>VZRU01001511.1:25795-36478 GCA_013398155.1 Pedionomus torquatus | reverse complement strand
AAGAAAGGCAACTGCTTAGCTCTGGTTTTGCTGCTGCTGAGAGGACAGATTTGCCTGCTGGCAGCTCTCTGCCATTAAATGGATGAGCTATTCAAGTGTGGGTTATGGATTTAGGATCAGCCTGACTGTGCTGGAGAAGACACAGGATGCTGAGCCCAGATGGATGTGTGGTCCAGGATGGGGGCCCGGGGGGAGCTGACACGCTCTTTTTGGTAGCGGCAGAAGGCGGGATGGAGGAGCCTTCCCCAGGAGCAGATAACCTTGCAAAGGGCGAGGAGCTCCTCCAAACTCTTCTCTGCATGTGTGGGGGTGGCTTGGCCGGGTCCCCTCCTGGCCAGGGGGACACACACACAACACACTGCAACCTCCATGAGCAGAAAGGCTGAAAGTGGAGTGGTAGAAGCGATGCCCAGGCTTCAGCTCACGGCTGGGTTGGGTAAGAGGGAGTTCATTGCCCAAGCCCTGCTCACAGGAAGGAGTTGGGAACTTTCCTCTGGATTTGGTGGAACTGGTCGGGAGGGACCATGGGCTCCATACTGGAGGAGACGGGCTGGGATGTGCTGGATGCTTCATCCCTCTGACCTGCAGTGCCATGGTGCCACCCAGAGCCACCCACAAACCCGTCATGGAGCTGAGCAGGCAAGCTCCTGGTGCAGTCCCAGCTTTTTCAGTGCCTCTTCATGGTGAGCATGTTGCACCCTTGCAGCTGGACACAGGAGCATCTTGCTGGGATGACCCCCTGATGCCATCACCATCCTTCTCCCCATCAGGGGGTGGCACCAGGAGAGAACCCTCACTTGGCTTGAATGTTTCAGAGTTTGGGGGCAACTTCCAGGCTGCAAATATCCCTTTCTAGCCCTTGCTGCTCCTGCAGGGATGCTGGGGAGCAAGCTGGACCTGGATCAGCTCCTGCCCCACCGACAGCCAGCAAGGAGAGGGACTTGATTTTCTGATTTTTGGCTCCTGAGGATCACCTGCGTGTTGAGCAGCCAGAAAATGAGGCGGTAGGAAGGCACCTTCCTGGTGCTGCTCTGAGTCGGATGGGATGCCACATACCTGCAGCCCAGGGACGTGGCCAGGGTCCCAGTGTCTCCTGTCTCCACAGCCCACGAACACTCCTGGAGCTGCCAGGGTCAGAGTCAGGCCTGGCAGTGCCAGCACGATTCAGGAACGCGAGCATTTAAATTTTTTAATTTTTATTTTTATTTTCCATTTTTGACATTGTTCCTCAACCCCTCTCTCGCGCTCCTTGTTAAGCTGTTAAATCACTCCATTTATTTAGTACGAGCATTGCTGAGAGCTCATTTTTATCTTGGTGAAAACCAGACTTGCTCATGGGCACATAATGAAATTGTATAAATATACCCTTAGCTGGGAATCTAATTTATTTTTCCTGTTCATTATGGGGTAGAAGGCCATTATGAGATGTATAACTTTTTTTTTTCCCCAGTGCTGGAATTGAAAGGCTGGTGCGGGCTCTTTTTATACTGATGATTTCGTCCTGATTCAATTTAAAGCTGGTTAGAGCTCAAATACTGTAGCATAATTGACAAAGATCGGTGTGGGTTGTAATGCTAATGTCTTGTCTGCGGCTCCGGCAGCGGCGCTGGGCGAGGGCAGGTTGGGAACCGGGTCCGGTGGAGAGTGGCCGGGTCCTGGCATGGCCGGGATGGGCACGGGGAGTGGGGATGAGCCACCCGGCATCGGGGCCATCCCCGACGAGCCCCGCTCACCCCGTGCCACAGGGAGCAGCGGTGGCCCGGTCCTGGGGTCAGCAGGACGCGAGTCTGTCCATTTGTCCATCAGTGGGATTGATTTTGGGCTGTATTGATATTGCTATAAAGTCATGTTTATAGAGCTATAATTAAGCGGGGCCATTTAGCAGGCAGTGTTAAGTGCTAAGCAGATTTATGGCAGGGTTCAGCCTTCTGCGGTGTTATATTTCACCATGAAGTACACCGGGTTTTTATGTGTGCTGCGATTGTGTTCGTTTGACAGTGATTAGTATAATGGGGGTTTCCGGGGTCGTGTTGCCAAGCTAAGGAAACAGCAATTACCGTCCCGCTGCAGTATCAACTTAATTGCATCCATTTGCAAGCGACAGGAGCCCGGGTGGCTGGGAGCAGCTGGGGGGGGGGTGAGCCCTGGCCACCTTGTGTCCCCTACCCCCATCCTGCCCCTGCCCGGGGGATGCTGTTGGCGGTGGCTCCGAGGGGTTGTCACTGAGCAGGAGGAAGAGCATCTCCTGTGGTGCCATCCGGCACCGGGCAGCCGTGGTGGGCTCCTGTGCACCCTCGGTTGAAGGCACTGCCACTGGGTGCCAGTAGGTTTTGGGGTGCCTGCAGGGTGGTGTTGGGAGAGCCTGGGGAACAGGCTTCTCCTTGGGGACGGCGGCGGTGGCAGCACCTCCAAAGGCTGGCATCGCTTCACTGGCATCGCCCAGGTCCAGTTTATCTCCCTGCTGGATGGCTGGCTCCCACCGTGTGACCTGAGTTTGCTGTTGGCAAGCAGTGGGGGGGCCACCAGGCTGCCGGTGCCCCTGGATGGTGGCACATCTGCCCCCCGACCCCCCCTCCCTGCACTCGGGAGCTGCGTGACCGGGGGCCGAGAGGTCCCGGCGCTGCAGGCAGAGGGGGAGAAGGGAGGCAGCAGATCAGAGGGTGAAGGTGCCGCCGGTGAATTTGCAGCGGTGCAATTAGAGCTCACCTTGGCGTGCACTTGTCAGCCTTTCCTTTGAACTCACTCCCCCGATGGCTTTCCTGCCATCTAGAGATTTACCGGCTCAGCTGTTCGCCATCCTGATAAGTTGCAGCGAGGTTTTTGCAGGGCGGTTGATAGAATCTCTGGGGAGGCTGAGAAAGAGCCTTTCCTGGGCATCAGGTATTTCCCAGCCCTTCCGCGAGCAGGTCCCATCTCTCAGCAGGGTGTGGGGAGCACCAGGGTCTGCCAGGGAGGTCGATGGGCAGGAGAGGAGCTTGGCCGTATCGCCCCACAAGCAGGCCTGGGGGTGGCAGGGCTGGTCCTTGTGCCATCATGTCACCGTGCCACCCTGCCATCAGCCTCCTTGCCTGGCCAGGAGTGGCCAGAGGGGAAGCAGCTCTCCCAGAGCTGGGGAGGATGGATGGGGATGCGTGTCCTGCTGCTGCGTGACACCGGTCCCTCACCGTCTGACCTAGAAGCAGCAGAGCATCGCGTGAGGCTCGGGGGATGCTCTGCCATGAGCGTGGTGATGCCATCTCTCTTCCCAAGGGGAGGTGGGGTTGGGAGAGGGCAGCCTGCCTCGATCTTGCCCTTGCTATGTGCACTTTCCCAACTCATTGCAGGAATCAGATGGGCTTTTGCCGACTAAGAGGTGTTAAACGGCTCTAAATACTCTTCACGCTGCAATATCTCCACCACAGCGTTTAATTGAGTGCCACAGAAATGCCTATAAATAAATGTAATATGCCTCTGCCAGTACCCTCCTACAGCATCTTGGAGCTTGCAAGAAAGTCGAGGAGTGGCTTGTGCTCAGGCTGCAGCTCCTTCCCCTCCCAGTTCCTGCCCTCCTCTCCCCATTTCCCCCCCCCCCCCTCCTTTTTTCCCTGGGGTCCAGCCCTGTGTTGGTGCTGCCCTGCCTGCCCCTCTGGGGTGATGCCATCCCGCTGGGATGCAGCTCCAGAGCAGGGATGGAGGAGTCGGGAGCAGCAGCCCCATCCCGGGCTGCAGTGCCCATTGGGATGGGACTGGGAAGCCCTTTGCAGGTCTCCCCACCGCTCTCGTTGTCCCCAGGGGCCACATCCCCAGGCTGCTGGGTGTTGCACCCTGGGGTGAGCCAGCACCAGCAGGGAGCAAGCAGGAGTGTAGGAAACGAGACAGAGCAGAGGGAAGGTTTCGGAGCGTTTGGTGGCTGTTTATGCTGTTCCCGCATCTGTTTTACCTCCAGATCCCCTTGTGATGGGGGGATTCACACACACCAAAGCAGGTGGATTTCCCACCAGACTCCCTTCAATCTCTGGCAGATCAGACCCTGAATCCAAGCAGACAAAACGTGTGTTGTGCTTTGTTTTTATTTTATTTATTTATTTTTATTTTATTTAATTTATTTCATTATTTATTTATTTGTTTGTTTGTTTTATTTATTTATTTTTATTGTATTTATTTAAAGGTGCTTTTTTTGGTGACTGGTGCGCAGAGTCGCCTCCTGAGAAGTGCTGCTGAATTCCTTCCATGTTCCCTTTCCCTGAGCCTTTATTACAGAGAATAAACAAGGAGGCTGAGGAAATTGGGGAGCGGGCAGCCGGGCGCTCCTCGATGCCACGCAGTCACCACGGGGAGCTCTGGGTGCCCAGGGTGCCAGTGCCACAGGGTGTCTCCCACCACATGGTCCCCTCCCTAGCTGTGGCCATAGGGCAGGGGACAGAGCTGGCTGTGTGCGTCCAGGCTGAGCCCTGTGCCCAGGCGGGCGCTGGGGAGGCTGTGGGGGTCTGTGGGGTCCCAGAGACCCTCCTGTGGCCGGTCAGACCCCTCTGGATGCAAGGAAGCCTTGGGGCCTCGCTGAGGTTCCTCAGCCAAAGTGAGATCCCTAAATAGGATCCTCAGACTCGTCATTTGACTGCCTCTTCAGTGCTGATGAGCCACTCTGGTGTTACTATTTCAAATCCTAATTGCTTTAATCAGCTCGCCTTCAGCCGCAGCTCAGCCAGAGGAGTCCAGGGGCTGAGAGCTCTCCTGCTCCCCTTCCACGGTTGCCAGGCCCAGCTGCAGCCCGGGCACCGCGGTGGGCACCCGGCATCCCCCGGCCATGGCACCCCATGGCCCTGCGCTGGCACAGGCTGTGGTGGGGGGCTCGGCCACTGGGGCGACGGGCTAGTGGGATGGCTTTGAGATGGCTGTGGGATGGTGGTAGGATGGTTGGAGGGATGGCTGTGGGATGGTGGTAGGATGGGTTGGAGGGATGGTGGTAGGGTGGGTTGGAGGGATGGTGGTAGGATGGTTGGAGGGATGGTTGTGGGATGGTGGTAGGATGGGTTGGAGGGATGGTGGTAGGATGGTTGGAGGGATGGCTGTGGGATGGTGGTAGGATGGTTGGAGGGATGGCTGTGGGATGGCTGAGGAGCTGAGCTCAGGTGTCCTGGGGAGGGGGAGGACAAAGACTTTAACAGATGAGGGGAAAAGGAGCTGCTTTTACCACGGCCTGAAAGACGTCAATGCTTTAATGAGCTGGGAATTCCCTGGGTCCTCTCCTCTGCTTGCCTTTATCACCATCAATTCCCTTCCAGGGTAGAACCACTTCTGTCCACCAGGACCGAGGAACCTCCCCGGTCCTGCTCCCCCATCTCCCCGGGAGACGGGGGACATGTCCCAGCCCGCAGCTTTGCCCGTGCAGCTTCTCTGGTGGTGGGGGCCGAGGTGGCAGCGGGTGGGCTGCAGCCAGCCCCCTCCCTGCCTTTGGTGGCCTCCGTTCTCCTCCTGTGTCTGGTTTGGCTCCTCCGAGCGCGGCCTCGGGGTGTTTCTCCATCCCGGTGGTTGTGGGGTGCGAGCTCCTCCGGGCTCACAGGGATGGACAGGAGAGTGACCAGCTGGTAATTCCCCAGCACCCATGCGGCTGCACCGAGGAGGAGGAGGAGGAGGAGGGTGCTGCCTGTGGGCACCCAGCGCCTGTCCTGGGCAGGGGCAGAGTGGCAGATGAGAAGAGCCAAATCTGTGGGTGCAGGGACCCCCTCCCCACCTTCGTTGCCCCTCGCTGGTTCTCCCTGGAGGTGTGCAGGTCTCCCCAAGACCAGTTCCTCTCCTCAGCTGGAGGCTTTGTGGCTACTAAAAGCTGGGCTGGGCAGGAAGGTGGCGTTTGCCCAGTGCCAGGAGGGTCCTGGCAGCGGAGGGCTGGGAGTGTGGGGGGGCTCTGTGCCAGCGGGGGCCGGTAGCCCACAGCAGGATGGGAGGAAATGAGGAGGAAGCTGCCTGTGGCAGCCGGCGATGCCAAGCTCCTTGCCAGAGCTGCCGGGCACTCCGCTGCGGCTCCTCCGCTCTTGCCAAGCTTGGAAGGTATTTGCCAGGGGATGGTACTGGCACCCTGGGCCCTCGGGGACAGGCTGCCCCTTGCCTTCTGTCGTGCCATAACTTGGCTTCTTCAGGATGGCACATCCCACCTGCAGCCCCTCTGCCAGCGCCAAGCAAGCCCCAGTCCCCGGTCCACATCCCACCGGGCTCACCCCATTCTGGGTTTGGGGACAGGTCGGTGTCTCCCAGCCCCAGGAGAACCCATCCCTTGGGGCTCGCTGCCTCCCTTGCCCTGGCCCTGTGGCGTGGCAGCCTGCTTGCCGCCTGGGTGCCCAGTGATGAGCAGAGCAGGGACTGGGTGGGTGACAGTGCAAGCGGCGGCCCCTGGGGCTGTGCTGTCCCAGAATGTCCCTGGATGAGCAGAAAACCTCATGCAGCGGATTGTACAACTCGCAGCGGACTTCCCGGGGAGCGAGGACATCTCCGCATTTATTCAAGGACATCCTTTCTCAATTAAATCCCGGCATGGGCTAAACAAATGGGCTGCTGAGATCAAAGCAGGGTTGGTTTTTTCTTCCTCCCACCCCTCAGCGTTTTTTTCCTACCTCAAACTGTTTAAAGAGGTGCATTGGAGGTGCGTTTGGCTTCCATTTGCCTGGTGGGGAGGAGGAACTTCCATTAAATTCATATCAAGGGTTTTGCCTGCGTTAATGGAGGAGCAGGGAGTTTGTAAGTGTTGGTTTGGGGGTGATGGCCCTGGGAGGCCACGGTGGCTGTTGGGGGCTGCCCATTGTCGTGAGGTTGCCCCTTGTCATGGGGTTGCCCATCACGTACTCGGAGATGAGCGGCTGGTGGCTGCTTCACCGCAGCCTCAGCCCCAAGGTGCGGCACCCACTGACCCCATGCAGTAGGGCTGGGGGGCCAGCCCTGACCCCCCTCACTGCAGGGTTACCCCCTGCCCGGCCACGTGCCGGTGCTGGACCCCCCTGCATCCCCCCGACTTCACCTCGGGCTCCACAGGGATTGATGGTGTCGTTAAAGCGTCAGGCTGGCCCGGGGCTGGCCCCGCTGTGGGCCTGGATTTATGGCAGAATCTGCCTCGGCGAAGGTTTTATCGCAGTCGTTAAACAGCCGAGCGTGTGCTGGGGGGGCTGGGCAAGGTCCGACCCAGTTTACTGCCAGTGCAGTGAGGGTTTCCTCTCGCCATCATCGTTAGTGATGGAGGATGCTCCCCCGGACACCCTTTGATGGGGGGCAGCATCAGGATGCCAGGTTTTGATGAGATGCTGGAGCTGGCGGGGGCAGCCATCCTTGTGCTGGTGGAAGGGGCCAAAGTGCTGCTTGTCTGGGTGGTGACACCCAGGATTTTGCCCATGGAGGGGCCACTGGAGCTGGGTGCCACCTCTGGCTGGGACCCCCGTGGCTGCGGTGGGCACTGGGGCCGTGCCTTGCAGGCACTTACCCACTGCTGATGCTGCTGCCGGTGTCACTGGTGCTGCGATCTCCACAGCATCTTCTGCTGGCAGCCAGTGGCTGGGTGGCCACACTTGGCTGGTGCCATGCTGGTCCCTACCTCTGGCATCCTGCTATTGCTCTGGCCATCACCCAAGCTGTGTGCTCTCCCTCAAGCCCTCAGCAAGCACCAGAGCCCCCAGGAGACAGGAGGAGATGCTGGGGTGAAGAGTCTGGGCAGCACTGTGGAGGTGTAGCCATGTGGGCACCCCTGTGCCAGCAGCTGGCACCGTGGGACTGTGCTTGGTGGAGACCGTGACCCCTCAGGACCAGCCCAGGTCTGCTCTGGGGCTTTGGGTTGTGATTTCAGGACAGATGGGCCACATCACGGGGTCTGTCACATCCTCTGAAGCCGTCCCGTTGCAGGGACTGGGCATGGGTGCCCCCAGGATCTGCAGCAGCACGGGCCCGACCTTCTCCTGCTCCCACTGTCACCGATCCGTCTGTTAAGAAATCGATCCCTTTGCCACCAGCCCTGTCTCCTTTTTCCTTTTAAATGGTGTCACTCTTCTATTTCCTGGCCTCTCTAATAGATTTTTATATAATCACTACAGTGCACTTTTAAAGAGCGATAGATCACGTTCATTGCTTTTCCCCGTGATTAATTTCCCATAATAGTCCTCTGTAACACCAAGGCAAAGAGAGGAGAGAGAAGAAAACCCCCACATTATCCACTTTGTGCTCAGAGTATAAATGAATTAGATTTAATTTTTGTTTAATTGTTTCCATAGCTCAGCTTCTGCTAACTTTGCAGGATAATTTATTTTGCAGTCTTGGGGAAAGGAAGGGAAGAAAGTCTCTGCAGCCGAGTGGTCTGCCTGTGGATAGCGGTTAATTACAGCTGATAGCCTTATCTGCTTGTAATTACTGGATTCTCGTTGGGTGTGCTCCTGCTGGTGGCTCCCCTTTGCCCGCCCCGGTCGATGATGGATAAGCAGCACAGGGTCTGAAGCCGGGGGTGAGAAGGGAAGGGCCAAGCTGGGGATATGGGATGTTCTCGGGTGGTTTCGTACCCAAAATGTGTGGGACCCGTGGCACAGGCTGGGCTCGGCCCCACAGGCTGCGTGTCCCAGGTGCTGGCGCGGCGATGCCGGGTGGCAGAGGCGGCTGTGACATCCCTGGGGCAGGACTTGGTGGCTGGGTGACGCTGCCAGCGTGGACAGAGCTGGAGGAGGAACCAGGAGGGAGGTGAGGAGCTGGACTGTCCTTGGGGCAGGGCTGGGTGCTGGGGGGCTGCTTTCCTTCGGTCCTGTGCTTCGAGTGGCCCCGATGGGGTGGGAGGTGAGGGACACGCTCCCATGGGACACCCTGGCCCCATGGCTCTGCAGAGCCCAGGGTGGGAGCAGCAGGTGACTTGTCTCCTGTGGGGTGACAAGTAACCAGGGAAAGGGGTATTTACTCCAGATGTTTAATTTTCTGGAACAGCTTGTGAAGGAGAGTGTTCCCTGGGGGAGGTGTGAGCTCCCAGCACTGCAGCCCTGGCCCTGGGGGCTCTCCTGGCTCAGCTGAGCCTCGGGCATCCTGCCCTGGCCAGGTCAGAGCCAAATCTGGGGGAAATGGCCCCAGGAGCAGCACACGTGAGAAGAGTCAGGGATCCGGCAGCATCTCTGCCTCCTCTTGCACTGAGGAGCCGCTCTTCAGGGGTTTCCCCCCGACTCTGCAAGTCTGAGATGATCCAGGAATTGTGTCCTGCTTCCCCCTGCCCGGTGCTTTGCAGTGGGGAGAGGAGGTTCTGGGAATCGCTGCTCGGCACCGTCCCCCCCGATGGCTGACGGCCCCCGGAGCCCCGTCCCGTCTGTCCCGGTGGGAGCGTGGGAAGAGCAGCGGGGCCGGAGCCACCCCACGTCCTCCTCGCCCCGCTCGCCCATTAATCACCGGCTGCAGGGGCATCGGGCCCCTGCTTAAAATGCACTGACAGTGCCGAGGTGAGAGCGGGAGCTCGAGAGAGCCTCCGCTAATCTGCTCCCTCGGAGACGGGCTACCTTCGGCCTGTTAATCAGTTGCAGTAATTACAATCCCAACTTTACATGCAGAATGTTAATTAAAGGAGGGGACGCAGGGACCTGCAGCCTGGCAGCAAGGGGGTCAGGCCAGGCTAGAGGCTGCGGGTGGTAACCCCTGCACCCCCAGAATCATCTGCTTCTGCTCCTCACAGCTGGGAAAGGTGCCCAGCCCCGGTTGGTGATGCCAGGCTGGGACTGGCAGCGGTGTGGGGCAGGGACTGGCTAGCTGCAGTCACCAGCAGCTGGCCGTGGCTGCTGGGCTGGCCTCTACAATTTCTTCGCTGATGTGGATGACGAGATGTGGTAGGAAGACGGGATTTTGCAGATGGAGCAGCTCTGCCCTCCCTGCTGCCTGCCCTGGTTCTGTCCTCCCCGTCACTCCCCAAACCTCCCCTTCTCCGGGCTGAGCATCCCACCTCCCTCTGTGTCTTCAGTCTCTGTCACCGTGGCCTTCAGCCAGGCTCACTCCAGTGCATCATTTCCCACCACACTGGGGACCCAAAGCTGGACACGGGATCCAGATGTGGCCTTTGGCAGGGTGATGGCAGGGTGATGGCAGGGCTGGCAGGACGGGCACGCTGCTGGCTCACCCCTCTGCCCCAGCAGCACGCTCCTGCCTGGGGACAGCTCTGCTCCAGGGACAGGGCTCAGTATTGTCCTTCCTCAACTTTGTAAGGTCTCCTGGAGCAATAGTTGCTGGGAAGGGGGAAAATTCCCACTCTCCATCCTGTCCTGGAACCCTGCACTGCTCTGTCTGGTGGCTTTAGCCCTCGGCAGGGGGCTGAGAGCTGGCAGATGCCAGCATAGGGGTGGCTGAAGCCCAGGGTGCTGGCTGGTCCCCTGCCTGGTCCCTGCTGCTGTGGAGCCCCATGCCATGATGCTTTGGGAAGCATCCCTCTGACCGACACCGAGCTGCAGTTGTCCCTTTCCCGTCCCCAAGGAATATGCTGTCAGCTTGCGGCCCCTCTGGCTCTGCTGCATCCGTGCCCTTGGCTGTGCTCGCCTGTCCTGGGGGGGACCAGGGAGCCCTGTGGGGCTGGGGCTTTGGAGGGGGTTAACACGGGTCCCTGGGGTGGCCCAGAGCCCGGGTGCCAGGTGAGAGCAGATCCCGGGATGAGCCCCAGCTGGAGGTGGCGGATGCTCCTGGCTCGTCCCCACGGTGTGCCCGGCTCTCATTAGGTGCAGGGCT
>VZRU01001510.1:309525-325664 GCA_013398155.1 Pedionomus torquatus | reverse complement strand
GGAAAATGAAGATGCGAGTTTTGCACGGAGATAGGAGAACTGAATCCCAGATGAAAGCACTGGTGGGGAGGGCACCGTGCTTCAGCAGGGTGTGCTCCCTGTGTTGCAGCAGCTCTTGGGGCCAAGGGATGCCAAATCCAGCAGCGGCTTTGTCGCTGGTGTGATGCTCTGGGCTGTGGCAGGGACCAGGCTGTGACATGCTCAGTGGCATGGGGACCGCTGCAGCCTTGCCACGCTGCAGCTCACCTGGGGTAGTTTCGACTTCTTTTTTTTTTCTTTTTGGGTGGCTGCTGAGCTGTTCCTGGCATGATGGTGCTGCCCATTTTCGCATTGTTGTTTTGCAAGTGGGAAATTGTGCCTGGGTCTGCTGGGGGAGAGCCGCTCAGGTGAGCGCCCCCAGGTTGTTTTTGAGCAGCGGGAGGCTCTTCCTGCATCTGAACTCAGCTCCCAGCAGTGCTTTTGAACTTGTGCTGGGCAATAGTTGAGAAGATGGGAAGGGGGGCTGAGATTCCTATGGAAATGATGTTGTGTGTCATCCCCCTCCCCCCCGCCCCCCTCCATCATTGGGCATCACACTGCAGCCAGGCAGGTCTTCCCTGGCTGCAGCTCTGTGGCCATGCTCAGCCTGGGATGTGTTTAGGGTTGGAAATGTCACTCCTGACTGCAGCGGAGGAAGAAGTGACCTGTGGATGCAATCCAGGCTCCATCATTGCACCTCATATTCTTTCCTTCCTCCTCAGCAAGAATTCTCTTCTGCTTCCCCAAGAGACTTGGTACTGTGGGACTCCCCATACTTGCCTTATCTGCCATGGCCAGAAGGGGTGTGGGGACACTTTTCTCACCGGCCTTTCTTTGTGAGGGTTCCCCCCACCCACCCAAAGCTGGGGGTCTCTGGGTGACTTCTGCAAGCCACCCAAGGTTGCATCCACCTTGCGCTGCCTGTGTTGGCCTGGGGTTGTTCACCTGGTGAGGTGGGCATGACACGCGTGAGGATGCGGTGCTGCATCCCCGAGGGGTGGGACAGGACCTTTCACTGGTGCTCGCTGCTGGCACCGAGCCCTCTCCACCGGCCTCCTGGGTGGGAGCCTGGGGAGCGGCTGCGGCTCCCGAGCGCCTTTCCCAGCACAGAAACCGACGTTCCCGTTTTACTGATCTTGTCTTTGGCCGCCAATTAGCACGACGTGAGAACTCGTCTCCCCGATGACGTGCCTGTGCGACTCCTCGGGTGCTTTAACTGCAGGGTTTTCAGCAGCCAGGGTGCGATGAAATGGTAATTGCTGTGATTGTATGCTGTGCGGTAACTAAAAGACGCAGCTCTTTGGCAGAGCTTAATTAGGAAATAGGGACACTGTTGGGAATGGCTCTGTGATGCGATTTTCCTAATGAAAGCTAGTGAATAGGCAGCCTTGTAATGAAGAACAGGCTCATGAGGGGCACTGCCAATGGCGCTTCTCTAGTGTTAATTTTGTATTTCCTCCCCATTGTTTCTAATACCCTCTTGGAAAACCTTGGAGATAAAACGCTTTATTTTCTTACGCCTCGTATCCTGTTTGGCAAGCTGTGATTATAGCATGTGCATCTGGAATACATGAGTGGCCAGGCATGAGCTCCTCCAGAGCTGTTAATCTCTGATTTCAAGCCCTGCCACTGGAGAGAGGGGGGTGGGGGTGGAAAAGGGGCAGTTTGGGTTTGTGGTGGGATGATGTGCTCCCTTGCTGGCTGGGGGCAGCAGGAGAGATGCTGGGATGCTCGGTGGAGTTTGCAGATGTGGAGCTGGAAGAGGGTGCGAGGGCAGCGCGGTTTGTTTGGAAACAGCCTGGCGGGGTTTCACCTCTGAGGCTTGGCCGTTTTCAGCTCAGCTGGTCTCCTCTCCTTCGCAAAGCCACTTTTAACCATAACCTGCCGCATCTGAGAGTTCAACCGGGTTCCAGTCTCCCGCTGGTAAGAGCGAGCCCGGGGGCCGCATCCTGCTGGGGGCGGCTGGGTGCTCGGTACCCCCACCTGGGCTCACACTGTTCCCGGAATGGGGCTGGTGAACCCTCCCACCCTCCTTGCCTGGGGAAAAAGGGGCTCCAGCGCTCCCTCCCCAGCTGGGCAGAGAAAAGGGCTGCAGATGTTTTTAGCCACCAGATGTGAGCGTGACCCTCTCGCTGAGTTAAAAGGAGAATAGGAAAGTGCTACCTGGCCGGGTGACACGGATGTGGGGCGCTGTGACAATTATTAATGACTCTCGGAGCTGCAGGGGGGACTGTCCGTGGTTGTGAGAGATGGGAATGGGGTCTGACTTTTTCCTCTAACGTTTTGTTTCAGGGCTGAAGGTTCCCGCAGCGCTTGGGGTGAGAGGAGCTTGGGGTGCTCCTAAAATGCTACCAGTCCTTATTTTGGGGTGGGTTTAAGCAGAAGCGAGCAGAGCCTGGCGTGAGCAGCTGATGTGATGAGGGTGCCTGGGAACAGCGGAGCATCGTCCCCTTGGTCAGAACGGGCTCAGCTTCACCCCAGTCCTGTGACTTGGCCTTAGCGGCTGCCCCAGTAAAGAATTCATCATCCTTTTTTTTTTTTTNTCATTCTTTTTTTTTTTTTTTTTCTTTTAATGCTACGGTGGAGGTTTTTGTGCTGTAACATTGAAGTAGTCTCAATATTGCCTTAATGCCCGCTCCAGCGCAGTGCTGTGCACAGGGGTGTGTGGCTGGTGTGTGCATGCTTTAAGAAAGACAGTGTTGTCTTGAGCTTGCAGAAGTGTTTTTCATCCCTTCCACAAAGGCCCATTCTTTGTTGTCTCAAATTAGGATGAAACGCTTCCCCTTTCAGCTGCCTCCCCCATCGCTTTATGTCTATTTAAACCCTCGGCGCGGAGGCTTCTCTTGCAAACAAGCTCTCATCCTTTCAGGTGGCATTTCCCTTTTCTCATTGTTTCTGGCAATCTGTACATGTGAAACTTTGCAAATGTTTCTTTGGTCTCTGGGCGTCTTTGTGTGGGTAAAACCTCGCAAATCAGGACGCGCGCCATGTGCGGCCTCCCCCTGACGTGGTGGAGTTCACAGCGGTGGCCCCCGCAGTCATAGAATTGCCCAGGTTGGAAGGGTCATCTAGTCCAACCATCAGCCTAAGTCGGATAAAAACCCTCACTAAACCATGTCTCTAAGCACTGTGTCAACCCATCTTTTAAAAACCTCCAGGGATGGTGCCTCAACACCTTCCCTGGGCAGCCCATTCCAAGGCTTGATAACCCTTTCCATGTAAAAAAAATCTCATAATCTCCAATCTGAACCTCCCCTGGTGCAACTTGAGGCTGTTTCCTCCTGTTCCATCACCTGTGAATTGGGAGAAGAGACCAAGCCCCACCGAGCGAACTCCATCCTTGCAAAGACCGAGGCTGGGTGATATCCCCATTCCTCCTTATCCCTGTGTGTGAATCCTGCTTAGCTGAGAGGGCTTCTGCCTGAGGCTCACCTTCCTGGATCAATTAGCTGGATGGCAATCAAAGCCAACAAGGCTAATGTCTCCAAAGGGTTGCTTGTCAAATGCAATTTGTTCCTGGTTTGATGGTGGGGGAGCTTGGATGGTGTGAAAGGATGGCTGCATAGGTCTAAATCCATGTCTGCTGGTACAGAGAACACCTAAAGCCTGGGGACCTCTTTCAAGGTGGGCCCTGAGCTGCTGAGTTTAGAAATGATGTTCAAAACCTACCTGGACATCTTCCTGTGCAACCTGCTCTGGCTGGGGGTTGGACTGGATGATCTCTAAAGGTACCTTCCAAGCCCATATCACTCTGTAAGTATTTAACAGCATTCCACCTACTCCCTGTGGTCTTCAACCAGAATGCCACCATGAATGAGATGCTTTAGGATGAAGGGAGTAGCCTTTGACTCTGTGGATATTGGGCACTTGCAGTCACTGTCATGCCAGTTCCTAGGGCTCCTAGTGAAGATTTGAGCCAGGGGACCAGCCCCGTGTCCATGATGTTCTTGCCCATCATGGGAGGAACCAGGGGCTGGAAGGAGTTCAGGCTGCATTTGCTGTATGGGCTCTTACAATCTTTGTGCCCATGACATGTGACTGGGAAGATTTAGGGACTTCCATGTGGGAAACCAGCTTGTTGGGGCTGTGCCAACTTTGCTGGAGGCACTTCCAGAGATGGGGTGTTCTCATTGTCACTCGTATCTGTCTTGTCACTCTCAAAAGTAGTCCTGGTGCCAGGGAGGAGGGGTGGACAGCTGTGGATAGAGCCTTCATGGGAAAAGCATACCTTTCAGCTTAGCTTCTCCATGGTTTTTTTTTGCTGATAAGGATGTAACTCTGGTGATGGTAGTAGGCCAGGTCAAAGGATGGTCCAGCTCAGGGTCCTGCCCTCAGCCAGGGAGATACCAGGGCCTTGGACCTCATTTGTTGTGATGGGATAGGCCTTAGCATCTTCCCTTTGCGCAGCCTGCCTTTCTCTGCATCTGCTGGGTTTGGCACATCTGGAATGTAGTGGTGGCCTCCAGCACAGCTTGAACCTGCTTCTTCCCAGATGTGAACACAGGGTTTGGAAAGGTTTTGTGCCCTAGGCTTGTCATTCCCCTCTCAAATGGCACTTGTGGGTGCTGCTGTGGCATTTGGGTGTTGTGAGCTGTTTGGAGATGCTCATGGGCTGGGCAGCCTGGTGAGGTTGGCCACTGATGGTCATTCCACCGTTGGATGAATACCCACTTCTCCTCGTTTGGAGACCTCCTTTCTCCTCATCAGTTGTGATGATCATGCTGTGGTTCTGCTGAGTCCTCTGGTGAAAGTGGAGCTCATACCCCTCTGTGAACTTTGAAAGTGTGTGAATCATGGTCCCACTTGCCTGAGGGTGATGGGGAACAGTCAAAAATGTCCTTGCCATCATCTCTCTTTTGTGGTGGTGCAGGCCAGAGGTGCTGGAAGTAAATTGAAGGTTTTGGGCAACCAAGCCAGGGACTGAAAAGGCTCCTGAGTTCCCAGCAGGGCCTCCACAATGGCAGGAAGCAACTTCTAAAGCTTCATTTGGATACACAGGGCCTTGGGGGAAAGATTTACTTGCTTGTTTATGCTGTAAGTTAATCTGTTTAGTGGGTTTGGCATTAAAGCTCACAAAAAGCCCTCTGAAATGGTCACGCTGCTTGTTTGTAGGGCTTTGTCTCTCACTTACTTTGTTTCACAGCTGGAGGAGTTAAGCAGAGGACGGAGCCAATTGAAATCTCACGTGTAAACTTGTTTTTCCAAATAGGCTGAAGGAATTAGCATCAGCTCTCACTGCCCTCCATCGCAAGGCAGCTGCTGGGGTGGGGGGGAAGGCAGCGCGGGGCCGGGGCCGGGGTCCCCTCTGGGAGGAACTCTGGGTTGAGTATGTTCCGTGCCCCATTGCTCAGTTGCATGATGGGGACAGTCCCTGGCCCTGTTGAGGCTGTTGATTATTTTGCAATAGAAAGAAAACCACCAACAGCCCCCCGCCCCAAAACCCCAGCACCTCTTCCTGTGAGCCAGCGTAGCAGAGTAGGGATTAACATGCCATGGGTTTGAGGTGGGGGGCTGGAACTCTGAGGAAGAGTTTGGAGAGGCGCAGGAAAGCGTTGGGGCAGTGGAACGCAGTGTAGCTGATGAGCATTTCTCGTGGTACTGCGACATCACTTTGTGTTTGATGCCATCCTAAATGTGGTAGTGCCACCCACGTGTAACCTTGCACAGTAAAGATGGATTTTCCCCAAGGGCTGTGTCCAAAGAAACCTCATGGACACAGCAACTGCTGCAGAAAGTACGTGGGACAACTGGGGATGAGGTCTGTGCCCAGAGGTAGAACGTGCTGGGCTCCCTCCCAAGCTGAAGCTTCTTTAGCTGCAATGAGTTCTTCAGCTTGGGAGGGAGCCCAGCATCTCCAGCCTTGGTGAAGTTTTCATCCTGGGAGAGAGCTCAGTGCCCGCTATGTCTGGTCATGGACCTCAGCCCCAGCTGCCCTATATGCTCTTGGGAGAGTGTCTTCTGCTGCTGGAGTATTGTCCCCTTTGTCCCATGTGAGTGGCCATAAGATCTTTCCAACAAGGATGTCTCCTTGCGGTCTGTCCTACCAGGTTGGACAGCCACCCTAGGGAGTTTTGGGAGGAACCATTTGACACTCATGTCCTTCACTTCCTTCCGGGCAGGGGCAGCTTGGGCTGCTGCCTCTATTTTGGGAAACTTTTTTTTTTTTAAAAAATTTCTTTAACTGATGCATTTGCTGAATTTTTGATTTTTTTCCCCCCGATCCTCTCTTGTGACACACAGCCACTTCTCTGCTGAACTTCCACCTTCCCTGAAGAGCAGCCCTGGAGTTTCCATTACAAACTGCTGACAGCACCCGGCCGGGCTGTGCCCGACACCGTCGCTGTCTCCAGCCCGAACCTTCTTGGGGCTTAACTTGACACTGAGCTTGTAATTGATGGTGATGTTGGGTGAAACTTTAACCTTCACTGTTGTGATAAAGACTGATACAAGCTAAAATAAACTCTTGCATCATGTGGTGAGGGGTTTTCATAATTGGTGCCAGGAACAAGTTTGTTTCCCTCTGAAAAGTGAGTGTATATAACCGGTCTTTTCTTACTCACACCAGATATGTGCCATTTCTGCTGTTTGGTTTTTGTTTTTTTTTTTTAAGAGGAAAATAGAGGCTTTTCTTACCCTGGCTTCGTTTTGCCAAACCCACGTGGCTTGTCAAGTGGTGGTGGATGGGACTGGGGTTGCTGGTGTCCTGGGTTGTCATCCCTGTGCCCATCATGGGCTGGTGGAGAGGGGTGTTTGGGTGGCAGGGATGTCACTGGCCACGTGACACTGGTGGCAGAGCTGCTCTTGCTGACAAGAGCCAGAGGAGAGGAGATGGGGCTGGCTCTGTGCTCCTGGCCAGAAAGTGAAACGTGGGCTGCTGAAACCTGCCGGCGTTGGGCTGCTGTGTTGGAAGGTGAGCGAAGCATTGATGGAAGGGAGACAGATGAAAAGAAGCACAGAGTGGGGCTGGATTATTTATTTATTTTCTTTTTTTCCCTTCATTTGATATATTTTTTAGGAAGTTACTATTCAGTGTCAAGACGTACTTCATAATGGTGAAATCCAAAAAATTCCTACAGACCTCTGTGGCTGCTCATCTGCCTCCAGGCAGGAGGATTGAAAAGGCGATGGGGACTGGGGGGCACAGACTGGAAGGGCCATCAGGATTGGAAGGGTGGCCGAGGGTGCCTGCCTGGCCTTGGGGCAGGGACCACGCTCCCTCTGTCATTCGATTTGAGTCTGTTTCTGCATGTTCTGCCTCCAAGGACATGAACGCACAGGGGTCTTCTCTTTATAGTGCCCTTTCTGTGACTGAGTTCGTCCCATATCCCATTTAGCCCATTCATCCTATCTTCTTCCACCTCTCACCCCCAGCAGAGCAGGGTGTACTCCCTTCAATTTGAGACAGAGCAGGGCGTATTTTCTCCCTGTCCTTCAATTTGAAGCTTGGCCTTCAGCATCTCTAGGAACAGGACTTTTGCGGTCTCCTTCAGAAACCATTGCAAAAAAGTAGTAGATCTTACTCTAACAGCATCAGGGAGACACATTCCTCCCTGTGCCTTTCACTTCCCAAAGCCTGATGCTTGAATGGCTCAAGAGTGTTGTGTTACAGCAGCTAAAAATAATGGAATATGGAGATGAAGGGTGCAGCCCGGGTTTTCAGTTGGAGATGGAGACGAAGGCAGCGTCTTGCCGCAAGTAAGAGCATCTCCGATTGAAAGGACCTGCCGTGAGTCACTGGGGTTGCATACAGAGAAATGGCTTTTGGGAGAAAGAGAAGGTACCATCGCAACTTCTTTTCTTGGTGATGACTCGGTGGGACTAATTTAGAGATCTGTCTTTCTTGGCATCAAAATACATCATGGCTCTAAAGGGGTAGTGAGTGGAATTCCCCCGTTATCTGTTTGTCAAGAATACACTAGATCCTGTCCTGAAAAATGGTAATTGCAAAAAGAACATTTTAAAAATAAGTCAAGAGGAAGTCTCAGTTTGCAGAATGGGTGGTGGGGAGGTTTGCAGACAATTCTGGGCTGGACACCATCGGGCTGCTGTGGTTTCACTTTCCCCCGAGCGTTGTTTCTGGGGGTCTATCGCTGGTCGCGGTCTCCATGGAGCTGCCCCGTTGGCGTTGCTGCCCTTGTGCCAAGGGAATCACTCCAGCAAGTCCCAGAATAGTTTGCAAGTGCCTTCAGCTCCTGTGGGTCTGCGATGCATCGCAGGTCGCTTTTCTTTCTCAAGGAAATGCAGAGTTACTCTAAAACTCAAGCCTGAATATGGAAGCAACAAACCTTGAAATGACTGGTTTGAGCTCAGGTCAGTCGAGATGCAAAGCTGATGCAAAATATTGTGATCTCCACACAGTTGCTGTTGAATATCTGTCTCGGGGTGGTCCCTTGGCTTCCTAAAATCTACTACTGGGTCTTCTCGGTGTCCAGGCTTAAGGATGATGGGTGCTCTGCCCCCACTGCAAATTCGGTACCTGAACCCAGCACTCACAACTGATGAGCTGTTGCTGTTCTCATTCTCTCCCACCAGTTCTTATGAGATCCCAGGACTGGAAAATGGTTCTCCTTGGTTTTTTTTATCCCACGCTGTCACTTGCTGCCAGAACTGCTGATGGGGAAGTTGGTGACGATGGTGCAAAACCAGTGTGTGTTTGTCTTAATTCAACGCTTGTTGAATTTGACCAAGTCGCAGATTCCAGGTTGCTCCTGTTACACATTGCTGAGACTCCTTTGCTGTTACTTTCTCCAGTTGCAGTTATTGCTGCACAGGGACGAACCCTGGAAGGATCAGAAGGGTTTTGTATGAGCATTGACAGTCTCGTGAGTGGTCTCCATGAAGCTGATCCAATGGTATCCCCTGCAAATGATGGGGTTGATGGTTTGTGCACATCACCTTGTTTCTGTGATCATCTTGTTCTTCTGCAATAGCTAAAAATTGCCTGGGGGTATTGCTGGTGCTGCCTTCAGCCCTGCCACCTCCGAGGCCGCAGGTCTATGTTCAGGTTCTGGCTACCTGCTGTGACTTCCTTGCTAAAACTAGAACCGGTGTGTCGCTCTGGACTTGTCCTGGTGCAACCATAAGTTGAACCTCAACCCCAAGTGTTGCGTGTCTCCTTCCAGTTCTTACGCTGTGTTTTGCAGTAGGCTTTAACTTGGTAAATGTATGCTTCTCCTCAGGCGTAGGAGGTCACTGTCCCTTCCAACCATGAAAATTCTGTGTGAAATAAACTCCTGGGGCAGCTCCCTGGAGCTGGAGTGCAGGCAGTAATACTGTGATGAGAAGTTCATGACCAAGATGATGACGTGATGGCAGTTTCACTCTGAAATCACTAAAATTTTGTTGTGGTTGTGTTTTGTACATTTTAGGGGCAGCCCCACCTGCTTGTCTAACTTTTTCTTACTAGAAAATGACTGAAGAAAAAAAAAACCCAAACATGACTCAAGAGAGGAGTGACAGCCCGAAAGAGCAGTGTTCAGCCATGGTCCTCCCGTGGGCAGTTGGGTGCTGGAGCCGTCCTCGCTCCTCTGCCATCACCTCAAATCCTGCTTGTGTGGGTTAGCCTTGGCAGGTTGGATAAGAGTGATGAATCTTTCAGGATCGATGGAGGGTGCTTGGTGGTGGGCATCGTTCACTTGATTTCTCCAATAACCTCTAGCGAGAAGGTCTGCGACTGGTCCTGCCACGGTTGGTGGGATTTTAGCTGCTGGCTGAAGAGCCAATGCAGCTTTGGTGGGGAAATGAGACCTCTGCTGCCCTGTCCCATATGTGCTGGACTGTTGGTGTCTCTGACTATCTATTGCTAGCCCTCACGTGCTCCGAATAGCTACATAACGATGCATTTATTTTCTCTTTGTCTGTTTTTGTGGATTATCTGTACTTTAATGAAGTTCATCTGTGAAACAGCCCCATAAAATTAACCTTAGGCAGATTTAAGGTGGAAATAATGCCATTTTCACAGCAGAGGCTATCAAGTGTTGTGCTCATAAAGCTTTATTGGACCGGTGGTTTATTGAGAGCTGCCTGTTCCAGCCTCTGGAGCTCTTCCTCAAAGTTTACACCTGGAAGTCCAGCAAGGAGTCCTGGCGATCTTGAGCAGCCAAAGTCACTTGCAAAAATGTTGGCTTCTGCTTTTGTTTGTTCTGAATCAAATTTTGGGGGGTGGGAGGAAGAAGTGAAAGCTAAACTAAGTGAGTCTACTGCAATTTCCACGTCCCCATTATTGCACTTGCTGAGCTTCTTACAGGCTTTGAAACCTTTGGTTGTGCAATTGCTGGCTGAGGAAGGAAGTGTGATTATTCCTGCTTTGCAAGTGGGAAGCAGTTTAGGAGAATAGGGATGGGAGTAGTCTTGCTTTTAAGGATGCCTGCCTGAAAATGTAGGCCTCTTAATTTAATCTGCCAGCTCCCCCCGAAGATGGGTTCGAGCTGGATGGGATGACCTGACCTCTATACCAGGTGCTCGCTCTCTCTCTCTCTGTGTTGATGTTGATTTGCTTAGAGATTCACCTCATTTTTTGCATAGGTAAAGTTGGAGGCAACGATTCTTACGCCTGGGGTAGACCCAGTTTCACTGCAGAGCTTTTCATCAGAGCCAATAGCTGATGTGCATTCTCCAAAGTCACTGGATGATATTTTTGCTCAACTGAGCATTGTGCTCAACCCATCACATGAGTTGCTTCATGCCCTGGACTCTGTCATATATTATTATTTTTTTTTTTGGCTCTGGATGGTAATCCTGAAGTTGCCAGCCTTAACTACATCATTGTGAGTGACAGGAGACCAAGAGTTTTGGCTGTTCTTTGCCTTGAGATATTGTTGGCTGTGCAGCAGGTTCACGAGGGTATTCAGGGTACTAGAGGCTTTCCTCATTCCACTGCGCACCTTAGCGTGCTGGGAAGGTCTTTGTGGGGATACCAGCAGGGCTGCTGGTGGTCCAAGGTGTTCAGAGAAGAAGGTGTGACCCACTCCGGCAGAAGGTCTAACTGAACAGTCCTCGTGTGTATAAAAAAACCTTTCTGGACCTAAGCAAAGGGCTCCTGACCTAGCCCCTCACCCAGCTCTGGATGGCTTAATTCCATCTGAATCCTTGTCATGATCAAGCCTTTTGTAGGCAAATAAAGGCACGGCTTTCTTCTGGAGATGGTGGTGAGTATCGACTTGCTGTCAGTCTTGCATCCCACAGTGGTTCTCTCTCCCTCTCTGAGCAGCTGCACTTTGGGGATCTTTTTTTTTGTGTGTGGGGGGAACTGAGTTATCGTGCTTAATCCACTCATCTAGCAGGGCTGTCCCAGAGCGATACCTTCTCTTGGTCCGTTCCCCTGAGGCTGCAGCTGGTTATTGCTATCGATGCTGTCTGGGCAGACAGTGGGAAGTGCGGGAAGTCCTGTCACAGCCTGGCTTACTGTGATGCTTCCTTGCCAATAACTTTTACCCAGTGGAGGAAGCTCTGGGAGAGGAGAGGTTGGTTTGGGTGGGGTCAGGCCATGAACTTCTTGAGGAACAATCTAGATGGCTCAGGAAAGTGAATCTGCCTATCTGTATGGGCAACTTAATCAACTTAACAACTTTCTCTGGTCCTGACTAGCCGTTAAAAAAAGGCAGTTCCATCTCTCAGCTTTAAGGTACCCCCATCACCTGGAAGACTAAGGCTGGCTGTGCCCGTTGAGGAGCGTGAATGGCCACTGATACCAAAATGCCGACAAATTTTCTTGGTAAAAAATCCTGGAAAAGCAAATGTTGTCCACTCCTTATTTCCCCCAGCCATCAGACCGCTGGACAATGGCCTTGCAAAACCGTGAGTTGTCTTTTAGGGACTGACTCAATGTACCCATAGAGACCCCACCGAGTTTTGCAGTCCATGAGGGTTTGGACCATCTGAGAAAGTAAATTTTTTCCCTCTTTGTTCTGGGAGACTCTGTGCTCAGAGCCCTTCAAGATGGCAGATCCTTGCAGTGGCTCTTCTGTTTTCTCAGTAGCTCCCAACAAGGCGTAAATTATGGATGTTGTGTTTTGACCTTGTGACTGTCAGTATGCGTCTCTCTGCTAATTAATGCGCTGTAACTCCTAGCAGATATTACTTCTAAAAATACCTAGAGGTGCCTCTGGTGATAAGGCTAGGGCAGTGAGTTTTAAGCAAGGAATATGTTAAGACCTGATTCACTCTTCAGCTGTGCTGTAGAAAGCTTCTGGTAATGGGGCTTATCAAAGTCCCCTGGAGAAGAGGCAGAAGGCTTTGCCCTGTAAATGGGGATGATATTTCTGTTGGCATCAGCAGAAACCCAAACTAATTTGGCTGTGAGGAAAGCCTCCTACCTGTGGAGAGATGCTTGAATCTGTTGCCCAGACTGAAAGACAGACCCAAGCTGTCTAGGGGGAGCATAAGTCCTGGCTCCCAGGATGCTGAGAAAAGGGGGAAATCCTGGTAATAAATGATGGAAAGAGTCTGCCCTTCAGATGTTTGTCAGTGATCGGTTGGTGTGTATCTGTTCCTTTAGAATCAAGGTGGGAAAAGTCCAGCTCCACAAATGTATAGGGAGGAGCTGGTCTTTCAGCTACTCTGGATCTTCTCTTCCTCCATCACTAGACGGTGCTGCTTGGCCATGGGAAGAAGCCAAGGGAACTGACCCCCTTCAAACGAGAAGAGATGGCCCCAGGGTTGCTTGGGCCCAACCTCACTGAGCATGTCATTGTTTTGGGGGAGCTCAGAAAGTCATTGTTTGGACCTGGAGTGTGGCTTCTCTGGCCTCTCCATTGCTGAGCCACAAGCCTTTGGTGTCTTGCAGCCTCGTGAGCACCGAGGGACAGCACGGTTATTTCTGACCAGATCATTTCTATGTGGTCTTTATTTTGGTACTTTTCTTGAAGATGACTGTTGAGTTTCCTGGAACTGCTTGGCCCAAACCAGAGCCATTGCATGTTAACAGTCTCACAGTTCATTTGGGCAGCGTGGTGGGTACCACGTGTGGCTCTCGGATGTGGCAGGAGAGTGAAATCATAATCCAGAATGGGAAATGGTGGCACAACTTCCCCCCACCAGCTCCAGAGCACTTCTCCTTTTGGCACCAGCACGCGGGAAGGTGAAGTAAGATGATCTCTGTCAAAAATACAGAAGTGGAGGTTGCTCTTGGAAACCATCTCAGTGGGCAAGCCCGTGATGGAGCCCTCGGCTCTGGCTGGTGGGGAGGGGTCTGGTTTTGTGTGGATGGATTCAGCCACATGGCTTGTGGCTTCCTCTTCAGACGGGAAGTCTACTTGGTGCGTAACGAGAGGCAGAGGATGGGTGGGCTGTAGACTCTGCAGTCTTCACTCCAGAGTTGTCTTCTCCAGTTCCTTTGCCCTTGGGAATTAGCAGTCTTTGCTTGCCCCTGTGTTGTTTTAGACATCAGCCCTGGTTGTGGCAGGTTGCTTAATCCCATGGGATTATTCCTGCTTTCTGTGATGGTTTGTCCTGTGCTACCAGAGCAGGAGATCCATTGTCCAAGCCAGGGCTGTGCTCCTTCAGATGCTGTTGGTTGTTTTCAGCAGCTACTGCCAGAGAGAGACTGAGGCCACCGGGGTTTTGGCTGGAATTTTCTTTGAACTCATTTGGTTACTGAGTCCTATGTGCTCAGCAATCGGTCAAAAACACCACAGGGAAAGTAGTTTATGCAAAAATACCCACAGCCAGTGCATTTCCAGATACACAAATGACTTTCCAAGGTCACATGGCAGATCCTGCAGTAGACCCTAAACCTCACCCGCAAAATCCTTGAGAAGGACTCAGCCATGGCATAAGGCATCTGGTGAGGTGTGTGAGACCATGGGGGGAGAGTAGGTGTGGACACTCTGGTTGAGGGCATGCTATGGATGAAGGTAACTAACAGAAAGTCACTTTGCCTGTGGGCTCCTGGGTCCTACCTACAGCCATAGCATCTTTCCTCCTCCAGGCCATGCTGGGCACAAGCGTTGCTGCAGCTCCAGGGGCTTTGGTGCGCCTGGTGGAGGGAAGAACATTCATCCTCATGGAGGAAAGCGGCTGTTGCATCTCCTTCCCTGGCTCTGTTGCCAGCTGGGGCATGATGTTCTCAGTCTATGTAGAGAGGGGGTAAGGTTGGGAGGGGCTGGAAGAAGAGCTGCTGTTGGGAGTGTTGTCTAGAGAGGAGGTGCTGTCAGGAGGGAAGTGTCTGCGGGTGTTGGCAGAGTGGAGCCGCGGTGAGACTGGTGCTACAGCTGGTGCAGAACCTTCATGGTCTCCTCCTGGATCTATACCAGGGGTTTGCCCTGACAGCTTGGGTGAGTTACTTTTTTTTCCTCTTGACTCTCCTCAACCCTTTTTCCTGCCAAGAGTGTACTGGAGCGGTGAGTCCTCACATTTGGGGCCACAGCGTGGGCTGCTGCCACCACTTTTGCCGATGAGGGATGTGAAGGAGGGTGATCCATAACTAAGAGTGCTGGACTGCAAGAGGTCCTAGTGCAGTTCCTGTAGATTTTAATAACGCTCCCCTATTTGAGCTTTTCTGCAAGAGAAGGACGAGATAAAAGATTACAGAATATGTATAAGTGGATAGATAAAACTTTATGGAATGCACACACACTGTGGTTGTAAGAAGGTTGTAGCCTTGATTAGAAGTGTCTGGCCAGTCCTGTGTGTGTTGTTGACATTTTCCAACATGCAGAATGCCCCGATCTAGAGGAGAGTGGGGTGCGCATCAATGCTGCTGCAGGAGGACTGGACTTCTACGAGTCGGGCTGTTCTGCTCTGCCCCAGGATGAAATGGCCAAACCAATGATATGGGCTAAAACGTGTTTGATTTGGGCAGATCATAGAGTATTTGCAGGTTTTGCCTGTCTTGGGGTGGCTGACACATGAAGCCGTGGCTCAGCTCCTGTCACTTGCTTGTTGGGTTGTGAATCTCAAGCCAAGCCAAATGGCTGGAGCTTTCTCTCTGAGAGGGTGACATGGAGAGCATCTCCCCAGTGATTCTTCACCTTGAACTGGAGCTTTTCCCTTTGAAAGTAAATTAAACCAGAAGAGCCTCCTCCATCCCGTGGTGGTGGTGGTGAAGCCCGTGCAAGTGTTGCTGTAGGTGGATTCCCCAGCTCTCGGTGGAGCTGCAGTGGTGTTCGTGTGGGGCTGTTGAGCTGCTGTGTGGCACATCTGACTGCCAACAGGTGGAACAGCCCTGATGGGATGCAAACCCACTTATTTGGACTGTTTAGACACCTTTTTTTTTTTTTTTTGAGTGTCCACATTACTGCTGGATCTGCTGAACATCTAGGAGGACATCTTTGTCTGTGATGGTGTGAGGATCACAGTCTGGAGAAGCAAGTGACAAACCTTAGGTCACTTTGACAGTTGATTTAAACCCAAATCACTCATATATCTGCGGGCAGCCTGGACTGCAAAGCCATTCTGTCCTTGCCAGGGATGCTGAAATGCTTTAGGAGCGGTCCTAGGAGTCTGTTTACTTCAAATAGATGAAGTAAAGGCTTTGTTTGATACCAGAATTTTCACTGGGGAAATTTCATCTATACAGAATTGAACTGTTTTTTTTACCAAAACCAAAGGCAGGAGGGAAATGCATGCCGTGCTGTGTGCCCAACTCCTGCCAGCCTCTGGGCACCCCCAGGGAAGGTGCCCACAGGGGAGGTGGCAGCCTGTCCCCTTTGGGCTGAGCTCCTCGTCTGCCAGGTGATGGGTTGTTAGGGGAGTGAGAAGCTCTTCAAGTCTGGGAGGTATCTAAAAGCTCAATGTTTCACAGGTTTTTGTTTTTGTTTCTGTTTTTTTCTTCCCCAGCTCTAATTTTAACAGCCGCGCTTGGGGTAAGTACTTTGAAGCCTTAATTGCAATTATGAATCCTCCTATGTTCCCAGGTTCGCCCTAATTGGCTTCCTGTGAGAATTTACAAAGCTGCTAAAAACAAAACTGCTGGTTTTTGTGACAGGAGTTGGTGGCGTGAGATTCCTGAGCCCAAATAAAATGCAGCTCAGTCGAGCCCCCTCACGCGCTGCCGTGCGGGGCCGTAACCAGCCCCGTGGCCAGACGTGGACAAGGGTGGCTTTATATAAAACGTAAGCTGATTTACATGCTTGCATTTTGAAAGTGCTAATCTGTTTTGATTTTTTTTTTTTTTTTGGGGG
>VZRU01001510.1:298466-309435 GCA_013398155.1 Pedionomus torquatus | reverse complement strand
TTTTCCCTTTTTTTTTTTTTTTTTCCCTCTTCTTTTCAGCCCCCTCTAATCTCTGGCCATCGCTGCCAGGTTCCCAGCTCCTCTGGCTGGAATGGGCCCCAGCTCAATCCTTTATCTGTCTATTTGGCAACCCTGGGCGAAGTAGTTAGCAAACGAATGACACTTTTTTTTTCTTTTTTTTTTTTTTTCCCCTGGCTCATTAATTAGATTTACTGAGCTGAGTGGTTACTGCTGCAATAGTCTGGACAAGGCAGTTCTGTATTTTGTTTCTGAGGAATTTGGTAATTTGGGGTGGTTTTTTTTGTGTTTTTTGTTTTCTTTTTTTTTTTAAAAAAAAACCCAACCCAGAGCTCTGAGGCAGTTCTGGTGCTGGCGGTCAAATCCACACCTCCCCTGTGTGTGCTGCCATTGAGAACGTGTGATTTTTCTCCTGCCTAGCTGTATTTCTGCAATTTGCTGCTGCCTGCGCGGTTCTGGTTGCTTGTCATCGTTTTACTGCTTATAAAAAAAAAATAAAATAAAGGTTGAGGATGGGTGTATCTTGGTACTCTGCTCTCGAGGTGCCCATGGCAGGATATCTTGGTTAAGGCAAGTGGTTCTTGTGGGTTAGAAATAACCTCTGTGAAATATTCAAATGTTTTTATGCCTTAGAAATAGGCTTTTTGACATGTCCTGCTCTGCCAGCCTCACCTGCCAGGGTTATAAATGGCATTGTGAAGGAAAGACATGATTGTTAGATAATCTTTAAGGTCTCTTCCAACCTAAACCGTTCTATGGGACCTACAGGAAAGCTGGGGAGGGGACATTTTACAAGGGTCTGTAGTGATAGGATGAGGGGTAACAGCTTCAAACTGAAAGAGGGGAGGTTGAGATGAGATCTGGGGAAGAAATTTCTCACTATGAGGGTGGTAAGACCCTGGCCCAGGTTGCCCAGAGAAGCTGTGGCTGCCCCATCCCTGGAGGGGTTCAAGGCCAGGTTGGAGGGGGCTTGGAGCAACCTGGTGTGATGGGAGATACCCCTGCCAAGGGCAGGGGGTGGGACTGGATGGTCTCTAAGGTCCCTTCTAACCTAAACCATTCTGTGATTGTATAAAATAGAAATAACAGGATGAAAGAAAATTATGATTTCACCTTTATCTGCCACTGCTTTGCACCCAGTGGCTAACAGAGCCCCTGTCCTTTCTTCTGGAGGAGGAAACTGAGGCACAGAGAGGTCACTCACCATGCCATGGCACTGGAGCTCTTGGTTTCTATTGCAGACTTTTGGTTCCCTTTGTAACCACTAGACAACATGGTCTTTTTCTCGGCTCAAGGTCTGAGCACTCTGGGAGGGAGGCATGTGTCAGGGGTCTTGTCTTCTCTTGTGACCTGGGAACCCTGTGGCAGGGCATTGGGGCACCCTGGAGAGGCTGATGGATGCTTCTGGTGTCGATGTGCTGATGTTGCTCTCATCCCCTTTACAAATGGGCAACTTGGACATGGAGAGACCAAAGTGGGGGTCACTCAGCTTGTGTTGGTGACAAGGGGAGGAGGGTCCCTCCAGAGAAAGAGCAGCAGTGTTAAACTGGGCAGTATTTAAGCTTCTTGTGTATAGGGTGATTCGTTTGTTGTGACAGATAGGTGTGTCTTGCTGGCTTCATAGAATGATAGAATGATTTGGGTCAGAAGGGACCTTAAAGCCCCCCAGTGCCACCCCATGCCCTGGGCAGGGACACCTCCCACCACCCCAGGTTGCTCCAAGCCCCCTCCCACCTGCCCTTGAACCCCTCCAGGGATGGGGCAGCCACAGCTTCTCTGGGCAACCTGGGCCAGGGCCTCACCACCCTCACAGTGAGAAATTTCTTCCTAATATGTAGTCTAAATCTCACTTTTTGGGAAGCGCTGCAAAGCCCACAGAGAGGAGGTCAGTGCTTCCTGAAGTGACTATCCGTGAAACTTTTATTGCCTTGTATCTGATGGGAGACAAGTATTTCAAGTTGGCTAGACTTTAAAACGAGAGGCTAGACGTGAGCAGGCAGTGCGCACTTGCAGCCCAGAAGGCCAATCCCATCCTGGGCTGAATCAAAATTAAGTGTTGCCAGCAGATCCAGAGAGGGGATTCTGCTGCTTTACTCTGCTCTGGTGAGACCCCACCTGGAGCACTGGGTGCAGGGCTGGAGCCCTCAGTATAGGAACAGTACAGGACATGGACCTGATGGAGCGGGTCCAGAGGAGGGCCATAAAAATGATCATGGGGCTGGAGCAGCTCTGCTACGAGGACAGGCTGAGGGAACTGGGGCTGTTCAGCCTGGAGAAGAGGAGGCTCCAGGGAGACCTAATTGCAGCCTTTCAGTACCTAAAGGAGGCTACAGGAAGGCTGGGGAGGGGCTGTTCACAAAGGCTGCTGCGATAGGACGAGGGGCAATGGACTTAAGTTGGAGAAGAGCAGATTTAGATTGGATATTAGGAACAAGTTCTTTCCTCTGAGGGTGGTGGAACACTGGACCAGGTTGCCCAGGGAGGTGGTTGAGGCCCCTTCCCTGGAGATATTCAAGGTGAGGCTGGATGAGGCCCTGGGCAACCTGGGCTAGTTGGGGGTGTCCCTGCAACTGTGGGGAGGTCGGATTAGATGACCTTTGGAGGTTCCTTCTGGCTTGAATGGTTCTATGATTCTAAGGGCTCCGAAGGGTTGGAGGATGTTTGACAATTTTAAAAAGCTAGGGTTGGTGCCAGCTTCAACAGACAGACCCGAACGGGCATCGCTGCCTCCAGAAGAGGGCTGGCTACCACATTCCATCCCTTGGCTCTGGGAACTGCTTTGCCCCAGCAGGTCTAGGGGATCTGAGGGCAAACCCAGCCACGGATGTGGCATGTGCTGTCTAATCTCATCACCCTGCCTGCTAATTGCTAATTTCAAACTGGGCTGGGTTGCACCTTGGTTGTTGCAAAAGAGCAAACCCCTCAAATTCGGGGCTAGCACCGCTTGTGCTGGTACAAACGATGGCACTGTTTGGAGAAGGAGAACTGCTGCAGCGACTGGAAGGAGTTTAGTCGGCCAAGAGCTGGGGGAGGAGAGCAGAAAGAGCTGCAAGATGTCAGAAAGCTGTGACCAAAAGCAATTCGCACTTAACCCGCTTGAGAGTTGCCCTCCCAGAAAAGCAGCAAGTGTTTATCCACCGAGGACCCACCGCTGTTGGAGGCAAATTGCCTCCTAATTGGCCTTTCTGCTAAAGGCAGAGGGGTCAGCCGAGCTAATTAGTCAGGTCTTTACGCCTCCCCGGTTAATTTGGAGAGTGGAGCGCCTTTCCGAAAGAGGGGTGGGCTTCCCAGGGAGGTGACCCCATCAGTTCTCTGGGTCTTTTGATCCCTTCCCAGGGGGACGAGCCGGGAGCTGGCAGATGTGAGACACAGGCTCCCCAGTCTGTCAAAATAACCTCACAGTTATTTTGAGTTAACATTTTTGAAGTTAAAAGCCAAGAAACGACTCGAGGTCTCCTTGGAGGTAAGAGAGAAGGGGGGATAGGTTGCTCCTGGCCCAGGAGCTCTGGGGTGAGAAGCCAGATCTGCTCTGAGCCTCCCAAAGCCTGTGCTGGCAGAGCAGAGTGGCCTGGCTTTGCTGAACCCACACTGTTTTTTGTTTTGTTTTGTTTTGTTTTTAAATTAATTTGTTCTAAGATATAATTTTCAAAAAAGGCTTTTCAGGCACTTCTCAGAAACAAGAAACAGTCCCTGAGTGACTAGCTAAATTCAGATGTGATCCGAGCTGTGAGTGTTGCAGATAACATAGAAAGGGTGGAAAAGCCAAGAAAAGCAGAGGACAACTACGGTGATGGGATTTTATAGCAGCTCTGAGGGTGAAATGCTCAGAGTTTAAGGTGCTGTCAGGCTGTGGTGTGGCTCTTGTCCTGCCCTGGGTGACCTGGGCAAAGTCACTTTGCCTTTCCCCACTCAGCCCCGTTTCCCCATCACCTCGTCTTCCTCGCAGGAGTTATCTGAAGATAAGGGTGTTAAATAATGTCCAAGTCTGGTGCTTGAGGGACCGGGGGTGTGTGAACAATTCCTAAAGATTGTGGCTCTTGGGGGGATCTGGTGCTAATCTGAGTTTTGGGAATCAAGTGTTTCAGCTTTAGGGCCGTGACACGTGGCTTCTCAAGCCCAGCCTGGAACCTGTAAACTTTTTAAACTCTAAACACTCTGTAAGCACAGGGGCTGGTTTCTCTTTCTGCAGCTCTCTAATAAAGCTATGGGATTTATTAGAACCCTAGGCATTAGGGATGTGTCCAGTGTCCCATCGGAGCGGGACAAAAACCCAAACCCGTGCTCCTCTCAGGGCTGTAACTTTTCACCCTGGTCTGAGGCTGCCTGCGGAGGTGACTGTGGTGAGCAGGACTATGGGGACAACTGGATACAGAGTTGGGAATGGAAGAAAAAATGATGGGAAAAGAGAAGTTTAAGGCTGGCACCCATAGTGTGAGGGTGCAGGATGGCAGTGGGGGACCCGCAGCCTTGAAACCAAAGTTAGAGTCTTCAGAGCCATGTAGGGACTGCATGGAGAGGGGTATGACTGGGCCATCATGGGTTTTTTGGGGCTTGGTCCTGGTTTGCTAAAAATACAGCTTGTTGTAGCCTGGCCCCTCCTCGGCCAGCGGCAGGACGTGTGTTTGTGAGCTGCAGCTGGAGTGGAGCTTGGTTCCATCTGTGCTTGTGGCTTGGGGCTGCCAGGGCTTGTTCTTTCAGTAGCTAAGAGCTGCCCTAGGGTGTGATCAGCAGCAGTGCCACAGAGCCTGTCCCAATCCCCCCCAGCCCTCCTCCGGGAAGGGGGGTGCGGCTGTCCCTGCTCGAGGGCAACAATACTGCAATGGGAATGCAGGAGGGAGCCTGTTGCATCAGTGTCCCTGTGTCCTTCAGACGTGTTGCTGTCTCTGGGGGCTAAAGGGCTTTTCTGCCCTTCTGGGACCCAAAACCAAGGAGCATCAAATCCCCAAGCTGCCCGTGGACCACCTCTTGGACCATTGTTGGTCCCTTTGTCATGGTGAGAGGAGGTGGATCCTGGAGCTGATCCCAGGAGGGGCATGACCAAGAAGACTTCACTAGCAGCATGCTCTTGTTGAAGCCCATTTACACCCACCTCACACTTGCAACTCAGAGAAAGCCCTGGTAGGTGGAATCTCAGGAGGATCTGGGTGTCTATCAGCAGCAGAACCTGTGTCAGCCCCAGTGACATCAGTGTGGTTGCCTTTTAGCGATGAAGATGCATTTGGATGGCAGTTTGTTGATTGGCTCCCCAGCCCCACTTAGATGCTGGTGGCAAATCCCAGCACCACTTGAACTGGTTTTCCATGCGGAGAGCTGGTGGCAGCCCTGCTTCGCCCCAGGAAATGTATCCCTGCTGACAGCACCAGGTTGGGAAAGATGAGACATGCTCGGGGTGTGCCTTCAACTGGGGACTCCCGAGTGCTGTTAATCCCTGCCCCAACTTGGCTTTAAAAACAAAGGGTGATGGGGTTAATGTGATCATGGTTTGCTTTTGAGGTTGGGGCCTCTCTTCTTTTATTAGATAAGAAAATTCAGTGGGGTGGAGTGTTGGGCTGGTTCTTACTTCAAAGCAATCCCTGTGTCATCCAGGCCAGGTATCACCATTGCAACACGGCTTTGGAACAAAGAAAACGGAGACAAAACTAAAAACAGGAACCAGGAGATAAACAATACTCCGGTGCCGCTTGCGCTGAGCTGAGCTCCTTCCTGCTCTCAACCATCTGGCGAGTCCGTGGCAGGGCTCAGGGGAGCCCAGCTCTTGGCTCTGCCCAGCAGGGAAATGATTGAAAAGCTTTTCCATTCATAAGAATGATGTGAGAGGGTGGGAGCTGAGCACCTGGTTCTCCTGGTCCTCCTCGTGTGCTTGGCTGGGATGCCCTAAGTTCACTGCTCTGACCCAGTCAAGGTGCTTCTCCTGCCTGTGCCGTGGGGTGAATGCCCCACTGCAGCTCCGAGGAAGCGTTTCCAAAGAGGGTGAAGAATTGAGCAGTAATGGCCAGCGAGCTCTTGAGGCACAGGAGCATGGTCAGTGCTCAGGGTTACAGCTGCCTTGGGGATGCTGAAGGTAGGGAAACCAGCACAGGAGCATCCTTGATGATGCCTGGGTACCGGTTTCCCCAGCCGGTGTATTGCAAACTGGTGTGATGCTGGTCCTCAGGAGAGCTGGCTTGGTGGGGGCTTGCTCGTTGCAACGTGAACCTAAACACTGGTGTGTGGAGGAAAATGGCTCATTTTGGCTCAGAAATGAGAAGTTTCTCTTTTTTTTTTTTTTTTTCTTTTTCTTTCTGATTTTTACTTTTTGAATCACAGTCAGATGAGTGCGAATGCTGTTTCAAAATGATGGGTCGAAAGGTTTCGTTCTGAGTCCTCAAGACCCCCCCCTCCACTACTCCTTGCCTCACGCACCCTCAAAATGGATGCCTTTTGCCGAAATCCAGTCCAATTCGCTGAGTAATTTGCTCACTTCAAAAAAACCAACCAGCTTCTCCCATTATTTTTTTCTTTTGGCTGGGTTTCTTGCATGCCTGTTTTTGCTTCTACTGTGATTTAATTGGTTGCTTCCATTAAATGCCCGCTCCTCTGAAAACTCCTGATGCTGTAAAACACGCCAGAGACTTTTATCAGCTCAAGGAGAGCAGATCCCAGAGCAAAGGGCAGCAAAGGTGTGGACTATTAGGAGCCTGCTTCTGACATTCATTTATTTTTTTTGCTTTCTCCTTGGAGCTTTCACCTCTGGGTCTCCAAAGCAAAAAGTGTTTCCAGTTCAGAGCTGGTGTACGTGCACGTCTTGGTTTTATTTTTTTGGAGCTTACAGCATCGTCATCACATAAGCGTTAGCCTTAAGCTCCGGCTGCTAATGCAGGTAATCTTGGGGAATGGAACTTGGGAAATCCCGTTAATTAATTGCCCTTTGCAGCAACGTGAAGGGCTTGGATGGAAGTGTTGGTGTGGAGCTGACACGTCTTAGGTGTTTCTCAGCTTCCTGTTGGCTTTCTCTTCTGATCCCCTGAGCTGGGGGTACCTCGTGCTGGCAGAACAGAGCAAAGGATGGAGCTGGGGCCATCAACCGCCGGTGATTACCACCGGAAAGCACCAGTGCTGTGCGTTCTATGGCCCAAAACCCGGTTGCCCTACTTCACCTGAGGTTCAAAATATTTATTCCCTGCTAGCCTCTCCTCCTGCTGGGCTCTGTGGGGAGGTGATGCTTGGGTATGGTGCTGCAATTCTCAGCAGCCCCACACTCGGTAACCAGCATCCCGTGACCTCAGTGGTCCTGCTTTCTATTTAAGGGGCTCTGTATTGCCTTTTTTTTGGTGGTGTCGCTCAGGGGCTACGTGATGCTGAGCGCTGCCGGCTCCGACATCATGTGCGTGTGTTGGTTCGTGGTTGTTCGCTTCCCCTCTCCCTTTTCTCACCCTCCCCCAGGTCTCGGTCCCTCCTCGCAGCTCAGAGCCTCCAGAGCGTTTGTTTTTTCCCCGAGAGCAAAGTGTCGGTGTGGGCTGTGGGGCAGGACTGGGAAAGTCATGGAGTCACAGAATGGTGGGGCTTGGAAGGGACCTCTAGAGATTATCTCCTCCAGCCCCTTGCCAGAGCAGGGTCACCCCGAGCAGGTCACAGAGGAATGTGTCCAGGTAGATTTGAATGTCTCCAGAGAAGGAGACTCCACCACCTCTCTGAGCAGCCTCTTCCAGGGTTCTGCCACCCTCACAAGAAAGAATGTTTTCTGCATGTTCAGATGGAATTTCCCATGTTCCAGTTTGTGCCCATTGCCCCTTGTCCTGTCACCGGGCACCACTGAGAAGAACCTGACCCCATCCTCTTGACACCCACCCTTTAGATGTTGCTCAGCATAGACGAGATCCCCTCTCAGTCTGCTGTTCTCCAGCTGAACAGCCCCAAGTCTCTCAGCCTTTCCTCAGCAGAGAGATGCTGCAGTCCCTCATCATCTTCATAGCCTCTGCTCTACTCCAGTAGTTTCCTGTCCTTCTTAAACTGGGGAGCCCAGAGCTGGACACAGTCGCACTGGATTCATGTCTGGACCCATAACGCTCCCCTGCCCTCAGCTTTGCTCTGGGGCATGTGGTACTCTGTGTCTCCAGGTTGTAGCTGTTGGTTGGCACCTTCATTGCTTTCTTGGTGGGTTTGGAGTCTCAGGTCAAGTACTAGGCACTAATTATTGACCACAGTCTGCTTACGACAGGAAGATGGCAGAGCAGTTTCCCTTATTTTTGCCTCTTCTGGATGTTTTTTTTTTCTTGCCCCCATCTGGGACAATCTTCATCCTTCTAACTTGGAGACCTTTCCCCTCTGACCACAGGCATTTCCTTGCTGGTACACTGTGTCTGTGCTCAGCAGCGTGGCAGGTGGAGCAGCAGCAGAAGTGACCATACAGACATGCACTTTTTAGATGAGGCTTCACTTTCAAACTTTCTGCTGGGTCTGGTGCTTAGGGACGCTCTCTGTGTCCCTCTGTGGGTGGGATACTGGCAACCACCGTGTCTTCCCAACAGAGCCATTTTCTTTCTTGAGTGTGCTCTGTGAATTAATTTAGTTGTCTTTCTGCCAAGAAGCCCCTTGTGACCTAAGTCCATGGCTGGACTCATCCAGTCCAGCTGTGCATAGCCATGAGATGGGTGACTGCATTGGAGCTGTCACCTTGCATTGGGTGGAGAGGAACAGGCACATCCTGGCAGGACACAAGTGACCACCTCAGACACCCCTTGGGCACAAGCTGAGCAGCCCCAGGTGAGTAGTTGACAAGGAGGTGTTTCAAATTAGCTGTTGGCAGTTTGGTGAGATGAATCACATCTCAACGTTTCGATTTCTTGGGCTGGCCTGAGCCCCTCTTTATGCGGTGCTGTCAGGAGACTCCCCCTCTTCCCCAGCCCCGTCAGACCTGCTCTGCCCCCCAGGCAAGCTGGCAGCCAAATCTGGACATAAACCCCAGGCATAAAACCCGGGTGGCACTTTACCTCTCTTGTGTGACACTCTGTAGGTGCTCTTTGATGTTAAAAGGAGTCTGAAACCACGTTTGCACGTTAGGTGCTTTCCCTGCTCTGTGGTGGGAGTCTCTCATTCAGCCTGGTTCTCAGCCACAGTGAGAAGAAGGAGCTATCTCTACGTCTTAGTAAGCTTTCCAGTTCTCACTTTTTCTGGTGTAAACGAGGTTTTGCAGTTGAGCAAGACAACAACACTGCCCTTCTGCTCCAGGAGGACCTAAGCCCCATAGTGCTGTTGTGCGCTGAAGACCTTGATCTCAAGGGAGCTACCAGGTTGATACCTCTCTTCTTCCTAAGGCAGCGTTTACCACTCATAAATCAAATAATCTTCATTTTCTACTGTTAACATGGTAGGGATGATGTGTGCCATTCCTGTAGCGCAGTAGTGCCTCTTAGCATGTAGACACAGCTGGTGTTATTCCAGAAGTGGGTTTCCTTCTTGTGCCACAAGCTTTATCTTCCACTTTAAGATGAAGTCACCACCTAAACCTCTTTCCTATTTCACTTCCACATACTGCAGTTTGCTCAGAATCCTGCATTATGTGTGAACCCCATAACAATTTTAAGGTTGCTGGTTCACATAATGGCTTGTTGCTCATCTATTACCTTAAGACTTTCTCCGTGTGCTGCTCCAGCCGTCCCGGAGCAGGGGCCTAATTCCTGTGAAAACGTTCCTTCCAGAGGATTTCAAGAAATAGGTTGCTTCAGATGCTGGTGGGACCTCCTAGCACCTCCTCTCTTCAAGACAACATTGGGAACCTCTCTTGGCTGGTTACAGGTGCTGTTTGCCACCTTCCTCATCTCACTGTATGAATCCTACCACAGCTTGGATCACCAGGCTTCTTCCAGCTCCCAGCACACGGTCATGGCTGGACTGCTCAGAAAATCTCTTTGTTCACGGTAATAATTCCAGAGGGAGGTGCCAAGAAAATACGGGTCAAGGCAGTGTGTCCTACAAAGCCTCAGTCAACTTTGCCTCAGTGTAAATGGTGCTGCTGAAGCCAAGTGCAGATGGACCTTTGGGTGACAGGAGCCATCCAGACGAACTGCTGCTGCTGTCACACCGTCACCACCTCTGCTGTGGGTTGAGCTGGACCGGTCACTAAATGAAGGACAGGTGCTCTCTTTGTCCTTCCCAACAAGAGAGTCATCTCTGTAGCTGGACATCTCAAATGCAGCGTTTGCCAGTGATGAGCAGAGCTTCTCATTCCTGGTGATAGTTTTGCACGTTGCTATGACTGTTGGACCGCCAGACACCCTGTGTGTCCAGGAGACCAAACAACTTCCTGTGGTGCTTGTTCAAACCAATGCCCACTTGACCTTTTGGTGATTTTTTGGTCTTCTGAAAAACAAGTCTTTTGGTCTCAAAAGTCTTTTCTTGATGGCTGTTATGAGCGCACCACTCAGTGCCTTTCTGTCTGGATGACTTCTTGGAACATGTTGCTCGTGTTGTGGATCCTCACCACCAAACCCCTGAGTCTGCACTGCTCCTTTGAGTGTTTCTGCTCTGGTTTGTTCATTGGTACCCTCGTGGCAGCAAATAGTCACTGAATTTGCCCCAGTTGCATTTGTTTGCCCTGTAGCCTGCCTTTCCAGCCCTGTGCTGGGTGATCCTGTCCTTTTCCAACAGCCCGTGTGATTTGTTACCCCTAAATCCTGGTCTGGATGTGCCTTTGCTTAGAGATCTGTTATTGGGGTCTTCGTGTCCCACGGTGGAGCAGGGCATGAATGAGATGACCACGTGCCCCTACTGCTCTCCTGTGCCCACTGTCAAGCTAGATGGTACAAGGTGACAGAGCTGCGCTTGTGCAGACAGCGTTAAATTACAGCTATTTGTTTCAAATTCTCCTTGGTGTCCTGGGAGAAGGTGCTTCAATTTCTGGTGTCCTCTTCATTTCCTCCCTCTGCACCCCAAGCAAAAAAGGAAAATAACTGAGAGGTGATAGCAGCTTTTT
>VZRU01001510.1:283992-297107 GCA_013398155.1 Pedionomus torquatus | reverse complement strand
GAAAAAAAAAAAAGCACTGGTTAGGAATCCAAATGCTTTAATTCCCAATTAGTGGTTTTCCTTCTGCTGCAGCATCAGCCCAAGTTTCTTTTTCTTTAGCCTCGTCAGACTTCTGGGCATTTTCTACCCAGTGCCCTAAGCCCTGCTGCCAAATGCTGCCTCCTCATGCCAGCCCATGAGCTGGCATCTCTGCGGGGCAGTCCATGTTCCTCCACCTGTTGCCAGCAAAGCTGGGCAGCGTGTTTACAAGCTGATCCCCTAGATGAAGGGACTTGTTTTTCCTCTCCTGTTTCCTGCCCGGGATGCTCAGCCAGGACCATTGGAACAATCTGGGCAGGAAAGGGCGTTATCCCACTCTGAAAGTACCCAGGGGCTTTCTGCAGTGCAGGGAAGGTAGGTTCAGTCAGGTTCTTTCCTGCCTGTTGGCATCTTGAGGAGGTGCTGCTGGGACTGGCTACCATGGAAGGAGAAATCTCATCTTATTACATGGATGGCTGGGTTTTCTCTCCTTCAGGGAGAGGATTAGAGCAGAGCAGTGTGGTGACTGCAGTGGTGCCTCCCAAGGGCATCAGCCTGAAGCTATCTGGGATGGGCAGGGATTTACCCTGCTGGTGGGATTAGAAGTGGCCAGTGCCCTGGGAGGGAGTAGTCTAATTCCCTTCACTACTTCACTTGGAAACCCTAACTCTGGACTTAATTATGAGCTCCTTTGCTTTGTTCCCATCTACTGGTGGTGTCTTGGGCTTTACCACTACAGGAGGATATCAGAGAAGTCCTTTGGATGTTGGGGACAGGACTCATGGGGACCTTAGTATAAGAATAGTGCTTCTCTTTGCAGAAAAGCCTGAGTGACCCCCATTTTGTCTTCTCATGTGCCCTGTGCTGACCGTGTGGGACCTGCTGATGGCCTCAGTCATCTCCTCAACTTGGTTGCTGTGTGCAGAGGGACCCTTAGCTCTTGGGGTAGCAACATCCTGGGTGTGAAGGAGTTGAGGTGTTCTCCTTTGCTCTCACGAGCAAGAGGAAAGCCATGAAAGGGAAGGGTGCCAGGGTGGTGACGACAAGTGGGGGAACCACAGTCTGTCCCAGCTGAGTGGAAAGCCCCTGTCACCAAGCTGAGACTCTTTGAGGGCTCCCTATGGCCTTGGGCTTCATAGTCCAGCTTCTTTATCATTAGTGATGGAGGATTCTTCATATTCTTTGAAAACTTTGGGATTTTTGCAAACCTTGTGTCTCAAAACAGGACACGTGAAAATCTAAAAGCAGTAATTCAGCAAATTCCCACTTCCCACAAAGGGATGAATGTTTACTTATTTGATATTAGTTAACAGGAAAATCGTAATTTATCTGTCTGCCTTTTTAACTGTGACAGAGATGAATGTCGATTTCTAACTAAGTAATCTCAGGTGGAAATTCTCCAAAGGTCTTGCATCCATGCAAGGCACTGGGACCATTCCACAAATACTCTTTAAGATACACCAAAGCTCAGTTTGGAAAGTGCCGTGCCCTTTCTCACTCACTTTAATCATAATTTTTTTGTCTTACTAGAAAGTGATCAGGTGCCTTTTGGGCCATTAGACCTTCTGAGGGGGTAGGTTCAACTTTGCCCTATGCCTGTGATGTTGCTAATTGTTTGGCTTATTCACCAAAACCAGGGCAAAATCTTGGGGCATATTGGTTTTCCTTGGGGAAACAGGATTCTTAAAGCCAAAGGGCTTTAATGTTGTCGCTGCTGTGGCCCAGTGTGCTGCAGCGTGACTGGAATGATGGAACGTTACTGAGAGCAAGCCTTGCTCTCTGCCTGCCTTCTCCTGGAGCTGTTTGTGAGCCAGATCGCTGTGGTTGCGGTCCCTCATTCCTAGTTCCCCTCTCGGTCTCTGTCAGTTCCTCTCGCTGCCTCCGTCGGGGCGGTCTGCGGATGCGCCCTGCTGACGTCTCCTGTGGGAGGGATGGAGAGGAAGGTGTTTCTTGGGATGTGTGATGCTAGATGTTTATCTTGCTTGGTCAGCTACGTGTAGGTGCAGTGGGGAGGCAGTGGGGGCTCTATCTAGGTGAAACCTAGCAAGAGGTCCGGGCCTTTCTGACTGTGATGATAACGCTGGTGGCATGAAGATGGCATGGAGGTAAGGAATGTGTCTGGAGAGCTGGAGATTCGCCTTCTGCTCCCAGCTGTACCACAAGTCGCTGTGGAACGGCAGAAAAATTTCTTAATTTTTTCCAAACGTGGTTTTCTTGGCCTCTTTAATGGCTACTGTATGGTTTGCGTGGTGTTTGGAGGCTGCTTTTAAGGTTCAAAGTTACTGGAGAAGGGAAACCAGGCTCATCTTTATGGTTGGACTATACGATCTTAACGGTCCCTTGCAACCTAGGCAATTCTATGATCTTAGAGAACATCCAGGGCTTGAAGCCCCATAGCTTGATTTTTGTAGGGCTGGGGTCTGATGCCTGAGCAAGGTGCAGTGGGATGAAGCCCTTCTGCTTGCTTTGCTCAGCTCTTGCTGAGGCACAGCAGAAACAGGAGTGGCAGTTGATCTGGCCGCACGTTTCTGTACATAATATGCGTCCTGAAGAGAGATAGTGAACGCCTTGTCCAAGGGCGATACTCAGTCGTCACTGAGGATGTTCTTCATCACTGCTGTGGTGTCCTCTCTGTTCCTGCCTCCTAGGAGCAGTATCTTTTGAGGCTTTGCCTAGGGGCTGAAGAGATGTGTGGGTGCTGTGTTGCATTGCCTGCAGAGCTACTATCAGGAGACTTGTGACAATCCAATGTCAGAAGGCCTCTTGCGATCCTCCCTGCTGCTTTGTCTCATTTGGTCCCTCAAGCCCCTTCTTTCTTCCCTGGGTGGCAGTTCTGCTCCTTCTTGAAAGTGTGCTTGACACCTCAGGAGAAGGCAGGGAAAGCCACATCTTTTGCAAGACGTTGCTCTGCTTGGAAACGCTCAGGGCGGCAGCCAGCTCGGGTGACGAGGGTGTCCCCGAAGGGTGCCGGGCCATGACCGCTGGTGGTGTTCACCCTGGTTGTGTTGTGAAATGTGACCATGGGGCTTTCACCAGGCACCGACTGTGCTGTCCCTTCCACCGGCTCCCAGCACCTCACACCTTAAGGGTTTGCAAAGCACCTTTTGGTTTAGCAGCTCTGTGAGTCCAACTGGAGGAAGATGATGAAGATTATTTATTTTCTCTCTTTTTTTTCTTTTTTTTTTTTCTTTCTTCCTAGAGTTGCTCAGCTCCCTTATAAACCACTGATTAAAAACCTTAACCTCAGCCCTTGGTTTTCTTGGTGTTCATGAGATGCTGAACAAAGCTCCTTGGAAAGTCCAATTATGTCCTCCCGAACTGTCCCCTGCCTTGTCATTTTGCTCAGCGTGGGTGTGAAGGAAGGGAGAGTTTGGGGAATAAACAGTAGAAGAGGTTGAAAAGTTTCAGGTCAGTTGCGGTAGACAAACTTGAGTCCTCTCCCATGAAAGATGCTTCCATCAGCATTGCCTTGGGAAAAGAGGTTTAGCTTCATGTGTGGTCTGCAGCGCACCAGGGAGAAACACAGCCCACTCCAAAGGCCGTGTTTTGTGGTTTGAAATAGATGATGATAATATCTTTGTCGTATCTTGTCCTCAAATTCCCTGCCTGTTGAGTGCTGGGACAGGAAAGGCCTTGGGAAGGGATGGCTGGTGTGGGGGCTCACCCTGAGTGTGCGGTGAGGAGCGTCTTCCCCTCCGAGGACCGAGCTGTGCTCTACAACAAGCTGACGTGTGGGGAGGTGTATTTTTGTGAGCTGGGTGTTGTAAAAGTGTGCTTATGAGTCACGCCGTGCTCTTAGTCACCGCTTTCCTCTTGCCACAAGTCATGACTAAGGTGCTGATGTGCAAATTCCCCGCTCATTCAGTCCTCGGCACCGTGGTGGAGCTTTTCTCTGCTGTGGACGGGTAAAACTTTTGGGGAAGACCATAATAACAGGCTGTGGCAGCGAGACACAAGAGGCAGGAGCCCCATGAGGCTCTTTGGGGTAAAGGAGAGAGCTTACATTTGGCAGGTCAGTGGTTCCTTGTTGTGGGTTTGCTTTTCACCTGTTTGGAGCCATTGATGGCTTCTCTCCAGCCTGGGAAGGATGGAGCGGTGGGACTGGTACCAGACTCGATGCTCCCTTGGTTCTGGGGGAGCCCCAGCAGCTCTCACTGAGCCCTTTTGGGGAATTGCTGGGAATTTAGTGTGGGTGGAGGTGGCCACGCTGAGTGCACCATGCAGGGGGGGAGACAGGGTGGAGCCTCTGCCAAGATCTCAGCAGCCTTTGCTCCTTCCAGGGTGAAGGTGGGGAGCTGTGGTGGGCGCAGCCACCACTGGATACTGAAGATCAAACATGGACGAGCATTTTGGGGTAGCTTTGTGGAACTACACGTGGCATAGGTATAAGGAGATGCTGTCTGGGATGAAAGCAAAGACCTCCTTGGCGGGTGGTTCTTGTAGTATTGGCAGGTTTTAGTTTTTCTTCCTGGATTATTTTTGTGCATTGGTGGTCCCTCTAACCAAGAGGCAAAAAACCTGTGGGATGGACCCATCTCCGTGCTTTGGGAGAGGAGATGGGTTCCGTCTTGACACCAGGCCTGGCGCTGCAGGGGAGGAGGAAACCTCTGCCCAGCACCTCTTAGGTTGCTCACTCTCAGGCTGGATCTGAGAAGTAAACCTTCTGGGCAAGAAGTAAACCTTCTTTTACTTTCATGGTGTCCCAGACAGATGCATGTGAATTAAGTGGGATAAAATCTTCCTCCCCCAAGCCTATGGTTTAGGTTTGCAGCCTGGGCGGTGGAGGGGGGGCGAGATGCGTGGAGTCATGTTGTGAAAAGGTTGCAGCCAGGCATGCAATCCGCAGTTTCACAATGTCCTCAAATGTTGGGGCTGAGGTCCTTTCTGTATTTTCCTGCATTGCCACAAGGGCACGTGGACCTTTTCTTCACGTTGACTGGTGTGGCAGCAAGGTGACAGTGCCAGAGGTTTTTATGGTGGGTGCAGGGTTGGCACTTGGAATTGGGTTTCTGACCATTGCCAGTGAACATCAGAGCCACCAAGGAGGATCTGTGTCTAACACAAGGCGTAGGAGCTTAGACTCTGCCCACGCTTTTCCTGGGTTGGACTGGATGGTCTTTTGAGGTACTTTCCAGCCTGGGCCGTTCTGATATAGAGGGGCTCCAGGAGAGAATGGGGAGGGACCATTGATCAGGGAGGGGAGTGATAGGACAAGGGGAAGAGTCTTAACCTGAAAGGGGAGATTGAGATGAGAACTGGGGAAGAACTTCTTTCCTGTGAGGGTGGTGAGACCCTGGCCCAGGTTGCCCAGAGAAGCTGTGGCTGCCCCACTCCTGGAAGGTTGGGAGGGGGCTTGGAGCAACTTGTTCTGGTGGGATGTGTCCCTGCCCAGGGCAGGGGGTGGGACTGGGTGACCTTTAAGGTTCTTTCCAACCCAAACCATTCTATGATTCCATGGTTCACATCAACCTCATTGCAAGGTGCTGCAGCTTTGATCTCATCCAGCGTTATCTCTCTGGAGGCTAATTCAAGATTACCTCCTTGCCACAGACATGTGAGGAAGACTTTATCTGTCCCACAGATGGAAGTTGTGAGAAGGCAGATATGTCTGCAGTGGGTCAAGGGAAGGGTGCCTTGAACCCACAGCCTCTCGTGATCGGGTCATGGATGTCTGCGCCTCCATTTCTTTGCCGTGGTTGGGAAGAATTCGGGGAGGTGAGGGGAAGATGGCAGCTGGCAGAATCCGAGGCATTGTTGGCTTTGGGGTTGGGACAAGTTGACAGAAGGCAATGATGGGGTGATGCTTCTCCAGGAGCTGCAGTAGAATTGTTGCAGTGATCTCTTCCTTGCATTTTTAAGACCCAATATATAACTTTCTTTCTTCTCTCCCTTTAGGAGATGAATTAAAATGCAGCACACCACGTGCACGGAGGACAGGATCTACCATGCACTGGAGAGATGTCTACACGGGCTTAGCAGAGATGCTGTCTCCAGCAGATGGGCTGGTAGGTGACCTGTTAACCACGAGCGTATTGGCCATGAGACTGGCACCTGGCAGCCTTGATGGGGTCAGACTCTTCTGTTCTTCTGTCTCTGCGTGACCTACCTGGGCATGGGACAACTGCTGGTGCTGCTGGAGGCTTGGAGGTCTTTTCTCCCTTCCAGTGTCTAAAGTTAGAGGTGGGATCCAACTTAGTCTTCCTGAGCCTCTTGTTGTGGAGGGAAGATGTACCAAGATAGTGAACAAGTCAGGTCTTACAGAGATAAAGCTCAGCAGAGAAGCTGTGGATCTTGCCAGTTGTCCATGTGTGAGCTGGAAAGAGGAAGTGTCTTCAGTGCAAGGAAAGGCTCCTTTGTGTAATCAGCCTTGTCTTGCTTTCATGCCTTCAGATCTCAGAACCTGTGGGTATAATCTCTGCCACATTGTCAGAAGCGAGTGCGGAGATATGGTTATCGGCTTTATTTAAACCTAGATCTGATACCATAAAGATGTGACCGTGATCAGAGGCCTGCAAAGGGATCTGGGGCAGTGGTGGTGTCAGTGAGGGTGAAGCAGTGATTTCTGAATGTCGTTTTGCCTTCTCTTCCTCATACTCACACTTGTAGGCTGCAACTAAATTGCTCCCAAATCCTCTGGCGGATGAAAGAAATGAAATTAATTTGAGGGGCTGTCAGATCCAGATTACCTTTTGCCTGCCCAGCTCTTTCAACCCACTCTGCTTTTTCCATTTACCTGTAAGTCCAGAAAGAGGGGCGGAGGTGATCCCACCCACTGCCAGACGCTGGAGTGATCCCTCATGCCCACCGGGGTGATGCTGTAGCACGGGGAGCCACTTTGGTGGTGCCGGCATCACCCTGGATCCCGCTTGATGTGGCCCCGAGCAGGGCTCCTGGATCCTTTCGGTCCCCCTCATGTTCTGGGAAGCAGTCCCTGGAGTGTGACCTACATTCCTGGTTCCTGGAAGCGTTGGCCTCGCGTTTGGCGCCGTTACAGCGCCTGTCCCGAGGAGTCCCATCTCGCCGAGCAAGTCATTGTGCGCAGCGTAGCTCACCTCTTCCTGTAATTAGAATTAATCAATTCCCGTGTCACTCACGAGCTCTGCCCTTCCCTAATCCCAGCCCCTCAACGCTGGTGTTTGTGTTGGGGGGAGCCTTTTAAAAAACGACTTTGTAATTTTTCCGCCTCATTAGCCAAGACCAGACTGTACGGGGCAGGGGTCAGGTGGTGGTGGGCTCTACTGGAAGCAGCTGTGCTGCCCAGCGAGTCATCATTCCTAATGATGTTCCCTCGTCTCCCCGCCCTGCTGGCTACCAGTCCCCTTCATGTGGTTTTTATGGGGTTTGGCAGACCGACCTGGCATTCCTTGGGAGAATCTCGGACCCTTTCATCAAAAGCATTTGTTGCCCTTGCCAAAAAAATTTTCAGCGTGACCAATGAACCCTGTTTCCACCACTGCTGGTGGATGGGATGGAGATGGCTCGGCTCTGCTCCCACTCCCAGCCACCCAGGCTTCGGGGCACCCCGCAAGGGCGACCGGTGCCTGTAGTGCTCCTTCCATGGGAGATCNATGATCTTGAGGGTCCCTTCCAACTCTAACCATTCTATGATTCTATGAACCTGGAGGGACATCCTCTGCCTTAAGTTTGCTTTTATATGAAAGAAGCCTGCTCTGAGACAAAGCCTCCCACTGGAGTCCAGCCTCAATCCCTCACAGTCAATGTGCGCTCTGCAAGCCAGATACATAACAGGTCCCTGCCGCTCACCCCATGGGAAGAAGCCTATGCATGGTCCCTGTGCAAGGAGAGGGCTATTCCAGAGCCCCCCTTCCCTTGGGACACGTGGTCAGCAAAGGCCAGGAGCTAGAATCTCAGAGCAAACGTTTGGCCAGCAGAGCTGACACTCTCTGAAATTAACAGTCACTCGCTGACATGATGATCTTTAAGGTCCCTTCCAACTCTAACCATTCTATGATCTCCAGCCCCACTCTGCTTTGAAGATCTGCTGTTTCACATCCTACCCCCTTGCAGCCGGAGTAGGAAGTATTTCATTATTGCAATAATGTGTATGATTTAGGGAAGACAGATCGTAATGCACAGATGTACGTACACCCCTTAAGAGCGGATCCTATTTCCCTTCAGAAACAGAGCAGAAAAGTTCTCGCAATCTTCTGTATTAAAAGCAACAGTTGAATTATTGCTGTCCTGCGCCAGAGCCAGGCTGTTGTTTATGGCAGGGCTCTGTTCCTCATGCAGTCAATGAATCCCTCCATTCTATTCTTCCCTGCGCCTGTAGCTTTCTCCTTTCTTGTTTTTAACTTCTTATATCACTCCTATTTCCCAATTTATTTGCTTTCCCCTCCTTTTTACTATTTCTTTACATCAAAATAGCACGCGCCACATCGTGGCTTTTGGGGGCTGAGACCTTGCTAGGGTCTTGTTAATTTTAAAATCATTTACTGCTTTATTTTTACATGATAATTTTGCAGGAGGTTGTTCCAGAGTGGGTGAGTAATCGCTTCCGATGTGTTGTTCTCCCCCGGCAACCCCGTCGTATAAGTGACTGACGAGCTGAGGTCTGTGAAGTCAGCAAAGAGGAGAAGTGTGAGTGCTTTGGCCACCACAGATTTATACCCTGGATGAGCCTGTGGGGTCTAAACAGCAAATCTTCCCTGAACTGTAGCCTTCATAGGAGGAACCAAATGAAAATTAATTGTCTCTGGCTCACAACCATCATAGAATTATAGAAGGGACCTTAAAGATCATCCAGTTCCAACCCCTCTGCCATGGGCAGGGACACCTCCCACCAGACCAGGCTGCTCAAAGGGATGTGATCCCAGACTTCCAGGGATGTGTTTGAGGCCAACTAACCCCCAAAACTATTAGAAAAGTGCTAGAAAAGAGTGACCTTTGCCTTGTGGAGATGCTCTTGAGAACACAGCCTGTTTGTTCTCCTGCATGTTACTGGAGAGATGATAGTCAAATCACAGCTTGCTAAAGGAAGAAAAATCCTGTATTTCTTGCTGCTGAGCAGTGGAATGGGGAGCCTTTGGTGGAGGAGAGCACTGAGCTTGGGTCTGGGTGCTGGTGGGGGCCGGGGATGCCGTCCTGGGGAGTCAGAGGAATGACAAGAGCTAGAGGGTGATGATGGATGGAGAGCTGCTGGAGAGGCTCCAGGGAAGCCAAGTGTCCAAGAGGTAGGGAGGGATGGGAGGGAGCTGTTGTGGTTAGCTGTTGTGTTGTGTTGTAGGTAGGATGGGAGGGAGCTGTTGTGTCTCTGCCATGAAGATCCATGTGAGCCAGAGGAGGCAAGGGATGCTGGTGCAGAGAAAGGATGGAGGCCACTGGTGGGCTAGAGAAGGAGAGGAGTGTTGGATGATACATTTCACATGGTCCCCAGGGAGTTTGATCTTCTCAGCTCTAATGAAGAGAAGCTTAAGATCCTGCTCAGCTGCAGTCATCTCATGGGGAATGAACAGGAGTCTGGTGTGAGGATCCTCCAGCTTAGTCACCGAGTAGCGAAGTGCGGTGTCTGAAATATTTCCACCTCCAAGTGCGGAATTAAGGTGTGCTGGTTACTAAGCCTGTCAAATGTCAACCTTTGAACCAACTTCTCCAGGCATGTGATAGGTTTTCTTGTGGAGATGATTCCCCAGGCTGTGGGCAAGCACCAGAGGTGGCTCTAGCCCTAGGAGATGCTGCTGTGCCTTGCTCAGGGACTCCAAATGGGAGCTGCAGGTTGGACTCTGCATGGTGCAGGATGTATCCCAAGGGACGCGGGACTCTTGCTGTCCCCTGTGCTTCAGACACCTCCAACCCCTTTGCTTCTGAACGGCTGCGAGTTGGCCCTTCCTCTGGGCAGTCCCTTGGAGAAAACCACCTCATTCTGACAAGGGCACAGTGGAAGTGGTGGGAGTGGGTCTGGGGGAGGGAGGAAATGGAGACATCTCCTTTTCACCCCTCCATCTGTGTCACTTCTGACGGCACCAGGAGCTGATGCCCAGCCCGGGCACCGTGGGCGAAGGCAGCTTGGGGACATGGTATTTCTGCTTTATTTCTTTTTTCTTTCTTTTATTTTTTTTTTGCCCCCTGTGAAGAGTGGCAGAGGGGAAATGTCAACCACTGGGGTCAGGAAGGAGCTGCTCTGGGAGGGAGGGAGGGCCACTTGATGCGCTTCTCAGAAAAGAAATCGTGAAGCCTCATCCTTTTGAGGCCGCCCACGGGGCCGCGGCCGCCTGGCTCCTGGCACACTGCCGGCATCTTCGCTGCCACTGATAGAGATCAAAGCAAGAGCGTGCTCCGCACCCGAGCACGGGGGTCTCGGGTCCCTGCCCAGAGGCTTTGCTCCCCCAAAGGGAGCTTTTATTTTTTATTGTTATTTTTTTGGGGGGGCTCTGCACCACATTGGGCTCGGTCCAAGCGCGCTGCGTAGGATGCTGGGGGGTAAGCACAGGATAAAGCACAGCCCCAGCATCTCCCAACTGGGACCATCGTGATGTGCTCTCGGCTGCCTGTGCTGCTTGGCAGATAAATCTGACTCATTCTCTGTGTATATATATACGTATAAAAAAATAGCGTTGGGTTGCTGTTCTAGTGGAGCAAAACCGGATGGATGAGCGTGAGGGCAGGGTGGGTGTAAGCAGTTTTTTTTAGCTGTGGGACTTCCTGTGCCCTCCCGGGTGGTCTCTGGTGCCTCTTGTGACAAACACATTGGATATAGGGGATGGAAGGTGAAATCTTGGTTTCTGCTGCCTGCACAACGTGCAGTCTTGATGCCTCCAGAGCTGGAGCTCACCCTGGGGACCGCTCAACTGTGTTGAGCAGTTTTTGTGTGTGTTTGTACTTACTGCTTCCCTCATCCCAGAGGCTCCTGCCTGAGCTCTGCCAGCCCAACCTTGCCATGGGTTTAGCTGAGCAAAGGGAAGTGTTTTCCCACCAACACAGGACTTTCTAGCACTGGCACAGCTTGGTAGAGAAGCAGTAAAGGGGCAGTAACATCTCCTGCTTGATGCTCCAAGCCTGGAGCATCTCTTTGCTTGCCTGTGGGGGACACCCCAGGGCATCCCCAAGCTGTGCACTTCCCACGGATCTGGGGTATCCTTTCCATCTTATAGTGAGAAATTGTCCCTGCCCATGGCAAGAGGGGGTGGGAACTCAATGATCTTTTAAGGTCCCTTCCAACTCTACACGTTGTATGATTCTATGAAATTCATTTTTAGGCAACTAAAGAACAAGTGCAAAGTCCAGGAGAAAGCCTGGTTGAAGCTTTCTCCTTCCCCTTGGTGCACATCCCACCCTGGTGCACCCTGACACAGGGAGGGTGCCTGGCATGGTCAGGTGCTGCCGGTTTCAGTCACACCTGGATCCAGGGGAATGCACCCAGCTTGCACTTTGTGCTCTGTGCTGCACTGTCTGGGCGTAAAACACCGCTCCCAAACTGTCCCTGCGATCTGTGGCCTGTCCTGGTGTGGTGGCACCATTCACCATCGCACCCAGCCAGCTGCAGACCATCTGCTTGGGGACACTGAGGCAGAGAGGAGGCTGCAAATGAAGTTTTTGGGACGGGATTTCTCACTGGGCTGCAGCCTGTCCCCAGCCTAGGAACAAACCAAGTGCTGCTCTGCAGTTCATAAAAGCCTCTGCGTCCTACCGCAGCACCCAGCTGTGTCCCAGGTGGATGCAGGACATCTGCAGAGGGATGGAAAGGTGCCTTTAATGTCACTGGGAGCTGTCATTCCTGACCTGTGTACATTAGGAGCATCACCCCTCCATGCCCAAATAACTTTTTAGAGCTGGAGACGGTCTCTTTGTCAGGAAGGGGAGTGACAGGACAAGGGGTAACGGTCTTAAATTAGAAGAGCGGAGATTTAGATTGAATATTAGGAAGAAATTCTTTGGTGTGAGGGTGGTGAGATCCTGGAACAGGTTGCCCAGAGAAGCTGTGGCTGCTCCATCCCTGGAGGAGTTCAAGGGCAGGTTGGAGGGGGCTTGGAGCAACCTGGTGTGGTGGGAGGTGTCCCTGCCCAGGGCGGGGGGGTTGGAACTGGATGATCTTTAAGGTCCCTTCCAACTCTAACCATTCTATGGTTCTATGATAGCTGGCTTCAGGGACTAACTTTCCTTTGGCTGGAAAGTGGATGCTGGTGATGTGGACTGTGGGTGGAGAGAAGGGAATTCCCACCAAGGCCTGGATCCTCTGCAGTGACTGATGCCTGGTGGTGCCGGACACTTCACTTTGCCACGTAGTCTTTGTTTATTGTGTCCAGGATTTCCAAGCTGCATTTCGTGCTTGAGACTATTTTTAGCAAGAATGCAGCTGGTTTGTTGTGACTTTTTGGTTAATCCTACTTTGCCAAATTTAGGAGCCTGGGCCCTGGCAGCCTCTTGCCCCCCAGCACCATTGGGCCACATCCCAAAGGAATCCCAGTGCCCTGAGTTAAATGGAAATTCTGCTTCTAGCAATGTTATTCAGATATACCTGGCTGCAGCCTTGTGCTCATGGCTCCCATAGAAGACCCAAAAATGGGTCTAAATGAGATTTTTAAGACACTTCCCTGCTCCCTGCCCATCCTTCCAGCCCTCTCACACCACCTTTGTCCCAGCTCCTCCCCGGGGCCGCAGCCCAGCATTTCTCCCTCTGCCCCATTCACACAGAAGAAGGCAGTGAGCTGCTGCCGCCACAGTTTCTTCCTCCCTTGCTAGAAGTGAGAGGAAGGAAAGAGCCTTCGTCTCACTGGGCTATTTGTGTTTGCGGTTATGCTGGCGCAGGAAGTGGCGTTCTCCTCGCCCGGCGATGCCCCGCGGTGGAGCTCAGCTCTGCTGCTTTCCTGGATCATGGAATCAGGGAATTGAGAGGGTTGGAAGGGACCTCCAGAGATCACCCAGTCCAACTCCCCTGCTCAAGCAGGGTTGCCCAGAGCACATCCCTCAGGACTGCATCCAGGTGGGGCTTGAAGGTCTCCAGAGAAGGGGACTCCACACCCTCCCTGGGCAGCCTCTGCCAGGGCTCGGACACCCTCACCACAAAGTTTTTCCTTGTCTTTAAACAGAATTTCCATGTTCCAGCTTGTGCCCGTTGCCCCTCATCCTGTCACTGGGAA
>VZRU01001510.1:267410-283824 GCA_013398155.1 Pedionomus torquatus | reverse complement strand
CTTCCCTCAGCCTTCTTTTCTCCAGGCTCAAGAGTCCCAGGTCTCTCAGCCTTTCCTCCTCCAGGAGATGCTCCAGTCTCTCCAGCATGTTTGTTGCTGTACACTGGGGTGTCTCCAGTAGTTCTCTGTCTCTCTTGAATGGGGGATTCCAGAACTAGATGCAGTATTCCAGTTGTGGCCTCACCAGTGCAGAGTAGAGGGGGAGAACGGCCTCCCTCCTCCTCCTGGGCACGCTCTTCCCTGTGCAGCCCAGGGTTCCATTGGCCCTCTTGGCCACAAGGGCACGTTGCTGGCTTATCTTTGGCTGGGATCCTGCTCCCTGTGGCTGAGCTTCCTGCCAGGCAGCTGCAGTGGGACTGGGCTCTTTAGGGTGAAATAATCATAGGCTCATAGAATTGTTCTGGTTGGGAGAGACCTCTGAGGTCATGGAGTCCAACCATTAACCCAGCACTGCCAAGTCCACCACTAACCCATGTCCCTCAGTGCCACATCTTTTAAATCCCTTCAGGGATGGCAACTCCACCACTTCCCTGGGCAGCTTGTTCCAAGGCTTGACAACCCTTTTGATGAAGAAGTTTTTCTTAATGTCCATCCTAAACCACCCCTGATGCAATTTGAGACCATTTCCTCTTGTCCTATGGCTTGTTACTTGGGAGAAGAGTATGGGAGAAGTTCTCGTGAGAAGTAGTTCTCCTGGCTGAAGCATGTTGGGTTGTTTCAAGGCACGTGAGCCTGCCTGCTTCTTACTGAGGTCAGCAAAGCTCCTGGTAGCTCTGACCACTTCTGCTGGGCCAGTTGCTTTCTTGATTATCTCATAGGTGCTGGGGCTTTCCCTGGAGGATGCTGCACTCCGGGGAAAATACAGATTTATTTGAGCAATTTGCGAGACCCATTCTGGACAGAACCATGATTTTGCCCAGGTTGGACGGGGCTTTGAGCAACCTGGTCTGGTGGGAGGTGTCCCTGCCCAGGGCAGGTGGTGGGAACTGGATGATCCTTAGGGCCCCTTCCAGATCAAACCATCTGTCATTCTATGGTTTGTGAAAGTAGCCCAATGGAAAGCTGGAGCATTGCTGAATTACCGTGTCACCATGGCTCTGCCCTCCTGGACAAGGCATAACCATCTAAGGTTGTGCTCTGGGTGTCAGCAGACCCAGTGAGATGCTGGGAGTACCAGAGGCAAATGAAGAATTGCCACTGTCGTCAACAGTGAGTGCATCTGAGCTCCTCAGAAACTTTCCGACAGGATCTTTCTCTTTGTTGATTCATTGAAAGTAAAAAGCTGCATGGCGGCAGGATGGTGGTGGTGGGGCTTTCCAGTAGAGGAAGGCTCCTGTCCTGGTAATTCAGGGCGTATTGCCACAGAAATAGCGTGCATCCTGGTGAGCAAACGCCTGTCCATGGGGAGGGAGAAGTGAAGGCTGTTTTTACAACCTTAGCACTCGTTTTGCTTGTCTTGGCCTCATCCTTCTCCCAGCTGGGCCACAGCACACCTCTCCTGGTTTAAATTCATCATGTTTAACACCTACAAGGCGCGCAAAGGTGTTTTAATGGCATTTAGATGTCTGGATGCTTGATGAATTTGTAGCCTCTGCAGCTGGGAGTAAGGTTTGAGGGACAGACAGCGTGACCCATAGGTGTGTGACGAATGTTGCTGTCCCCTTGCCAGCTCACGGCGTTGTTTCTTCCTTGTTGGCTCCAATGTGACAGCCAACATGCACGGGTTGGTGTTTGTTATGTTTCTGTGACACTTAATAGACAGTGTGAGTGAAGAACAGATGGATTTATGGTTGTTTTTTTGTTTTGCTTTTTTTTTTTCTTCCCTGATCATTAGCCCCACTTCCCTGCAGTGAGAGATGCTCCGTTTCTCTTGGTTTTCCTTTTGGGCTGAGCTTGGAAGAGCTGTGCCCAGTGCCATGGGCTGTGTGCAGTGTCTGTGCTGTGTCTGCTTCTGGGGAAAAAATTAAAAAATCCATGGGATGGGGGAGATGCAAACATCAGCCCTTGTCAGATATCTGCTAGGCTGTTTGCTTGAAATTTCCCCCGTAACTTTTCTCCGTGGGATTGTTTGTGCTGTGCCTGGATCCCTTGGGGTGGAGGAGGAGGAGGAGGCATTGCTGCCTCCTTGGTCTGCAAGTCCAGAGCCAGAGAGCACCGCCTCCTCCCCTGGGATGCTGGGCTGGGATGAATGGAGGCACCCGGCAGCCTTCACGTGGGTCGTTTCCTCTACAACCATCTGGGGGGTGGCCCTGACCGCTGAGAAAAACCACAGCCTCGGGAAACACCTTGGGCCATTGTCACTGGTGCGATCCCAGCAGTGAGAGGCAGATGGCTGGGGATGGAGGCCAGGGTGGAGGGGGGGGCCAGATTTCAATGAAATGGGGTGAAGGACCCTCCATCCCTTTGAAGGGCTATTCTCTCAGTATCTGGGTAATCTTCTCGTGGCCTTTTGATACATTTAATGAAAATTTGAAGGTGCTAAGAAATGGAGTAAATGCTGGGCAGGCTTAACAGCAATGCTGACGTGAAGTCTGACTGCCATGATGCTGATGAAGTGGGGAAACTGGTTGGGGGGTTGCAGCATCTCCCCTCGGGTGTGATGCTGCTGGAGGATGCTGGACGTATTCCTGGCAGGGAGCTGAATTTTGCAACCTTTGAGGGAGTTTACAGTTGGGATATAGCATCTGGGGCATTCAAGCCTGGGAGGTTGCCAGGCTGGGGTGGGCGTAACGGTGGATTTTCTGTGTTCAGGTAGAATGAAGGTGGGCATCCAGCCGTGCAGCGCACATCTCTCCAGCCTCAGTAAGCCATGCAAGGGTGTTTCCCAGCCTCCTGGGGAAGAAGCATCCAGCCCAGGCTATGTGAGCACGAAGGCACTGGGGTACAAAGTGATACCTCTGAGATAAGCACCTTTTAGTGACATTAGATCTGTCCAGAATGAGAGCACAAGGTTCTTTTTTTTTCCTCTGCTGGGATCTGACGCAGGCTGTGAATGCCTTCTCCCTGACCCTTTCCCGTTGTTCATCTCTTCCACTCTTGGAGGGGGCTGTGAGTGAAGGTGGCTCTGTTTCCCCCACAGCCGGACTGTGCCTCAACTGCTGGAGCCTGCAGGAGCTGGTGAGCCGAGATGCCGGCAACTACCTCATCCTGGTGGAGAAGATCCTCGGCAAGGCCAAAGAGGTGAGTTGGGGGCTGCCGGGGGAGGGGGAGAGAAGCTGCAGGCTTTGAGGTGGCATAAGCTCTGGGACTTGCCCCAGATGAAGCTTTGCAGAACTTGGTGGGTGAATTTCTGGATTGTGGTAAGGTACTACTAGCCCACTGGAGCTTGGACATGAGTGATGCTGGGTGGGCAGGTCCAAAATGCTGGTGGGACAGCTGCTTTCATAGCATTTGATGCACCCCCACAAGGATAATGGCTGGAGAGCAGCCCTGAGGAGAAGGACTTGAGAGTGCTCGTGGGTGGGAAGCTCAACGTGAGCTGGCAGTGTGCACCGACAGCCCAGAAAGCCAACCCCATCCTGGGCTGTATCAAAAGTGGTGNAGGGGGGTTGTAACTCGATGATCTTCAAGGTCCCTTCCAACTCTAACCATTCTATGATCGGGTCATCGGAGAGATGGGAGCTCAGCCAAATCTAGCTTCTTGAGGGTAAAGGACACACAGTCTGTGCTTATCTGCCTTGTCCTGTGGTGGTGGTGGGGGGCTTTAGGGGTTATTTTCCCATGGAAAGAAAGGAATCTGCTGGGGGTGGTGACTTGATGGTGTGGGTTGGGTGCTTGGCTGCGCTGTCGGGGAGTCTCCTGGCGACTCCAAGGATGCCGTTCGGTCACGGCTCATGGCGAGCACCACCAGCTTATCCTTCTGCCCTCGGGCTGTTCCCTACAGGTGCAGGAGAAGTGCGACTATGATCTCGTCCCCCCCCTCGCTCTGCTCTTCTACTATGCGGTCCTGTATGTAAGTCCGAAGGCTGCTGCACGTAGTTTGATCCCAGCCCGTGGGGAGGCATGTGGGTCCGGGGCACCACGGAGCCACGCGGGACAGTCACCCAAATTGAGGTGGCTTTTGTCTGAATCACCACGGTCTACTTTGATCAATTAATTATTAAAAAAAAAACCCAAAAGATCCTGTACAAATCTACAGGGATCAAGACCAGACAACTGTTGAGAGATGAAAAAAAAAAAAAAGAGCTTCAGGGGTTTTAAGCTTTTTATTTAAAGATGGGCTAATGAGAAAGGGAGACAGACAATATTTCTGTGCAAAAAGGCAAATTTTTTTCATTACCCTTTATACTTGTGCAAGATCTGTAGGCAAGGCTGATGAAAAGGAGGAGTGGAGCCTTCACAGGAAATACTTTTTTTTATTATTATTATTAGCACAATGCATCATTATCCCAAGGAAATCATTGCTGCCAGGCCTTGCAAAAGCACAGGCTGTAATGCGATTCATCTGTATGGATCTGTGGCTGTTAAAAAAGAAATTTATATATAGGCTTTGGCACGAGCTGCAGCCAGGAGATTGGGAAGGTGCAGAGCGGATGGAGCTTTCTTGGAGCTGTCCCCAGTGGGGATGCTTTGACCCTTCCCTGGGAGAGGACAGGGTGTCACGGGGTGAACCTCTGCTCCCATCCCACTCTGTTCCTCTTCCCACTTGCAGCCTAAAGCCTTCAAGTTTTTAAGCAGCACTCAAGGTCTGTGTCCTTTCTGCCTTTCTAACCCTGTCTCCCCATCCCTGCAGGCTCCCCACTTCCCGCCAGGCTCCGACCTGCTCCTGAAAGCCGCCAGCATCTACCACAGCTTCCTCACCTGGCCTGTGCCCTACTGTGACATCTTCCGTGAGCTGCTCACCTTCATCAGCGATGAGCTCAAAGCCCCTGGTGAGCACTCCCCCCTTTCCTCGCGGTCTGCCCCTGCTGCTTCTCCAAAAACTGACCACCCCGTGCTTGTTCCTGAGGCTCTCCTGGTGTTGCTGGCTCGTACCCAACTCGCTCCCTGAATCCCTTGAGTGTGGTGTCCACGTTTACCTTGTGCATCTCAAACCTCAGCTTTTCCAGGAGGTGAGAACCTCTGCCCTCCATCCTCTGGATCATTTTCCCTCGTGGTCCAGCACAGGGTGAGATCAGATTCCTCTGGAGGGGCAGGGCAGGGTTGGGTTTTTGGAGGCTGCCTTGGGTACAAGGTGTTGGGAGCATCCTAGGGATTCTCACTCGGCTCCGGACCAGTGTGAATCAGCGAAATGTGTCACTATTTCCTGGCTGCCTTTCAGTCTGGTGGCTCTTTTCCATGGCAAAGCACGTGCTGGCTGCTCCCGCCCAGCCCTGGGCTTTGTCTGAAGAGATGCTCCGTGGGGTGATAACAGTGGGCCCATTCATTGGCATGAAGGTGGCTGGAGCCTTCAAGCCTGCCCTTGCGTGGAGATTTCCATAGGGCTGAGGGACTCCCCGGCTCTTTCTTTACAGCTGAGACACTACCTTGTGATACGGCTTTGGGCACATCTATCGGCAGCAGCAGCGTTCCTCTTAATTAAGGACTCCTTGTAGATGTCCTGTTGTTCCCAATGGAGCAGCTCTTCCAATTATTTCTAAAAGGCCCCTTTCTTCTAATCTCCCCATCTTTTGGTGGCTTATGGAGAGCAGTTATCACACAGAGCTCTTGTTTAATCCTGCGTTGGGCCGTGGCAGCAAGGCTGGCTCTGAGCAGGACTTGGGAGACCTTGGACATGGGCTGTGGCTGAGGCTGGAGGTTCTTCCCCACATCCTCAAACCAGGCACCTGCTTTGGAGAGCCTTGGTGGGGAACATGAAACACAAGGTCTCCATCACAACAGCAACGGCCTGCAGAGATGGGAGCTTGTAAGTGCAGATGGGATGAAAGATGCTTTCAAAGGAACAAAAAGACTTAAAAAACGCCAACCCCACCCAAACCCCTCTGCAGTGTTGGCCATGGACTGGCTGATTTACCCCCAGCTCAAGCCTCCACCAGTGTATATGGCCATGGCCACCAGGCAAGGTCTGGCTAGGCTGTTGTGTTGTGTCTGTCCACCAGCACAGATGTGGGGATGCTTATCCCACGCTGCTGCAGCCCTGGATGTACCCAGCTCCTTCCTGGTCACTTATTGCTGTGACACTGGCCAGGCTGTGTTTTGCAGACCACTGGGAAAGCCCCAGTGCTGGGGCCAGGGGTGTTGTTTTGCTACATCCTGCTCCTGTACCATCACCACCATCCCCAGAGCTGGGGGCTTTGGTCCAAAAAAGCACATGAAATTCCCCCTCCCTACCAAAAGATGCTGTGTAGGAGATGCTGGGGATGGGGAGCCCAGTGCTGCCCCACAACTGGAGCCAAAAACCAACAAAAATGGGTTCTCTGCTGGTAAGCCATCCGGGACCTTTAACGTTTGTTGTGTGGCCTCTGTGACCTGCCACGAGACTGAAGCAAAAGCTTTTTATTGAGATGAGGGTAAATATTAACTGAGGGCAGGCTGACGTTAATATTTGCCAAGAATGCGGTGGCTATTTTCTGCAAACTGGAGCTGATGCCTCCCCAAGAGGGGTGGCTGCTTGGGGGGGCCTGTGAGGATGAAGATGAGGTGGCCATGGGTGCTGGGTCCCCACCACGGGTGCTGCTCCTGGGCTGCTGAGCAGCAACTGGGGTTGGGACGTGGCTCCCCGCAGTCATAGGGGTGCTGGATCTTGACACTGTAAGATCTTTCCCAAGATGTACCCCCAGTTTGACTGTTTTGGGGGGGTGACACAGGCTTTGCTGTTGCCAGTACCGGTTCACCTGACGCCACCTAGTTGGTGTTCCTGAACGCACACTGGGGACAGTCCCAGGGAGGGGACATGAGCTGCCCATACCAGCCTCTCTTCTGCTGGGACCAGTCTGGGCTCCATCTCCGCAGGAGGGGAGGTGGCAGTGACCTGCTGTCCATTAGTGAGATTCAGGGCCTGGGGGGCTAAAGCAAGTGGCAGAAGCTGCAAAGTGTCATCCATGCAACTCACATCCCACATCAGCAGTTCTTGCATCCCCTCCTTTGGTTCCTTTCCCATTGCTCTGGGATCTTACCCCGTTGCTCTGGGATTTTACCCCCTGTACAGCCCAAGGGTCCCTTGCTCCAGTGCTGGTCTCCTTACATGGTGGCTGTGCCTTGTTGCCATAAGGACTTTTGGTGCCACCATACCTGCTCCAGGCAGCAGCTCGGCCAGGTCAGCCCTGTATCAGGAGACAAAGTCACTGTGCTCCTGAGGCAGAGTGGTCTGCAGTGGGGCCATGTCTCGTGTCCTCTGCTCTTTCTCCTTCAGGGATCTCCTTCCAGAGGTTGGTGAGGACGGAGCAAGGGCTGCCCGTGAAGAACTACCAGAGTTCCACTGTGTAAGTGTGGCCGTGGGCACCGCTGGTGCCACCCTGTAGTGTCCGCATGGTCTTTCACTGGGGTTGCAGTGAGCATCATCTCAGAGGTGTAAGCAGTGGGTCCTGGGGAGAAGAGCTGGAGAGCTGGCCTGAGCTGTGGGAAGGGATGATGAAGGCTGTGTCAGGGTCTGTGGGCTCCCCATGTCAGTTGTCCCAAAGCCCTGCTTACTGCAGGACTGCAGATGTGGCAGAAAGCAGCCAGGAAAGGCAAAGCCCTCCTCCACAGGGAGCTGCTGGTCTCGGCATATGTTGGAGAACAGCCAGGAGATGCTTGGTTTGGGAGCAACCACCCCAAAGTGGGACACAAGCAAGTCTGTCCCAGTGCGACCATCACTGAAAGCCTTGCAGCTCTGAGTGGAGTCAGACTTTGCACCGTGTTCGAGGGCTGAGCCTTTCCCCCTGCCAGGGCACCTCATTTGTAAATAGGAAAATGAGCCCAGGTGGCGTGTGCCCTTCCTGGCTGCGGTGCCAGCCCCGGGGACAGTCCTTGGTGCACAGCCGCACCCTGCAGGAGGGCTCCCCTGCTGTTCTGGCTTGTCCACTCATGCAGCTCTGGATCTGCACCCGAATCCCACCCAGCTGTGCCAGTGCTGCTGTGTTGCTTTCCCAGTACAACTCTGCTGCTCTACAGGCTTATTTACACTGGTGCAAGTGCGACCACCGATGACTTCCAGCAGGATGGCTATATTTGCATAAAAAACCCTGAAAACTTGGCACAAAGCTGTACACAACTGAACCTTGGGTTTATTGAAAGCTTGTGCCCGTCTCTGAGCTTTCTAGACCCAGGCACACCAGAGCACATTCTTAATTCAGAGCCATCTTTGCTCAGAGGTGGACTGCTCTCCTCCATGAATGGAAGCGTGTGCAGGTTTGGGAATTCAAAGCCTGTGGACATCCATAGAGTCGTTGAGTATCAGACTGGAAGGGGCTTCAAGGATCATCTGGTCCAACCTTTCTTGGCATAAGCACTGTCTGGAAAAGATGGCCCAGCGCCCTGACCAGCTGAACTGTAAGAGTCCCCAGTACAGACTCCTGTTGCGGTCCACAGCAAAAATGCAGTTGAAGGTTGTGGCCCTTCTCCTTCAAGCTCTGACCTGCATCTTGCAGGGGGAAGAGGTTTCGGGGATCAATCTCATTATCTACCCCTCAATTCATAGCATGTGCTGGATGTCCAGTTAGGACAAGTGGCTGCTGGGCTGGAGCCCTGCCTGGAGTTGATTGAACAATTATTGAGCTGGTGATAGTGCAGATGGGACAGGAGAGGTGAAGTCAAGTATGGAGCCGAGGAGCTGGATGGAGGATGCTCATCCCTTACATGCTCCCTTTCCATGGCTGGCACTGCAGCGTGGGTCTGGCCCCCCTGCACAGCCCCGAACCCTCTGGCTGTGACTGACGTGAGAGGACACTGCCATCTAGCGTGAATGTCACAGAATCATAGAATGGTGTGTGCTGGAAGGGATCTTACAGCTCATCCAGTTCCAATCCCTCTGCCATGGGCAGGGACACCTCCCACCAAGACCAGATTGCTCAAAGCCTTGTCCAACCTGGATTTGAACCCCTCCAGAGATGGAGCAGCCACAGCTTCACTGGGCAACCTGGGCCAGGGTCTCACTACACTCCCAGTAAGGTCTCCCTGGAGCCTTCTCTTCTCCAGGCTGAACTTCCCCAACTCTCTCATCCTGTCCTCATAGCAGAGGGTTTCCAGTACTCCCAGCATTTCTATGGCCTCCTCTGGCCCTGCTCCAACAGGTCCACGTCTTTCTAATGTTGGTGTCCCCAGAGCTGGAGGCAGAACTGGAGGGGGGGTTCTCCCCAGAGTGGAGCAGAGAGGCAATTTGTCCAAGAGTTTCATGTTCCCCCTGCATCCAAGCCTGGCTGCCCAGCCTAACTGCTGTCCCCTTGTCCCCAGGACGGTGCTGCTGCTGAACCACTCCGAGGTGCAGAGTGAGTTCCTCTCCATCGCTGAGAAGCTGAGCGCTAGCGAGCAACCACAGCATGCCACGCTCGTCCTGCTCCTTGAACACCTCTACCAGGCCAACTTTGGCACCTGCTGTGACCTGGAGAGCCTGCACCACCTCCTGAAGGTAGGCTCAGAGAGCTTTGACTCTGGTGGTGCCATGATGCTGTTGGGAGCAGTTTCGTGCAGGTGAATTTCCTGACCAAAATAATATTTTGTTTTAATAACAATTATTGTAGGAAAAATACACATCCTTCCCTTCTCAGGCTAGACCTGAGGTCCACACTTCTCTTTTGTGAAGTGTAGGGGGCTGATAACTTGCCTTTTACTCTTTTCCCCATCCCTAAGAGGAGAGAGGAAGAGGCTCTGGATTTAAAATGCAGCAAACGTGTTTGTTTAACCAGATAAACACTTTGCTTTGGTGTTGGGAAAGGCATAATCTTCTGAAGAAAATCTCTTGGGTGTGTTCAAACATAGTTTTTCCTTTGCAGAGGTTTTGGGGGGACTCGAAGGGAAAGGGTAGGAGAGAGAAAGGAGGGAGAGAGATCTGCCTTGCGGTGCAGTTAGTCATCTTCCCCAAAGGCCCGTGTGTTGCCTCTGTGGTGGGACACCCTTCATCTCTCCTCTTGCCTCTGGTCCCTCAGTCCAAGACACTGGAGGAGCTCTCAGAGATCTACGCCAGCGCCGCTGATGCGCAGGAGGTTGCAGCTGCCAGCAGTGACCCCGTCCTGGCCCGGGAGCAGCTGCAGACCGTGCTGCGGGACATCGCTGGGGCCGCCTCCTTTCCTGCCATCGTGGGTGAGGAACTCCCCAGGACCTCTCTGTCCTCCTGCATTTTCTGCCAGCTCAGCCTCTGCCCAGGCAGGGAGCTCCCCTGCAGGTGCTGGGAGCCAGCCCTTTGAAGTACAAACCCCTCTCTTGCAAAGTTCCATCCTAGGGCAGCAACGGCTACAAAAGAACGAAACACCAACCCAGGTCCTATTTCATCACTATCTGATAAGCCAGAAATTGTTTCTCATCTTCCGTTAAAACAGCAACAGCAACAAGATATTTAGCTAGTTCTCCAGCCTTTGTGGGTGCGATGAAAACGTTGAATGAGAAGCCAATGGCAGCTGTGATGGCTGGTGGCTCTTAGAGGTGTGGAATGTCCTCTTGTCCCCAACTGGATGGGACCTCACAGGGATAATGAGAGTAGCATCGGTGCTCTGTGTGGCCACGCCTGCCCAAAATACGTGCACAGGGTGGGTGGCATCTCCCACCATCCGGGAGAGCTGTCAGGAGGGCTATGGGGATTCTCCGCAAACTAACTCCCCTCCTCTCTTCCCAGGTGAGGCCCAGCCCCGCAGGCTCCACACCATCCCCATCCCTGTTGCTCGCTGCTACACTTACAGCTGGGACCAGGATAACTTTGGTAAGCAGAAGGCATCCCCCATCCCTCCTAGACCAAAGCCTCTGCTCTCCATTGCAGGGGAAGCTGAGCAGTGTTTCAAGTCCCCCTGGTGCTGCCACGTGCAGCCAGGCATGAGCCACAGATTGTGACCCAAAGGACCTGGTAACAAAAAAAAAGTGTCCAGCTTTGAAGTCCCCAACATCAGAAGGACATAGACCTGATGGAGTGAGTCCAGAGGAGGCCACAAAGACGCTGCAAGGGCTGGAGCCCCTCTGCTGTGAGGACAAGCTGAGAGAGCTGGGGGGGGTTCAGCCTGGAGAAGAGGAGGCTTCAGGGAGACCTTAGAGCCCCTTCCAGTCTCTAAAGGGGCTCCATGAGAGATGGGGGGGAGGACTTTTGATCATGGAGGGGGAGCCACAGGATGAGGGGGAAAGGTTTGACACTGAAAGAGGAGAAATTTAGACAAGATCTGGAGAAGAGCTTCTTCACTGTGAGGGAGGTGAGATGCTGCCCCAGGTTACCCAGAGCAGCTGTGGCTGCCCCATCACTGGAGGGGTTTCAAGGCCAGGTTGGAGGGGGCTTGGAGCAGCCTGGTGTGGTGGGACGTGTTCCTGCCCAGGGCTGGGGGTGTGACTGGATGATCTGTTAGGTCCCTTCCAACCCAAACCACTCTATCGTTCTATGAAGTTGTTGGTGGTGATGGAAGAGATAATGCAGTGGGTGCCATTGTCCCTGGACAGGAGAGAACTTGGGCATCAGCTCGGGCATGATGCCTCTTGTGATCCCAAGGAAAACCCTTGTCCAAGTAGTGGTCGTGAGACACTGGTGGCCCCAAAATACTTCTTGCCAAGAGACAAATGATGCAGTGCTTAATCTCCTGGGCAAAGTTTTTCTTTGCATTAACCTGGAAGAGGTTTTTTGCACCCAAGTCCATGGGGATACTAGTAGGATGGATACCTTGTTTGATAGAAAGCTCCTCTGCCAGGAGTAAACCTTGGTGGTGCCCTGGAAATAACTGTTGCTGAAAAAAAAACTGACCAAACTGAGATGTTAGGGCTTTGTAGGGCTGAAACTCCCTTGGACACTACACCTCTTTCCCCGCCCGCAGCAGGGATGGCAGAGGAACGGGTGCCTTTGGCGTGCTCTTAGCCCAGCCACAGCAGTTTTGCAGGGGAAGTGGTGGCTTCTTCTGCTGAGCTGGTCTCTTCAGCTTCCCCATTCCTGGAAGACCTTTATCATGAAGGTTTAATGTTTGTTGCTTGCTGGTCCCAGCACTCTGGAGCAGAGCTTTCCGTGACTCCAGCCTTGCTGGGAGGCCACCCACGGTGGAGCGATTTGGGGTCCAATTAGCCAAATACCTTGTGTTCCTCCTGCCCTCCAGTTAAACCCGAATCGGACGTGACCACGTTGTGAAAATCTGTGTAGGAAGGAAGCAAAACTCCGACTGGTGTTTGCCTTTTGAGAACCCAGAGTGTGACCTCAGGGAGAGAAACACGTTTTGTTTTGCGTTGCATCTGAGCGCCTTATGGAAATATGAAAATGTTCAGTAGGAGGTTTTCAGCTCCTTGTTTGAAACCGTGCAGGATCAAAGAGAGCATTGGCCAGGCTCTTGTAGTGTCGTTGTCTGGAGTCATCACATTTCCAGTGGTTTTGCTGGAGCCCATGCCAGACACGATTTCCCTCTGGGTTGCCTTTCAGATATCCTCAATGATGTCCTCAGCAAAGAGTGCAGTGTTGTTGAGCCCATGGCCTCGGAGAACGAGGAAGAGGATGAAGAGGAGGAGGAGGTGGAAACTGATGGCTGTTCCCCTGAGCGGGACTCACTGCTTTCCCCTATCTGCGCCATTTCCAAAGACTCTGTGTACTCAGTGCTGTCGGAGGAGGGTTCTAAGCCCTTGCGAGTGTCCCTCTTCACCACCTCCAAGGACTCCATCTCAGAGCTGACAGTGGTCTCCAGAAAGTCCCTGAAGTCCTTCGTCTCCAGCCTGAAGGACTGCATGGACAGTGGGTACGCGGAGGACAGTGATGAGAGCTCCCTGGACATGGTGGGAAGGCCAGAGCTGAAGGTAGAGAAGACCCACCACAAATACAGACACACACTGACCAACAAGATCTACAAACTGTTCAAGAGCAAGAGCCAGCTGGTCTTGAGGAGGGACCTGAAGGACTGTCCGGACACGGGCTCTCTCCCGCTGCCTCTGCGCCGTGCTGAGAGCCTGTGCACGCCCCAGGCCAAGCACCGCATCCCGGCACGCTCCCGGCGTGCTCACTCCCTGCCACAGCACATTCTCAGCCAGCGGCTGCCGGCCCCACTGGCCTTGAGGCACCACAGCCTCCACCGACGGCCCTTCCTCAGCTACGATGAGGACGCCAAGGTGGGCACCCTGCGCGTTGTGGTCTTTGGCTCTGACCGCATCTCGGGGAAAGTGGCCCGAGCTTACAGCAACCTCAGGTGAGATGGTGGGGTGGTGGACCCAGATGGGTGACCTGGTCCTGCTGGGACACACCGGGGGGTTTGGTTCACCCAGCCCTCTCCTACCTTCTCCTAGGCTCAAGGAGAGCACCTGCCCCTCACTGACAAGGTACTTCAAGCTGCAGTTCTTCTATGTCCCTGTGAAGAGGAGCTGCTTGGCTCCATCAGCCCCACTGATGCATCCCTCCCCTTCCCTAGGGGACCCGCAGCTCCGGGCCTCAGCACCTGCGGTAGGTGTCCTGCTCACCATGGGGCTCACTGTCCTACCCATGCTCTGCTTGGGCCCAGAAGGCTGGCAGGGTGGGCTGGAAGGAGCACTGTATGAGGAACCTTAGGGGGCCCCTGGTGTGACCCCTGCGTGTCCAGTTTCAGGATTCCACCTTGGCTGGGAAGGAGAGCAGCACCAATGACATCTCCCACTACATTGGCATGTTGGACCCATGGTACAAGCGCAACATTCTTGGGCTGATGAACCTGCCCATGGATGTCCTGTGTCAGGTATGTGAACGTCACCTGGTAGGCTTGGTGTCTCCCTTCCCTGAGGTGCAGGGCAGCTGAGTGGAGAGCTTCTGCTTGGTGCTGAGCCACCACGATCCTGTATAGCAGGCACGGACATGGGATGGAGATAGATGGTCGGGAGGGTTTCTGTCTCCATCAGGGTGGGATGGGCAGTTCTTGGCACTGGGCTGTAGGTACCATGTACCCCATCAGGCTTGTGACTCCTCTCATTGCAGTCTGCCAAGCCAGATGCCGAACCCCAGGAGGACTCCCAGGAGCAGCTGCCCATCCTGGCTGACATGATCCTCTACTACTGCCGTTTCGCCATGCGCCCCGTCCTGCTCCAGCTCTACCAGACAGAGGTAGGAGAAGGGGCTAAGCCCTGTCTGAGGGGACAAAGATGGTTTTTTTCTGCCTGTGCCACCAACTTGGGACCTGTCTGTGAGGCAGATGAGGGTATGGCACAGCCACCACATACTGGTGGGGCAGAGCTTGGCCTCTTATTCCCCGGGTGCCCACTGTGCTTTGGCTGGTGTTCGTGGCTCAAGGACTGAGATCATGCAGGTCCTGCCCAGACAATCCTTAAGTCACACGAGTAGTTTTCCATCCGAATACTATTTCCCATGGCACAAAGTGGCTTCTGTCGCTGCTGACAGGTTATTCACATGGCTTGAAACGCCTCCAGTGCTCTGCTTTCCAAACCAAGCCCCTCCGTGCAGTCAATTTTCCATGTCCCACTGTGTGCACGAGGGGCAGAGGTGGTGGGGAAGGCTGAACTCACGGCAGCAACAGTTGCTTTGGTGCGATGGCATGCAATGAGCAGTCTCACTGCTGTTAGTGGGATTTGATGCCCAAAGCGATGCTCAGACATTAAGCTCATTGTGGGTCTTCGTTCCAGTGAGTTGGGCAGGTTTCTTAAAATTAGGGCTTGGGGTTGTTTTACTTGGTGGTGGCCTGTTAAAACAGTTGGATGTATCACAGAATAACAGAATTGTGAGAGCTGGAAGGAACCTCTGGAGATCATCCAGTCTAACCCCCTGCCAGAGCACATCCACCCAGAGCAGGAACTTGTCCAGGCGGGTTTGAATGTCTCTAGAGATGGAGACTCCACACCCTCTCTGGGCAGCCTCTTCCAGGGCTCTGCCACCCTCACAGGAAAGAAGTTTTTCCACATGTTCAGATGGAATTTCCTGTGTTCCAGTTTGTGCCTGTTGCCAGGCACCACTGAGAAGAGCCTGACCCCATCCTCTTGCCACCTGCCCTTTAGATATTGATGCGCATTGTTGAGGTCCCTATAGTACAGCTAAAGTCAAGTGTCACCCAAGGTGGTAGTCAAAAGGTGTAATTTGAAAATGTGAGAGGATTTTCCCAAACCGACCTGTCTTTTGTGAAAAGGAGTGAGAGGGATGAACATTGCCCATCTGGGTCTTCTCACCACCACATCTCCGTTCTTCTCCCCTGGCAGCTCACCTTCATTGGGGGAGAGAAGATGACTGAAGTCTTCATCCACTCCCTCGAGCTGGGCCACTCGGCGGCCACGCGGGCCATCAAAGCGTCAGGTCTGTAGATGCTTCTGCACCCACAGCCCTGGGCGTGGGAGGCGGGTCTGCAAACTATGGGGAGAACTGGACAGAAGGGCTGGAGTGAGCATGGGCTGGAAGAGGTGTCTAAGCCCAGGCTGCATCCTGAGTTTGCTCCAGACATCTTTTCACAAATTTGGAAATGAGGTATCATGATTCTCGCGCTCCTTTTCAGGAGCAAAACTGCGGCAACGCTGTGTTGTTTTTACTGCTGTTAACTCTAAAACGTATTCACAATAAAACAGCTTCAAGCCCATTTCCTTCCTCTCATCAGCGTCTGGCCAAGTACAAACTCTTCACCTTTTCATTTTCACTGCTTTCTGTTGTTTGTGCTTAATCCAGGAGTGTCATTTATAAAAACCTCATAGAATCATAGAACAGTTTGGGTTGGAAAGGACCTTAAAGACCACCCAGTCCCAACCCCTGCCCTGGACAGGGACACCTCCCACCAGAGCAGGTGGCTCAAAACCCCCTGCAACCTGGCCTTGAACCCCTCCAAGGATGGGGCAGCCACAGCTTCTCTGGACAACCTGGGTCAGGGTCTCACCAGCCTCAGAGCAAAGAAGTTCTTCCCCAGATCTCGTCTAAATCTCCTTTCTTTCAGTTCCCCCTTGTCCTGTGGCTCTATTCCCTGATCAAGAGTATCCCCTCCCCCCCATCTCTCCTGGAGCCCCTCTTAGGTATGGGAAGGCCGCTTACATTTTCTTGAGTTGACTGGGCAAATCAAGGTTCATGCATGTTCTTGTAGCCTTCCTGCAGGGGTGATCCATGAGCACATAGATAGAATCATAGAATGGATAGAGTTGGAAAGGACCTTAAAGATCATCTGGTTCCAACCCCCATGGGCAGAGACACCTCCCACCAGACCAGGTTGCTCAAAGCCCCGTCCAGCCTGGCCTTGAAGCCCTCCAGGGACATACACTAGGAGTTCCTGAAATGAGTAGAGACAAGGAGCAATGGCAGAAGGGTCTGCCTGCAGCATGCTCTCCAGCTCTCTTGGGCACCAGGGGTCTGGTGCGGTGCAGCTGGCAGAGACGTCTCATGGCCAGCCAACAGCACTGCAGTTAAACACATGCCTTAAGGTGTTGTTTTGGTTTGTTGTTTTTTTTTTTTTTT
>VZRU01001510.1:243338-267378 GCA_013398155.1 Pedionomus torquatus | reverse complement strand
TAACAAACTGCTCGTCCTTGATCTTGCCTTGTCTTTCTAAACAGAACTCATAAGATGTCCTCCATGTGAAGTGTCACCACCCAGCTCCCCCCCCAGAGTACAAGCTTGGCCAAGAACTCTTCCTAATAACGCACGAAACCACCAATCCTTTCTGCCTTTCATTTTATTTTTTTTATTATTTTTTTTCTTTGCCTCGGGTTTTCCGGCAGTGCACCTACCCGAGAGAGGGGTGGGGAGCAGGGGAGCGAGTGCCTGTGCGTCGGGCTCAGTATATTTCAAGGCTAATTTAACGTGGGCACAAACATGCCTGGAAAAAACAGGAGCCGGGTTAGCCAGGGCAGCCTTTCATTGCTTTGTGTTTTCCCTGCAGCGCTGACCCCTCTGCACCGGCTTAGCCAGCACCCCTTTCAGTTTGGCAGAGCTGCTTGTTGTGCTTTGTGTTGAAAATTTCTGCGCTGGATTAATGGCTCTCCGGCAGCTTTTTAAGCCACCTTTTCTTTTTTTTTTTTTTGCCTTTTTGCTCCACAGCCGTGTTCAGCAAATTATGGTTGTTTTTTCTCCCGGCTTTCTGTAGGTACTGAGTGCGCTGCCATGTCGGTCACCTGCCGAAAAATCGGGGCTAAAAGGCCACCCTGTGATGTTTGCTCCTTGTTTTGTGCAGGTCCAGGCAGCAAAAGGCTGGGCATAGATGGAGACAGGGAGGCAATCCCGCTAACACTACAGATCGCCTACAGCAAGGTGAGCGCACGGGACTTGCACAAAGTCAAACTGGGCAGAAAAACACTTTGGTGCTGGGCACACACCTCCCTGCTGGGGGCTGAGAGAGGCAAACGCTGACCTGTGTGCTGGAGGAGTCTGAATCCAAGCCCAGATGAGCCAAACTCTGGCTAATTGTCTACTTACTGGCTAATTGGGGGTGGTTTTCCACTGCTGTTCAGCCCAGTAAAATAGGGAACGTGCAGCCAATTTCCATAGACTGGAGATGTCCCGGGTACCACTTTACACTGGATCAGGGATTGATCTTCTGCTGATCACACCAATCCTCTTGTTTTGTTTGTCCCTTTGCTGTTATTTAGCAGTAAGCCTGGGCAATTTTTATAAAGCCAAGTTTAAATGAATTTTAATGCCTACTCTGACTTTGCCTGGGCAGCTCCAGGTAAATCCAGATCCAGAGCTAGTCCAACCAGACGGTTAGGGGTGAAAGGCAGGGTACCACCAGCCTGGAGTGTGGCATCTCATGGGCTTTGCTTGGTTTCTGCAGACAGCCGTCAGTGGAAGAAGTCACTGGAATGACATTGAGAAGGTCTGCACATCCGTCAACCTTAGCAAAGCCTGCAAGAAGTATGAAGAACTCGGTGGGTAGAGGTAGTCTTTGTGGCTTTGTGTGGGGAGCAATGGGACGGACTAGTGGAACAAGAGGATGGTGTGGATCTTCTAGCTGGAGCAAAGCAGGGATGTGTAAATGGAGGAGAAGATACATAGAAGGTGCCTAGGATTCCCTGGGGCGTACCTTGGCTGCCCTTAGCACCACATCAGGGATCGAGGGCATTTGATTTCCCATTGTCCTAAAGCTTCCAGCCAGGAATTGGGATGTCCGTTAGGGACAGGGCTGGCATGGTCCAAACAGCAGGATGGTCACTGGAGAGTGCTGCTTTCCAGAGCTTCACTGGTTTACTATGGAGAAGGAGAGATGGGTAGAACTGTTGTTAAATGAAGCAGGACTAAGAGAGGGGTCCTGCCACCCACAGCAGCTTTTCAGCTCTTGCCCAGCTGATGCTTCAGCCCCGTTTCCTTCCTGCAGCTCGGAGATAGCTGCTGGCCACATGGCTTTGTTTCATACCTTTTCTTTTTTTTTTTTCCTAATCAGGCTTCTGATGGGGTATTAATAAGGCTTTGAGGCTCTTGTGAGTATTTAGAGGAAATACCTGTTCATTCTTGCTTAAGAAAAGTTGTTTTGGCAGTCAGACACCCAGTTCTGAGTAAACAGAGGTTTTTTTTTTTCAGTTCCTCTTTCCTCGTGTGCATTGTGTCTTGGCAGATATGTGGGTTGTGAGCACAGTAGTCACAGCAAATGGGTGATCTACCAAATAGGAGACAGCTCCTATGGGCCCCACAGAGCTCAGCCTAAACCTCTGTCCCTCCTGTTCCTACGCCATCCATGAAACCCATGCAAACCACCCTGAAAAAAAAAAAAAAACGGCAGGAATTAATTTCTCACCTCCTCTACACATTTTTATGTTTCTGTGCTGGTTCAGGAGCTTCACTTGTGCTGCCAACACTGTGGGTTTGGTTCGTGGAGCGTCCTTGGTTCCACATGAAGCTCCTGCTTCATTGATCTCTTCCTTCCAAGGAAACTGGGTCTCCTTGACTGTCTCCCATGATTTTCACATTCAGCAGTTTGACCACAGGATGTCACTGCAATTCCAGACACAACCAAGCATCTCCAAGTGGACTGCAGGAAAGGCCACGCTGGGAGAGCTAGAATTTCCTCACGATGATGGGGCAATGGGTCTTCTCCCGTTTAGGTCCTAAGATAGTTAAATGCCCTTTGCTGCTACATTTGGAAAGCAGCTGGAAATTACTTGGAATTTTACTTCTGTCTTTCTAATTGTTTTTTTTTTTCCATGTAGGTTAGCTTTGGGGAAGAAAAGCTAGGACTCTATCATACTTCTCTTCACAGTGGTTTTCTGCTGAGAACCACTGTCTCTGGGATGCTTTGAGGGATAGAGGGACCACTTGGGTTCCTACCAGCAGTCCAGAAGCCCCAGCTGATAACAGTTTTCTTTTGTTACAGCCTCAAAGACAGAGTGTCTCAACGTGACCATGACAGAGGTGGTCAAAAGGCAAAACTCCAAATCCAAAAAGAGTTTCAATCAGGTAACTGGAAACATGATGCTTTTACATTTGGTGACAGGATGTCAGCCTGACTCAGCTGGGAGGGAAGTGGGGCAGGAGACAGTAGGTCCTTGGAGGATCCATTTGCTGTTGGCCACCAGGCCTGCCCTAGGGGGGTGCCCAGCTCCCCTGCTCCCCTTCCCTGCACAGGGGTAACGTGCTGGGCCTGGCAGCTCCCTCACTCAGACTCTTCTTCTACCAGCAGATCAGTGTGTCCCAGATAAAAGTAGACAAGGTCCAGATTATCGGTCTCCAGTCCTCCTTCGCCGTGTGCCTGGACCAGGATGAGCAGAAGATCCTGCAGAGTGTAACCAGGTAGGAGCTGCAGCGTGGTTGACTGCTCCTGGGATGGTGTGTCCTGTGTGTAAGGATCTGTCTGTGAAGCTGGCCAACGAGGGGACGAGGTCCTGGGCACCATTGCAGATCTGTGCCAGATCCCCAGGCTGGGTGACATCGCTCCAAGCTCTGTAGTGCAGTTGAGCTCATGTGGGATGGGTGGTCCTGCTCAGATCCCAGCAGTAGTTGAGCTTCGTGACTGCCACAGTCTAAAGGGTTGTCCCCAGTCAGCTGTTAATCTTTGTAAAGACAGCTCTTTCAGTAAGACAGAGAAAAGGTATGCAACATAAATGAGGTGTTTGACGAGCACTGGCCATATGAGAAGAACCTTCAACTTCTAAACCTCTTTTGGGTTCTCCAACACCTTTGGCATAAAGAAGGAAGGTTGCAGAAGGAACCCATGGGAGATTGGGGTAGAGCAAGAATTAGGTCAGTCAAACTTTGGTGTCCCTGCCCAGGGCAGGGAGGTTGGAACTTGATGATCTTTAAGGTCGCTTTCCAACTCCAAAAGTTCTATGATTCTGTGATAATTGTTTATTTGACTGTTCATCCATGTCCCCAGCATGGCTCCCCAGGTGATTTGAAAACTCACTTTAGACAACATACTTCCATGAGCAAAGAGATCGAACCAGTTGATCCATGCTTTGTAAAAATATACGAGTATTTTAATTTCTCCCTCAAAGAGAGCAGAACTCTGCAAGGTTATGCGGCCTCCAATGCAAAAAGATTTAGGATATTATTTCTCAGAAATAACCCTGAGGCGAAGTGTTTCATGTAACTTTCTTCTGCAACTCAAGGGGCTAGTGGAGAGTTCAAAACACAAAATGGAAAAGGAGCTACTTCCTTCTCCCCAAAACTTGGGGGATTCTCATTTTCCCTAATGAGGTTTCAGAAATTGCTCTTGATGGATGTCTCCTCTAAGTCCCAGTTCAAGCCAGCTTAGAGACCTGAGCTCTCAGCACTGAAACTCCAGTCCTGTTAAAGACTGTGCTGGTTCCTGTTTGTTTGCAGATACTTCTGCTGCACCTGAGGACCATCACTTCCAGCCACACATCTTACTTAATATTGGTTTCTCTTTGTCCCCCTGCAGGTGTGAGATCTCTGTGTGCTACAAACCCAGGGACAGCGATCTCTTTGCACTGAGAAGGTCCTCTTTGCCTCACCAGGACCCTTCTGAGTTTCATTCTCTCCTGTGTTTACCCATTGCCACCTTCAGTGGAGCACTGCCGTAGAAGAACCCTGTGTTGTCTCAGGCCGAACCCACATCCAACACCAAAATAGCCTCAGGAAAAGAAAGCTGACTGCCGTCCTTTGGGCTTCTATCCATTCTTGTCCAAGACATACTGCAGCCTGAAGCTTAGCATTGTGGCTGAGCTGCTCCTGGTACAGGCTTAGCCCATCCTTGGGAAACGGGAACGCTGGTGTTGTGCTCCGGTACCTCTCAGGGTTCCACAGCAATGCAAAGAAAGTGATTCACTTGAGATGTCCACCTGTTTCAGCAGACTGCCAACACCTGGATTGAGATGGCAAGGCAAAGACAGTGATATTTTCCTGCCAGAAAATGGCCTTGTGGCTGTATTTGACAGTGACTGCGAGGCTAGTGAGATCTGAGGGAAGCTCATGGGAGATGATTTGGAAAATGAATGTCCTTGGCTGAGTGGTGGTGGATGGCCTTTGATGCATGCAGGGTTGCAGATCACTCAACCGATGTTCTGATGGCATTTCACCTGTAACAGGTCAAGGATGCTCAGGACAGTTCTTTGGGAATGGGGACAGGCTTCTTCAAGGTTTCCTTTGAATTATGAAGGTTGGGTGTCTTGCAGAGAACCAGTGCAGAGAAGAGCAGCCTAGCTAAGGCCCAGAAAAGAGCCCAGCATGGCTTGTAGGCTGCTGCTGTGTTCCAGTGAATCGAGTGCAATAGGCCATACCAAGGCATGGACAGCTTGTCATGAATACATGCGTTTGCTGTAAACCCAGGACCTGCAGGAGATGAACTTCCAGTTTCTGCAGAATTTCAGGGTTCACCCAGGAGATGTACTCCCTCTTCAGCCAATGTTCTTGTGTTCTGCTCCCCAGTGCTCTACGTTGGAGACATTCCAGAGGCTGGATCCTCAATAGTTGCTTGCAATATGGCAGGAACCATGCTCAAACTCCCAGGAGTTGGATGTCCTGGGGAAACCACTAGGGTTGCCTTAAGCTCACCTGAAGAAGCAGCTTTGCTAGAGAAGGACCCAGCACCAAAAAAACACTAGTGACACTCACAAGTGACAATAGGATTTGAGATCCCCCTCCCCTGCAAAGAGGCTTTATGACCTCTTCCTTCTCTCTGCAAGGCTGTAGGTACAGAAAGGTGCAATAGTTGAGGGTATTTAGAGGTATTCTGACCCCAGGAGCAAAAAAAAATGAGAGTGGAGAGGCCTGGTTCATAGCCCTTAAACTGTTTCTCAGTAGTTTTGGGTGATTGCACTAATGGTAACAGGCAGAAGAGTTTGCTGCCTGCTTCAGGATAGTAGAATCCTAATGCCGAGGACATGTGCTCCCTGGAGAATGTCTGAGAGACCCCTGATACTGCTGGAGCGCTGCAGGGCTCAGCCGTGATGTGATCAGTTAGCACTAGTTAGAATGAGGTTGGGCTCTGTCCCCAAGCATCGGTGACACAGCAGCAGTGTCATGTGAGGTTAAATCTGCCGGGAGACGGGCCCAAGGGCTTCAGTTGTCTCAGGGGAGTGTGGGTCAGGCTTGTCTGCTGGATTCCTCCCAATCCCTGTTGGGAAGTGTTACGGGGATCCCTCCTGTGCTGGCAGCTCTGATCCTGGCCCTACTGCTTCTGTTGTGTGGGGAAATCTGAGATTAAGAAGGTACCAGTTGTTGCCCTCAGCAGTTGTGGATGCAGAGATGAGCAACAATAAGAGGTGAACATGCTCCTGAGGCTTCTGCGCTTCATCCTGTTACTTGAATAAACCATCCCAAGGATGGCGTTGTCTTGTGGACTCCAAGAAAAGACCCTCATGCAGGGTGAAGCGTCACTTGAACACGTGTAGGCGCTCTGTCTCCACCATAGTGCAAACCACCCTGGACTCCTGGCAAGGACCCACCTTACCTGGCCATGCACCAACTCCAGGAGCACCCATCTCTCCCTACCTGCATGGAGCAGTGTCCATCCCCTGCTCGCAGCACAGGCTTAACAAGGGACACCAAGACACTGCCAGGTCCTGGTGGTCCCATCTCTCCTGGGGTACCTGCGAGGTGATGTGGGACTGTGCGCTGCGGTCACTGCAGTGCTCTTCTGCACTCCAGTATTTTAAATCCAATAGGCTCCAGAGATCAGAAAAAGATTTTAACAGCTCTTTCCATGCAGTTGGAAAAAGTTTTCCCACTGACTTTTCATTTCCCGAGCAGGTTTGTGTGCGTCTTCTCCTATGGGACTGAAATTTGACAGCTGGGTTTTTTTGTTCCATACTTTAAAATAACACCTTGTCCTGTCAAAACGTTGCTATTTATGATCTTGCTATCCGTGGCTAAATATATCCCTGCCACTCCTAATGATATAAACCTCTTTGGTTTCAGCTGGCCCTGCAGTTACTAGAGAAGAGAATTTCCATGTGATAGAGAAAAAGCAGCACAGACTCTAGGGACTCATAATCCTGGCTAAGGTTTTGACCTCTGATGCTTTCTGGAAATTAGGAGAAGTTCAAAGTTCTTTCAGGTCATCTTTGTACATACATGCAGCCTCACCAAATCTGTGTAATGTCCATGCTGATCTGTAAAATACCGTTCAAAGAACTTTTAAAGGTAATTGTAAAATATTAAATGTTGATTTACTTTGAATACAAGTACAGAGTTTGAGTGGAGTAATTCCGGCGCAGGGGGAGGCTCCATATAGCCACGAGGAGGGCAGGGAGCACCCGGGTGCTTTGCAGAGCAGCTGACCTGAGGGCAGGAAAAGCCTCATGTAGTCATTCTGTTCATGAGCTTGGTCCCTGAGGACATGACACTGAGACCTGCAACAGTTAATTGAGCTGCTTCTGTTCTGTGAGTGAAAAAGCAGGTTTGGATGCCGTAAATCTTAAACTGGTTTCATGTTGGATCAAGGAGAAAAGAAACTGGCAGAGCTTGTGTGTGCAAGGTGACATCTGGGCATACCCTTCCTTCTAGAAGAGGAGGCTCCTTGGTCTTTGTGGTGTTGCTTTGCAGAGAAACAGGAGTTACAGTGAGAGCTGAGCACCTGGCAGCTCCCGTGGCCACGGGCAAGGTCCAACCTTGGAACGAAAGGTGGCATCGCCAGGTTTTGCTGCCCAACAGCCAGATACTGGGATATTTCTGACCTCTTCCGTGTCTTTGAGAGTGCAGAGTTTGCAGATGGAGCCGGTGCTGCTGAAAGTAGTCTGAAATACGAAACAACGCTTGCAAATGTTTAACTGCCTCAAGTATCACCTTCTCTTCCTGTGGATATTCAAGGAAAGAGGCTTAGTCAGTAGGCGTGAGGGCCAACGTGTTGGAATCAAATAACGTGGGAAAAGTCATTTCAGCTCAGACGAGCCAAAAACCAGATGAGAAGAACTTTTGTTAATCAGCACTTTGTTATGTATTAGCTATCAAATTTTTTTTTCACTCTGATTAGGGAATAACAAAAGGTGTTTTTTAAATAAATAGAACAGGGCCTTTTAAAAAATAAAAAAAAAAATACTTTGTTTTCCAAGCTGGAATGATAATCTGCTTTTGTTTGCTCTCAACCAAAAAAAAACCAAAACCAACAACCCAAAACCCTAAACCACAAATCCCCCTTTCCCCTTCTTTTCTTTTTAAAAAGAAAAATGGAAGGAGGAGCATGCAATACTGAATCCCAAGCAGAAAGAAGGTTACTTTGTTCTAAAAACATGCAGACATGCATGACAAAAAGTTTAGGATCAGGGCTCAAGCCTGATCCTTGAAGAGCTGCACAGCTGAGGGGTTTGTTCTTGCAAGTACAAAAGACTTAGCAAACAGCTGCTGGTAAAATAAGCGAGGCAGTGTTAAGGCTGAACTATTTAACAAAACTAGTCTTACCTCTCATAGATATGGTCAAATCAGCTCCACGGAGCTTTTTGCAACACTCCCATCATCAAAGTTGGGCTTGTCTGTGGGCCCATCCTCTGAGGGATGGGAAGACAGGGAGTAAGGGGTGTTTGGTGTTTCAAGCTGGGAACACCAACGCATGTTGGCTTCCTGAATTATAGAGGTTATACCAAAAACGTGCTGTGGGTTTTTAATTTGTCCAGGTGCAGCAGTGGTTTGAGATGGTTCCTGCTTTGTCAAGGGTTGTCATCCCACAGCCACCTCAGCCAAAGCTGCTGGACTCAGCACAGTTAAAATGGAACATGCTCCACCGCTGGTGAGGTGGGACATGGTGATGTGGTGCAGGGACATGCTGTGGGGTGACTTCTCACCACCCACCATTGGTGGTGACCCTCCATTATCTGATCTTCTCCACTGACACTTTGCTCATAGGTGCTCCTCATCTTTACTGGTGTGATCCCCACAGCTTCACCTCGCCAGCACAAGGAACACCCCAGCGTGAATGCTTGCGTCAGGTGCCAACAAGCCACAGGAGTTGGTTGAGAGCCAAATCGGTCACCCCGGAGCCACCACGGCTCAGTGCTGGCAGGTTGTAAAGAGCTTCATGTCTGCAGGCAGCATCAGTCAGGTTGCTCAGGGTCTAGGCAAGGTTTGAATACCTTCAGGGTTGGAGATGTTCTAGTGCACAAGCTGGAGAACAACATAAGCCAATGACCATCCAGTGAAGGGGTCCTTAAGTGACCAATCTTGATCTAGTGACTAATTAGGAATACAGTATGAATTAGCATCAGTAGACAGGAATGAGATTGTGCTGGATCAAAGTTGTTAAGTTATGTCTGTATTTACGGTAAAAATAGCAGGTGCCAACCTCTTTGGGCAGGTGGGCCAATAAAACCTGTCTTCCATGGTCTAAGTAAGTCATCCTCAGGTTGTCTGAGAGGAGACATTGCTTTGAGGCGTGAGAAATGCTCCCAAGCAACAGCAGTTGTTTCTTTGAAGCAATTTGGGTGAGGAAAAAATACATTCACTCCTAAACGCAGTATGTGTTTAGACTGATCCTTCCTTAACTTTGCTGTCATGTTGGGGAAGAAGTTTCTTTGCAGAGTTCACATGGTCTGCCAGGCCCGGAGGCAGGCTGGCTGCTTGGAGAAAGCTGGAGCCTGCACCCGGGCTTGGTGTGCTGGTACAAAAATCACAGACTGGCAGAAAAATAGCCCCAGTGTTTGGCTGGAGATGGGGCACAGGGACCAGCCCATGGGCCTGTGCAGCTCAGCACCTCTGAGCTCTCCCTCGTGCTCTACTGGGTGTCTGGTGAGATGGGCCAGGGCAAACCTTCCTCTTGAACTTCTGCTTCCCGCCAGACCAGCATGTGGTATCGTGGGTGGCATTTCCAGATGCCCTGCAGAGAGACACCAGCAGATACGGAGGATGATAGGGGATGTGGAAGCCCACAAGGACCTGGGGACTGGGGTCTGGGACCTGACTTGGGCTGTTTCCAGGAGATCTCTTACAAGAAGGTGTTACAAAGATGCTCGTCTTATCCCTCAAAAAGGGACTCTTGATTAGGGAAGGAGGATCCATGGGAGGAGGGGGAACGGTTTTACACTGAAAGAGAGATTGAGATGAGATCTCAGGATGAAATTCTTTGGTGTGAGGGTGGTGAGAGCCTGGCCCAGGTTGCCCAGAGAAGCTGTGGCTGCCCCATCCCTGGAGGGGTCCAAGGCCAGGTTGGATGGGGCTTGAAGCAACCTGGTGTGGTGGGAGGTGTCCCTGCCCAGGGCAGGGGGTGGGACTGAGGGGCATGGGGGGGCTTTAAGATCCCTTCCAATATAAACTGTTCTGTGATTGTGTGAAATTCTATCTGCGCTCTCGGCTGTAGCAAGAAGTTGCAGGGAGCAGAGTCAGGCTTTCCCAGCAGCTCTCAGTCCCCACACACCGTCACAGGATTAGGATGAATGTGCCCAGTGTCTCCTTGGTTAGAAGTCAATGTCCCCTCCTCTCCCTCTGCCTGCTGCCTGTCTGCTCCCATCCCTGCGTCTCAAATAACCTTCAGCTGAAGGGGAGGCACCTGGGGACAGTTCAGGGAGGGCTCAGGTCCAGCTGGCAGTGAGCCCTGAGCTTGGCTCCCCGCCTGCACCTTGATGATGGGCAAACCGAGCTGTGGCACCGTGGCCAAATGCCACCCCTCTGCCGGGAACAGGATCCGCCTGGTGCCCAGGCTTTTATGGAGAGACCCACCAATAATCCAGCACTTTCAGAAAGACAAGGGAGAAAAAGAAGGAAATCCAGGGAATATCTTCTCCTGCCAAATTCCCTGATGTAGTTCTCCCTCCTGGCTGCAGGTTTCTGGGCTGTTTCTCCTGTGCGTGACTGAGCTGCTCTTCCAGGTGATTGTGAAGTAGAAAATGTCTATGAATTTTGCTAATTTCTGAAGGGTTTTGGCCAGCTCCCGTGATTGAGAAGGGCACCTGGCTCCCTATTTGTCTTGGGACTGACCTTTGCTCAGGACTAACGAGGGTGAAGCTGGACAAGTGAAACGTTTCTGGGCTGCGGGCAGCTGTTTGTCTCTCTTGGCAGTGCCCGCTGCTCCTCTGCTCTCCTTATCTTTCTTGGGCTAATGAATGATCGATTAAAAGTTAACAAGACTCCCTGTGCCTGCAGGAGTTTCCTAGCAGGGAAAATTCACTCAGGAACAGTAGTGGTGTGCTAACGATGCAAAGTTGCATAATTACTAGTATGTTCAGCCTGTCCCAGTATAGTTGGTGCCGGCAGCTGGGTGTGTGAGGAGCAGGGTGGGCTTTTCCATGCCAGTCCCCAACTCGCTTTCTTCCTCTGTGCCCTTGGCGTCCCCTCTCCCCTCCTCAGGCACCTCCCCTGTGACACTCATGGGAAGTAATGCAAAAGCTGAAAGGGGTTGTAGCCAGAGCAAACACATCCAAATCCAAGTCAAAGCAAGCATGGAAAATATTTTGTGGTGTTTACTCAGCGCTGGGATAACCTAGACCTGAGTTTGACAGCAGAAAATGTCCTGGGCAGCAATGGGCCAGTGTAATGCAGTGTATTTGGCTGGTATTTCCACCCACAGCGAGGACCTTGGGAAGGGTGGCTCAATCTCTGTTCTCACAAGGACCAGTCCTGCTTCTGGCTGTGGCTGGAGACTTTCTAGGGGACACCTATGAACTGCAGGCTGAGACCCTGTCTTTCTGCTCAGAAATCTGTAGATGGACCTGTGAGGATACCCAGGACCCTGAGGTCCTCCACACCCTGGTCTAATGGGAGATCTTTGCTGATGGCAGGCTCTGTCACACCTCCCAGGAGAGGGTCACAGGTGCTGTCCCTGTGGACTCCCCATGAGCATCAACTGGGTGCTGAGCTGCAGGGAAAAATGAGACCCTGATTCATCAGTGCTTCCCCTGTTACCATCAATGGTTGTTCAGGTTAAACTGCTTGAGGACAGGATGCTCTTGTGAGAGGTTCCTGGGAGAAAGTTCAACCAATTAAAGGTTTTCTTGCCCAGGTTTCTTGCTCAAATGAACTGTAATCCTAAAACTGCTGATTAAATTTTTTTGCTACTGTTTTATGGCTTGTTGTCATAGAATGGCTCGGGTTGGAAGGGACCTTAAAGATCATCCAGTTCCGACCCCCCTGCCCTGGGCAGGGACACCTCCCACCAGACCAAGTTGCTCCAAGCCCCCTCCAACCTGGCCTTGAACCCTTCCAGGGATGGGGCAGCCACAGCTTCTCTGGACAACCTGGGCCAGGGTCTCACCACCCTCACAGTAAGATCTCCTTGGAGCCTTTTCTTCTCTAGGCTGAAACCCCTCAGCTCTCTCAGCCTGTCCTCACACTAAAGGGCCTTCAGCATTCTCAGCATCTCCTTGGCCTCCTCTGGCCCTGTTCCAACAGGTCTGTATCCTTCCTGTGCTGAGGACTCTAGAGCTGGGTGCAGTACTGCAGGTGGGGTTTCATGATGCACCAGGTGGAGGATGCAATGGAGTGGCTCCAGCCAAGATCTGGAGATCTGCAGACAGTCCCTGGGAGACTGGGCAAGGGATGAATGAAGGGACAGAGTGCAGGCACCATCTCGTATCTCTGCGTGCTCCAGATCACCATCTGGATGCCTTCCTGCTGTGGACTTGGTGACTGAGAGGTATGTGGTTCCTCTGAGATGTGACACACTGGAACCAGCAAAGACCCTCTGGGTGGGGGTGAGATTGAGCGATAGCTGAGATTCTTCCTCTGTTTAACTTCACAGTCATCATGAAAGGAAATATGTGCTAATCTTTAGTTAGAAGCCAACCTCTTCCCACCCTAAGAAGCCATCTGTACTTCAACGTGTGACTGGACTCTGTGTGTAACCGAGACCATTACTGTAATTGTGCCAGTCCCTCAGGCCAAAGACAGCCCAGCAGGATGAGGGAGGGAATCCACCCCTCTGCTCAGCTCTGGGGAACTGCATCCAGCACTGAGGACACTAGCATCAGAGGAACATGGAGTTGTTGGAACATGACCTGAGGAGGCCACGAAGGTGCTGCAAGGTGTGGAGCCCCTCTGCTGTGAGGACAGGCCAAGAGAGTTGGGGGGGTTCAGCCTGGAGAAGAGAAGGCTCCAGGGAGACCTCAGAGCCCCTTCCAGTCTCTAAAGGGGCTCCATGAGAGATGGGGAGGGACTTTTGATCAGGGGAGGAGAGCCACAGGATGAGGGGGAAGGGTCTGACACAGAAAGAGGGGAGATGGAGATGAGATCTGGGGAAGAACTTCTTCACTCTGAGGGTGGTGAGACCCTGGCCCAGGTTGCCCAGAGAAACTGTGGCTGCCCCATCCCAGGAGGGGTTCAAGGCCGGGTTGGATGGGATTTTTTGAGCAGCCTGGTCTGGGGGGAGGTGTCCCTGCCCAGGGCAGGCGAGTTGGAACTCAAAGTTTTTTAAGGTCCCTTCCANTCAGCCTGGAGAAGAGAAGGGAGACCTCAGAGCCCCTTCCAGTCTCTAAAGGGGCTCCATGAGAGATGGGGAGGGACTTTTGATCAGGGGAGGAGAGCCACAGGATGAGGGGGAAGGGTCTGACACAGAAAGAGGGGAGATGGAGATGAGATCTGGGGAAGAACTTCTTCACTCTGGGGGTGGTGAGACCCTGGCCCAGGTTGCCCAGAGAAACTGTGGCTGCCCCATCCCAGGAGGGGTTCAAGGCCGGGTTGGATGGGATTTTTTGAGCAGCCTGGTCTGGTGGGAGGTGTCCCTGCCCAGGGCAGGCGAGTTGGAACTCAAAGTTTTTTAAGGTCCCTTCCAACCCAAACTGTTCTATGATTCTGTGATTGGAGAAGGCTAATGACAGGGGATGTTGCAAGAAACACTCAGGTTAGTCAGGGAGAAGAGACAGGGGTGGTCACGTAGGGGGAGCAGAGATGTTCGTTGTGCCTTGGGTGTGCACTGGGGGCTGGTTTCTGGGTCCAGCCTTGTCCCAGGCTTCTCCAAAAAAGCAAACCTTGGCATTAAGGAAATGCCTGCCCCTTTTTCTGCCTTATGCAGCAGGTTGGAAGTTCAAGCAACATTTCAAAAGCACTGCTTGTCTATCCTGAATAAACGACTGTAGAAAGAACAGCTTCTCCGCTCAGCTTATCAGCACAATGAGCAAAGTGGAGCAGAGTGACTGTGATTAAAAGCCGTTTCCTGTCGCATGCTATCGCTGGCAGAACTGATAAGTTTGAGGATTTGATCTCATTCCAAAACTGTCACCTTGGCATCCACAGGAGAGCCGTAAATTCTGAGGAAAAAGATTGTGGGAGGTGTGAGCAGTGGCCGGGGGAAACCTATAGCCCTTGGCGTATGCAATGCAACGCTTAAGATTTTTGGACAAAAAAGCAATCTCTCTCCATTTCAAGCAGCTGATCTGCTCTTCAGCACTGGCAAGTCAGTGACCAGCTACACCAGCCGAGGCGCCACCAGCTCATGGTCACGAGCCATCTGAGCACCCACCAGCCGACCTGGACCCATTTCCTACAGGGCCCTCAAAGTTTTCTTTTACGAGTGGGTAAACTCAGCTCATGGCAGGTTTCCATTCCCTGCACAGCTGTTGGTGTGATACCAGGTGGGTAATTGCAGCCCTGAGGATGGTGGGAGCCGGTCTCTGGATGGGATGAAAAGACAGAGCTTGGTGGTTTCTCATCAGCTGTTTGCTCATGCTTATCACCATCAACTTGCTTGGATTTTTGAAGTCGTAATTAACCTGTAGGTGAGCTGTTGCGTCTCCCAGTGCTAGTACCTGTGCAGTCTTTATCAAATAAGATGGTGTTTTCCAGCCTTGCAGGACACACTGAAACACTGCTTAGACTTGAAACACCCACGATTTATTATTATGATCTGCTGCTGCTGCTGCTATCTCCTTATTCTGGATTTTTTTCAAGACCAAAAATAAAAAATTATGTTGGCGATGGCTTAGATTTGAGAAATGAGAAAGGCAACTTAAACACCACAAGATAGGCTGTTTGCATGGCTTTCCCCCTCCCCATATTCCCCACCTTCTATATTTGCTAAAGCTAGACTAAAACTAGAATTAGGCTGAATTCCAGAGAGGAAAATAGAGATGCATCATCTAAATATAGCTTGGTTTGTGACCTGTTCCCTTGCGAACTGTAAGAAAATCATCCATTGACACTAGCGTTGGGAATCTGGGCATCTGCCAGGAGGAGGTTTCCCTGCAGGAAGGGTGGTTCAGGAGGAGGAGAGCTCAAACGGCACCGCTTTCTTTGCACAAATACCTCTGCTTCCCGCAGAAACTTGGTTGACTTTTGCAGCCACGTAATGATGAAAAATTAAAGCAGGGGAAACTAAAGCGTCCGTGAATAGAAACCAGGGCAGGAGGGAAGGTGTCCAGAGCTCCTCTTTGACAGGAACCCTTGTGTGTTTGTGGGGTGTGGAACGGTGACTAAAATGGGAAGGCAGTCTCAGCACTGCAATGGGGAGGAGAAGCATCTCCGTCTCCACCAGCCCCAGCATCACCATTGGTGCTGAGCGAGGGGCTGCCAGGCACCGGGACCCTGGGTGCAGCTACCAGGAACCAGGGGGTGGCCACCGAGAAGGGGCCAGCCCTGGATGGTGTTGGTGTGCCACAGCCCAACGGCTGTGAAACATGGTCTCCGGTGAGGTCTCCACCCATTGGGCTGCAGTATCTTGGGAGGAGAGAGGGCTGGGTGCTGCTCCCACGGCAAGAAAAACCCTTTCTGGAAAGCCCTTCCTGAATCAGTGTTTCAGGTGAGGTCTTTCTGTTTGTTTCAGGAGAGAGAGTTCTTCCACGTGAAGGCCATTAGGACCAGTTCAGACCTTTTTTATATCCCGTTCACGCGCAGAAGCACCCAGGCACAGCCCTTTGTGGTGCTCCAGTACTATCATGGCAGGGGGTTGGAACTCGATGATGTTTAAGATCCCTTCCAACTCCAACCATCCCATGATTGTACCTGTAAATCACAGAGGATAGTGTTTGCAGGGACAAAGAGCTGTTTCATACCTGCTCCATGCTGCTTCTTGCACAACAGGTTCTCTCTCTACTTTATTTTGGCTTTTTTTCCTTTTTCCTTTTTTTTTTTTTTCTTTTTTTTGGTCTTCTGACTGGAGCCTTTGTTTCAGTGAGGTCATACCTGGCTCTTCCCCTCACCGTTGCCAGCGCGGGTTGGCAGAGGTGTGATGTTGTCTGGGGTGATTTGAAAAGTTCCCCATCTTGTTCCCAGGGTGGTGAGCTGTGTTTCAGAGGCCTAATGATATCAGCTGCTCTTTGGCACCTCATTAGAGGAAACATGGAGAACCAATCCCTTCCTCCTCATGAGATGCGTTGCCACAGGAGAATATGACCCTACGCTCGGAGGAGGGCTGATGCTGAAATCCAGCTGATGCTGAAATCCAGCTGATGCTATGACGAGAGACAGGGCATACAGAAAAGGCAGGAGGAGAAGGTCTCCAGAAGGGCCCTTCAGCTAAATGAATTTTGGGCTGGGATCCCAAAGTTCATGGCAATGAGGTGGGTAGTGGGTGTGTGCTATGGGAACCATCCAAGGAAGGTCCTGCAGCTCTGCAGCAGGAGAGAGTCCAAAAACAAGGGTGAGGGTAAAGGCTTGGGACCTGCTGTGGCCAGCTGAGAAACGGGGAGTGAAAATGGGAGATCTTAGCCTTGAAAGCTCTTTGTGAAGCATCACCAAAGCAAAAGCACACCCGACAAAAGGACGCCGTGTAGCCAGTGCCACCTTTTTCTCCTTCTGTGCAACCGTGTGGGGCACACAACCCCATTTATATCAGTGGTCAGAGCTCATTTTGCTCTGGTATTTGTGTGGAAAACAGCATCCGTGTGGCCATTCCTGCCTGCGGCCGGAGCGCCTGCATGATGGGTAACCTGCTGAGGAAGGACAGACACAACATGGCATCTTGCAGCCTAGAAGGCCAGTCCCATCCTGGGCTGCATCAAAATTAAGTGTTGCCAGCAGATCCAGAGAGGGGATTCTGCCACTTTGCTCTGCTCTGGTGAGACCCCACCTGGAGCACTGGGTGCAGGGCTGGAGCCCTCAGTATAGGAAGGACATGGACCTGATGGAGCGGGTCCAGAGGAGGGCCACGAAGATGATCAGGGAGCAGCTCTGCTAGGAGGACAGGCTGAGGGAACTGGGGCTGTTCAGCCTGGAGAAGAGGAGGCTCCAGGGAGACCTTAGAGCAACCTTTCAGCACCTAAAGGGGATTACAGGAAGGCTGGGGAGGGNACTGCAGGAGGCCAGACTAGATGGCCTTTGGAGGTCCCTTCTGGCCTGGATGGTTCTGTGATTCTATGATCAGAAGTGATGGCCAGGTACAGGACAATAAGCTACTAAAGAGTGATGGCCACAACCTTAGCCCAGGTGTGTCCAAGAAGCTAATTGTGATGCCAGCAGGTACAAACCTTTTGCAAACAGCATCTCTGGTGTCCATGGCACCACCAGGCTGTCCACAGGGCTGGTCTGAGGTGCGCTGGTGCCGCCACGCTCTGCAGTGAGTCTGTACCGGGGCCAGGACACATGTGTGTGTCCTTCATGAATGGAAGCGACTGTGAATGAAAACAAGAGAGGGGAAACAAGGATGTTATCATCTGCTGCTGTTTCCCTGGAGCCTTCCTGCCCGCGGGACAGCTGCTGGTGGCAGCGAGCTCGTCAGGGGGAAGGGGATGCTGCTTCAGCGCAGCAACTTGGCACCAGTGCAACCAGTGGGAATTGAATGGGAGTAGTGCTGACAGCCAGTTAAACTGCCTCCTCCAGCCTTTCTTTCCCAGCCAGGAAGGAAGTAGGTTATTTTTAAATTTGGGGCCCAGGTATGTAACTCTACCTAATCCTTTTTCTCATGTAGAAGGAGATGGGATGTGATAGGGTATCAGCAGCAGTTCCCACACTGCCTCTGTAAGTACTTTCTCCCCCCAGCCCACTTACCCCAGGAAAGCTCAGTGCCTCAGGCACTGCTCCGGACACTTGGGGTGACAATGGAGCTAGCAGAGCCCTGGCCATACGTGGGGCCAGCGTTGGTTGTGGCAGTTGCTGGCTGGAGGGTTTGGCCAGCGCACACATGTCTATCAGGTGGCTGGACCAGCGGAGCTGGTGGGTTCACCCCATCCTGCACCTGCATCCCAAAGGGATGAACATTTACCTCCTGATGTGCGCTGGGTCTGCCTGCTCTGTGCATCCCTCCCACGTGCCAGCCTGTGCTTATGCCGACGTGCCGTTGGGTCTCAGCCCTGAGTGCAAGGGCACTGAGAGAGCCCAGCAGCCTCACCTGGGGCCCCACCTGGGCTCATCCCGGGAGCTGCCCTCCTGACGCTGAGTCACAAGTGGTGACAAAATGATGCTGGGCTGAGCACAGCCAGACCTGCTGCAACCAACACGCAGCTGACACCTCTGTCAACATAACCTCAAACTTCTCTGCAAACATGTTCCAGAAGCAGCCAGGCATCCCCTTCCTGGGCTGCATCCCTGAGCCAGCAGCAGGAGGCAGGGGCTGCCTGGGGGCTGGCATTGAGCAAAAGCAGATGTGCCCGAGATGCTCCAGGCGGGACGTGCTGGCAGAGGCATGGAATGCCGTGCTTGGAACGGGGAGGTGGAAAAGTGTCTCTTCTTGGACAGACTCCTCCTTGTCTCTCTTAGCAACACCGTTTTATTTGGAGGCACTGGGTGTGCAGCCTCCAGGCGCTCCCTCTGCCTGGGGAGACAGCAGCACCCCAGGAGTTTCCCCGGCGTGGGGCTGCTCCCCGCATCTGCCCCTGCCCAGGCTCATCCCAGAGCAGCCTGACCTGCACGCCTGGTTTTTGGGGATTAGAAGCAGGATGTGGCTGAGCCCTCTTTTGCTTGCTCCTGCACATCCAGAGATCACCGGGCCAGCACGACCTGCGCAGGGACAGCTTTCTCCTTGAGGGACTTCTCTATGAAAGAGGAAGTTGTCTTGAAATAACTCCGGCGCTTCCCTTTTTGCTTTGCAGACTTTGAAGTGTGCTGCAGAGACCAGCAGCTGCCCCGGAGCTCTCCTGGCACCCACCAACCTCCTCGACGGGCAGAGAGGACACTGCTATGACTCCTTTGGGACCCCGCTCTGCTCTCCAGCTCTAGAGGGGACCTCGGGTGCAGGTGTGACCCACCGGGCTCCCCGGTGCCCGCCCTGAAGAAGCAGGTAGAGTCCTGGGAGGTGCATTGCTTCTGGGTCCATGCAAGGGGACCCAGCAGTGCTCATCCTCTCTTCTGTCCTCTCTGCTCCTTTGAGGGGGACCTGCTGCTCTGCTGGTCCCCAGTGCGGTGCTTTTACTGGGGAGGGCTTTCTGTCTCAGAGGCTGGCAGTGAGTGCTGCATCCCTGTGGGTGGAATTCCCTGGAAAGCCCATGAACAGGGCTGGTTTGGTTTCCTTTCTCAGGGTGAATTAGGGGCGGGGGCACTGATGGTGCTGGAGAAAAGGAACGTGCTGCTTCTCTACAGGAAGGGAATATTTGTGCACGCTTCCCCGGCTGCACCCCGCCAGCCAGCGGGATACCAGTGGGAAACGGGGCTTACCATGGAGTCTGCCAGGAAGGACCACGGGGACTTTGCTGCTTGTGACCCTGGAGAAGGCACGGGGGGCAGTTTGGATGCTGTTATGTCCCTGGCACTGGCTCAGGGCTCCCAGCCCCTCGCAGCACACGCACCCCCCTGCCTGGAGAGAGACCCTGGCCCAGGTTGCCCGGTTGCCCAGGTTGCCAACCAGGTGGCCCAGGTTGCTGTGGCTGCCCCATCCCTGAAGGGGTTCAAGACCAGGTTGGAGGGGGCTTTGAGCAACCTGGTCTGGTGGGAGGTGTCCCAGCCCGGGGCGGGGAGGGGGGGAAGTGGGTAATCTTTAAGGTGGCTTCCAACCCAAACCATTCCATGATCCAGCCCCAGGGCAGGCTGTGCTGTGGGTCCTGCCGCAGCCCGGGGGGAGGTGGCAGGGGTGACACATGCTCTGGTGCCAGCAATTCGTGCAGTCGTGTGGCTGCTTCCCCTCCCCTTGGCCCAAAGCCACATCAGTCCCTTGGGGGCCCTGAGTGCGTCAGCAGGGACATGGCAATAAACAGCGATGGCGGTGGTGATAACAAGGAGAGAGCAGCGGCCCCATCCCAAAAGGAAACAAAAAGGGGAGTGTCTGTGGCTCAAGCTTCAAAAAAATGTAGATGAGCCAGCTCTGTGCAACAGGCAGGTTTTAGTCCTCCTCCTCCCTGTGCCCTGATGAGTCCTCTGGCTGCATCAGAGGCACTGAGCCTGAGCAATCGCCCCATGATGGCTCACCTCCCTGGGATGCTCCTGCCCTCCCATGGGAGGTCTCTGAGTGTTGGTGCAATTTAGCAGTAGTTTTTCTTTCTATCTCTTGACAGAGCACAGTAGCAAATCCCTCTGGGTTGCAAGGACTGATTTATCACCCCGAGTATTGCACAAACTTTAAAGGTGTGTACTTGTTTGGAACTTTGGTCAAGGAATGAGTACGTGGCTCCCAAGGCTTTCTCAACCAGTTTCCAAGTTCCTCTGTGGATGCCCCAAATCCACAAGACATTACTTTAGGCTTTACAGCTTAGGGTCCTACATCTAAAGGTATTTCCTGCATCTGCAATGGAAGAAAATATGGGTCAGACTAGTGAAATGCGTGGCTGACCTCCACTCTTTCACGTGAATCTGTTCGAACTGCACAGCTTTCCCTCTAACATTAATTTGATCTGAGGAAATACCTTGAGGCTGCAGAGCCTCAAGCTGTTCTGGCAAGACCTGGTTTTGCTGCTGGCAGTGGGCAGTGGCCTCTGCAGGGAGCCTCTCTCACCAGCCATGAGATGCTGGGGCTGCAGCGCTGGCATGGGGCTGTCCTGACGCTGGGTATAGGAGGGTTGACATGAAGATATGAAGATCAGTTGTGATGGTGTTTCTGCCCCAGAACAACATGGATTTTGTTCTTTTGGTCTTTTTTTTCCCTAAAGAAACAGAGCTATGAGGCTTCACTGTTGCTTGTCCATCATTCTGGGACAGCCCATATTCCTGGCTACATGACCCTGAATCAGACAGAGAAAAAGACTTCTTGGCATGGGGCGAGATGGCACAGGGTAGTTAGTGCTGGTTTTACTGGGATTTTCTGGACCTTCTGGGACAACATGTTCAGGTTGTCCTATGACAGAAACGTTGCTTTCTTTTTTGTACAAAAATAACATAATTGCTGTTTCCCAGAAGGGCGGGGGTGGGGTGGGGTGGTGACTGGTCACTGTTGCCCTTTGCCAGGCACAAACTCACACCTCCCCATTGGAGCAGTTTCCATTTTCTCTTTTGTTCTCAAGCGGTTTCTTTCTGGGAGACCTAGGAGCAGCATCTCAGAGTAGTCCTGCTTGGACATTGTCTTGCTCCACAGGCGACAGGGACCTTGATGTAAAACCTGTCTGGGTCCCCTTTGGCAGGGGTTTCCCTGTGCACCATCCCACTGGGATACACCTAATTGCCACTTCCCCACCACCTTCTGATGCATGAGGTGGGGCCATAATGACCTTTCATCGGTCACCTTCAGGTGGCTTTGTGCCAGCAGCTGGGATGTGGGCAGCTGCAGCACCCGCTCCAGCATCCCCCATGCACCCAGCCTTGGTGGGCATTTGGCAGAGAGGAGCCCTGGTTTGCACAAGGAATGGGACCTTCTCTGCTCCATGTGTTGGGGAAAGAGCTGACCCAAAAAGACTCTCATTTTGGTTGTGTCCAGCCTTCCTAACGCTGACTGCATCCCCTACCCAGCCTCTTGGGTGTTGCTTTCCCAGTTGCTGTCTTGCTTTTGTGAGCTTTGCTGGTGTTAATGGCTGTTCTGGAGGCAGATGCTGTGTTGGCTGAGTCACATCTTTCTATTTTGAGGTGTGACATGCCTTGAAGATGGCACCATCCATCAAACATGGTTTGGGCAGGAGCTCTTCAAGGGAGCTGCTGTTGTGAGTGATCTGTGCTGGGATGGATTTTACTTGTGAGTGTCTAGTGTGATTCTTTGGTCCAGACTGGTATTACTGGGGGATGTTCATGGTCCTACTGAAAGCAGTCCTTTCCATTGTTGCCCATATCATATAATTAAATCTCATTACTATATACTTGCTTCTTCCTTCTTGCTAAGCTGCTTCTCTTGGTGCTCTGTGTTAGCCCTGTCAGCAGTTGCCATGTTATTCATTCCCCACTGCCAGAGCGATGCCATGAGCACACCACATCTGCTGACAGCGGCGGACGGTGTCATGTGCAACATGCTGGGGTCACTCTGCTTCTCGTCACCTTCCTTCTCTGACCTCCCAAGCCCATGGGCATTCCTCTGTGCCCTCCATGAGCCCCAGTGACCTCTCCTCTGCTGATGTGGCCACAGAACCTGAGCGCAGGTTCTAGCAGAGGCTGAGAGCTGAGAGCTCCTCTGCCATGGAGGGGAACAGCACTGTGTCCCTGCACAGAACCGGGCACTCCGATACCATCACATCACCTGGGGAGTTATCATCATCTGACTGGGGAGTCACACCATCTAAGTTATAAACAGCGTTGGATTCACCATTGAGGCTTCTGGCTTTCTGGATCTAGGTACATCCATGGTGGTCCCTTATGGTCCAGCCTCCATACTGTGCCTGTGGTCAGACAAAGCAAGTGGGTACCATGTGCTACCACCAGTGGTGCTGCTGGAGCTCTGGAAGGACCATCAGTGTGACATGGTGCCACCAGCTCAGCCATGCTCAGGAACTCCTGCCCGAGTGCATCTCACTGCAGCCTGGTGGGAGCTGCTTCGCTCTGCAGCATGAGATGCTGAACTCACCCCGACATTCATTATCTAAACCCCGCATTTCATCATGAGGGATGGAGGACTTGCTGTCAACGCCAAGCTGCTTTCTCCCAGCTGGTGACACAGAGCTTGTCTGCAGAGGGAAGGGGCTGCAGCGACTGTGATGGAGAAGGCTCTGTGTGAGGGAGGTGTTTCTCGGGGAGTGGGATTGTGTGGGACTGTGTGCCACCCCACAACCTCTTCCACAGCTCCTGCCACCTCCTTCTCCCAAGCTGGCCACGTTCAGCAGCCCGAGCTTGGCCTGCTCTGATTCCCCCTCTCAGGTGAACAACACTTGCCTGGGCTGTTTGTGCCAGCAAGCCTGGCAGCGGTTTTCAAAAACGCGCTTATTTTTTCCCTCTGATTGATTGTTTTTTTCCAAAGCCGGCTCTGAGAATGGAAAGAGGTGCTAAATCGAAAAAGCTGATGCTTCCGGAATACTCGTTTCTTTCCTTAGAAAGGATGAAATGTGACGTTGGCGAGGAAGTCTCCAAAGAGTCATTAGTGTCCAGGAAGCCACTCGACTTCCACGCCAGCTTTAGCAAAGGGCTTCGGGCCTCAGTCAGTCCTTCTGGGCAGCTGAACGCCCAGAGCGAGCTGTGAAGGTGTTTCATTAGTGAAATGGCTTTAAGAGCCATTCTCGCCTTCTGCCTCCATGGGCAGGGACGTGCCTCGCCAGAGTGGGCAAAGTGTTGCTGGAAAGCAGAGCCTGAGCTTGAGATGCCTTTCCCAGGCAGTGGGAGCCTGAGGGAGAGCATCTGGTTTCATATCAGAGCTGTCAGAAACCACAAGCACTGCCAGGTTTTTGAGCTGAAACTGAAAAGCGGTCCAGAAGGGGAGCTCCAGGCTGGTCCCCAGCATGCGCCTCTTCTGCAGGTCTCCAGCAACCTGTCTGAACAGGGACCAGAAATTAAGCAGGTGATCTTCATGTGGTTTTTTTTGAGATTCAGAAGGAAAGCTTTGCTTAGTTTTCATTTTAACTGAGACACCTCCCCCTGGAGTGGCTGATGTAAGGGGAGATGGACCCAGGCCCTGCCCTCGGTGCTCATCCTTGGCTGTGGTGCGGTCCTCAGGGGAGCCTGGAGGTGCTGCTGCCTGGGTGGTGAGGAGGGGATGGATGCTGGAAAGCTGTGCTTGTCCTGCTTTCCTACCTGAGCTGTGCAGCTGGGCTGGAGGTTGGGATCAGGGCCAAAAGCAGCGCCTGCTCCACCAGCAGACAGAGACAATTTAAGAGGAAGGTCCAAACGGGATGTCAAACCTGCCTCTGGTGGATTCCCCTGCACAATTTTCCTGCAGTGTCAGCTTGTCCTGGTGGAAGAACCGACACTGGGTCCAGAGGAGCAATTGCACAGTGTTTCGGGAGCTGGTTTTGAGCAGCCCAGAGAATGCAAAGTCAAATACTCGGGTTGGCTTGGGGTGGGGAAACGGCCCCTCAACTCACCCCCTGGTTCAGGTCTG
>VZRU01001510.1:220171-243160 GCA_013398155.1 Pedionomus torquatus | reverse complement strand
CCCTGTGGGAATGTGGGGAGGTGGGATGGGGCAAGGCGGGGGGAGCGGGGCTGGGGGAACGGCTTTCCACGCTTGGTTCCTGTGCCATACGGGGGTTTTTTCTCTGCGAGCGTCTGCAGTCGAGCTGATAAACAACCACAGGAAACCCCAGACGCACCCATGTAGTGAATTCGTAACTAAATACAGGGCTGCAGCAGGCACGGAGAGCCTGGCTGTGGAGCGGGACTAAATATAACAGGGAGAAAGCAAGCGTGTGCCTTTGCCCTGCTGTGTCACCGCCGTCCTTGGGTGGTGGGGACAGGGGACACCTCCCAGGGCTGGTGGTGGTTCAGCAGAGCCCTGGGTAATGGCATGAGGGACCCGAGCTAGGGTGTTTTGGGCAGCGGAGTGTGCCCGGGAGAGCTGGGGGAGGACAGCACAACCCAGCTTCCCAAGGGAGCCCCTACCTCCGTTGATGGCTCAGCTCCCACCACCAACTGGGCTGGGTTTAGGTTTTCTATCACAGCTTCAGATACTTCTGCTTCACTCGGTCTGTGTCTCATGTGTTTCACCTAGTCTGGGGCTTTTGTTTTTTAATGATTTCCGCCAGCTTTTGGTAATCAGTGAGACAGAGCGGTGGGTCTTTGGGGGAGGCTGTGTGTGCCCACGTTGACTGTCTCCCTGGGACAGGCTGAGTCACTGCTCTCCACTGAATATGGTGGGGTTGAGATGACTCATGTGGATGGGCCCATCTCCGTCCTTCTACTATGGGATTTTTAATTTCACCCCAGTGTCCTACATTCTGAGGGCTTAGAAAGGACGGAGCTTCAGCTCCTGGAAAGTGCAGTCTGAGGGGAGACCTTCTCACTCTCTAGAACTCCCTGAAAGGAGGGTGATAGACAGGGCAGGCTGGTTTCTTCTCCCAAGGAACAAGTGAAAGGACAAGAGGAAATGGCCTCAAGTTGTGCCAGGGGAGTTTTAAGGTGGATATTACAAAAAAATTCTACATCACAAGGGTTATCAAACACTGGAACAGGCTGCCCAGGGCAGTGGTGGAGTCACCATCCCTGGGGGAATTTGAAAACTGGGCAGATGTGGTATTGAGGGACATGGGTTAGTGGCAGTTTTGTCAGTGCTGGGTTGATGGTGGGACTCGATGATCCAAAAGGTCCCTTCCAACCCAGACATTTCTATGACTCGATGATTCCTTCTGTGGATCAGAGCCAAGAAGGAAATATGCTTTTCTTGGGGCAGAAATGTGCTTTCCTGCAGAACTGAACTGTTCCTCCAGCAGGTGCCCCAAGTTGGGGAGACAATCCCATTGCTGTCCCACATGCCTGCCGGGAAGTCTGCTTGGCTGGGCTTGGTTGTAACGGTCAGCAGAATGGAGCACGCTGGGGGAGCTGGGCTGCTGTGGGGTGGGACACGGTCCGGGTGGCTTCCCAGGACTCAGCTCTGGTCCTGGTCAGGTTGGTCAGGCTCCTGGGTGTTTACTGACAGGGTGTTGACAGCACTTCTGAAAGTCCCTTGGCTCTCTCGGTGGTGAGGCTGTGACTGTACCGTGTCTCTGCTTGGCCTACAGCCTCTCAGGGGTGTTGGTGGTCAGGTGAACCCTCCACCAGTGTAGCTCTGAGCGTGATCTAGGGTCCTTTGTGACTGCAGATGATGTAGCCTGATACCTATAAGGTGCCAGCCCATGTTGTAATTAAAACAATCTAACAAAGGCCTAGTAAGCATGGGTTGTCCTCCGTGGAGGACAAGAGCAGTCCATGCAGCCCAGCCTGGTTTCTGTGTGCAGTAGGGACCAATGACCCTACAGGCACCAACCACCTTCTGTCTGTACAGCCTGATGGTGCCCAGCCAGATGTAGCTGGGACCCTCCAGACACATCCAAAAATCAAACAGAGTAATGTTTGGTCTGCTGAAAGTCACCTTGTCACAGTGTTATTGGTGTCTCTCTGGCCAATGCCAAGTCTTTAGAGAAGGAAGAAGGCATTTGTGTGGTCCCCCCACCATGGCTGTAAGCACCAGGGAGGAGACAACCCTGGAGAAAGGTGACTATTTCCTGGAGAAAGGTGCAGGTCTGGTCCAGAGCATGACACAGATGGGGAACCCTTGCTTGGGAGGAAGGTGGTTCAATGTGGTGAGCATCAGGGGATGAAGAGCTGAGGAGGGAGGCAAACAACTGGAGGATCCCAGCTGTGGTGGCCACACTTCTAAATGGGACTTATCTACATTTTCTGTCACCTCTGCCGATGTAGAGCAGTGATCAATAACGGTTCCCCACCTCTGGGTCCCTCAGCAGTTATCTGCTGCCCTGCAGAGTAGGGAGGCCAAGGATGGGTTTATGGGGGGCTCAGCACCTGATGCTCAGCCAGGTCAGTTTGGAAAAGGAGGATGAGGCTGTGAAGCCCTTTATCCCATGGTCTTATCTGCCAGTTTCCAGGGCAAACTGTCCTTCCAATGCAGAGTTCTTCATTTTTAAGAATATAACCAGATGGTTCCCATAACTACCCCAAAGTCTTGGGAAAGGTGGCTTTTGAGTCACTAAGGTTTTTTCATTAGAAACTCATGGTTATTGGAAACTGAAGGGAGGAATGTGACTTCCCTTCTCGCCCTTCCTTTTTAATTTTTTCCTGCAAATGAAATAAAATACAGCTGATGCCATGGGTATTTTAAGAATTGCAGAGAGGAAGCGGGGATTTGCAGCTCTGCGAAGAAGTGGGATGAATGCAGAGAAGACTCTGGTCTTGCTGAGCTGGCAGACAGCAAAATAACCAGTTACGGGATGAAATGTGTCTCATGTCTGCTGCAGGGAAGGGGAAGAGATCCAAAGGGGGAGGAGGGGGACAGAAAGCAGAGGAGCCCCGGCGGCTGTGGATGGGGGAAATGAGCTGCTTCTACCTCTCGCCGGCACTTTTGCAGGGCTCGCACCACCGTATTTCCCCTCGGCTCGTCTGGGCTGGCTGGGGCCTGTGAGCCCTTCCTGTTTCTGGGTAGAAAGCCTGTGGTCCCCGGTGAGCTCAGACACGCCGAGCCGAAGCCAGCCCCGTCCACGGCCGGCAGCGCTGCGTGTGGGCTGCCGTGCAGATGCCACAGGGATCACTGCTTCGCCGTCGAGCTCTCACGGTGGCCAAGGAGCCAGTGCCCTTCAGCATTGCCTGATCCATCACCACCTCTTCCTTCCTCCTCCTCCTCCTCCTCACCATGTGGCTGCCTGGACGGTCCCGTCCCCTGAAGGGAGCTGTGATCCCAGGAGCTGGAAGGTGAGTGTGGGTTTGGGACAGGGTCCTTTCTGGCGTGGTCCCTCTGCTCCCACTCGCAGTGGGGACAGTGCGGGGCTGGGCTGTGATGGGGGAATCCTGTCCCCAGCCCTCAGGGGAGTAGGAGCAGTGGTTACCAGGCAGAAGGTCTGAGTTTGTCCACCAGGAATTAGGACCAGTGCAGAGTTCATCTCCAGAAATGAGGACAGTATGCCCTGACTTGTGCCAGGGATCAGTCATTTTGGGAGAGACGAAGCAGGGCAGAGAGGGGCTGTATGCAGCCCAGGGATCCTTTTGTGCTCCCCTTCCTGCGGGGACAGGATCCACCATAACAGCCTGGCCCTTGCTGGCACTTGCTGGGATGTGGGAATGGGGCACAGCTCATGCTGAGGGTCTGGTCCCAGACATCCCCTGAAGCCCCCTGGGCTGAGAGTGTCCCTGCATCAGGCCAGCAGTGCAAACCTGGGAGATGGAACCTGGGTGCCTAGATGAGAAGGGGGTGCTGCCGTGCAGCTCAGACACATCTCTCCACTTGCCATCCCCTAAGCAAGCCCTGGGCATGGCCCCCTACCTGGAGCTGGGTCACATCACATGGTGGGTCAGGGCTCAATGGGCACTAAGTACAGAGATGGCTGTAACCAGGGTCCTCAGCCTAATGACCTGTGACCAGAAGGGGTGGCAATGGCAAAGGAGCCACAGGAAGGGACTTGTCCCTGCATGAAAAGCATGCAGCGTCATCTCTCTTCATCTTCTTCAGGGAAGGAGTGGTCCCAGCTTCCCAGCTTCCCAGCATCCCAGCATCCCATCCCGGTGTGTCACATCTGGTTTCTCAGGGGATTTATGGCTGCTGTGTCCTGAGAACAGCCTGGCAGGCAGAGGCACAGAGGAAGGGTGTTGGGGACTGATCCCATCTCAGTGTACCAAGCAGAAACCTGGTGCAGTGACCAGGATTCTGTGACACCCCAAGTTTCTGGGTGCCAGTGGGTGACTTCTCCCCGTGCTCTGACACCATGCTTTCCTAAAATGCTTTTTCACCCAAATTAGCAGCTTTAAGTGTGCCATTGGAGATTCAGCTGGTTATTGTGTCCCTGCAGTGACACACAGCTTCTCGGCTGTGTTCAAGGAATACCTCCTGCCAGGTGATGGGCTTCATCCCTTATGGCCAGGCAGAGCCCAGAGCAGTGTTGCTGCCAGGGCAAGGACTGGCAGTTTCCTTCCCAGGAGCACAGAGGCTGGGTCTTTGCTCCCTGCCTCTTTACACACCAAAGAGGTGCCAAGGTCAGATCATCTGGCATAAATCAGCTTGGTTTCATTAGTGTCACTCAAAATCTATCCTTGCCCCTCTGCTGGGGAGCAGCCTACATCTCTACGGGGCAGGAACTACCTGTAAAAGCTCTGAGCAAAGGCTGGATTTAGTCCTTGGTTACAGCACAGGCTCTTGCATCTTCAACGCCTTTCCTGCCATGTTACTGGGTTTGGATTTGTGTGGGGGTGGCTGCAGGGGCAGCTGCTGTGAGGAAGGTCCTGATAAAGCCCAGGAGGGAAGGGCAGGCAGCATCCCTGTCTGTCTTGCCCGGGGAGGGCAATTGTGGTCCTGCTGTCTGAACTGTGCCAAACTGGGGCTGATGCTGTTCAGCTTTTCCCATCCTTAGCCCTGCATCCCTCTTCTTCCTTTGTTAGCTCTGATATCCTTATCCTCAGGATGAAAGGCAGGCAGAAAGTGTCCCTGGAAAAAAATTGTTGATTTTCTGCTCATTTAGGTGCTTGTTAATGCCAGGTCAAGGAAGAAACAGTATCTGGTGCCTGACAGGAACCAGACTGACCCCAGTCTTCCTCACCAGCCTCTTTCTATGCTTGTCTCTTCTCATACATCTACCTGTCCTCCCATAGATGGTGGGACTAGATTCTGAAAGTGCTGTGCTGGGGCCATTTTTTATCATTTTATGTTGACTTTCATTGCGGGACCCAAGCACTCAGAGCAGCCAGATGGGCTAGAGATTCAATCTCAGCTCCTCTTTGCCAACAGTGAAGAAACACAGGGTGGTGAAACCCTAGCCCAGGTTGTCCCGAGAAGCTGTGGCTGCCCCATCCCTGGAGGGGTTATGGCCAGGTTGGACAGGGCTTTGTAGCAACCTGGTCTGGTGGGAGATGCCCTTTCTACCGTAAACCATTCTGTGGTTCTATGAAAGCCGGCACTTTGTAAGCAGAGGAGTGAATGGAGAACTGAAGCTTCTCATGCAGGAGGAGCTCACGTCACTCTGTCCCTGTTCAGCCCCTTTCTAAACCTAGAAACCAAGCACTGGTGAACAGGTTCCATGTTTGGTCACCAGCTCCCCTCCCACGTGCGGGCAGGTAGGATGCGGATGTGGAAAACCACCAACGCAATTAGCAGCAGGCTGTGTTTCGCTTCGGCAGGCGGCCTCTCCGAGCCCCGGCTCAGGCGTGCCAGAGACACTTTTCGTGCATCCCCAGCTGCTCTGCTCAGCGCAGGCACTGTGGGTCTCCCCCGGCCTCACTGATCCTTTTCCTAGCACATTTTCCAGCAAGAAAAATCATTTTGAGAACCTCGGTGCCAGCCAGCTCACCAGCTGGTGCTCCTACACATGATTATCATAGAGTCATAGAATGGTTCGGGTTGAAAGGGACATTAAAGCCTCCACAGTGCCACCCCTGGCAGGGACACCTCCCACCAGACCAGGTTGCTCAAGGCCTCCTCCAACCTGGCCTTGAACCCCTCCAGGGATGGGGCAGCCACAGCTTCTCTGGGCAACCTGGGCCAGGGTCTCACCACCCTCACAGCCAAGAAGTTCTTCCCCAGATCTCACCTCAATCTCCCCTCTTTCAGTGTCAAACCCTTCCCCCTCATCCTATGGCTCCCCTCCCTGATCAAGAGTCCCTCACCCCCCTCTCCTGGAGCCCCTTTAGTGACTGAAAAGGGATTGGAAGAATCATTCCCCTTCCTTCTGTAGCCAGTGACTCACAAGGGTGACTGGTAATTCCAAACAATAAATTACTTGGATATTCCAATATCTCTATTGGTGATCTAGAGAGGATTAACTGATGTTCTCCTCCTCTGGCCTAGATGCTGGCAGACCAGAACATCCCATTTCTGCCTGTAGAAGCAGAAAGCCCCGACTGTCCGCAGACATTTGGCTTGGTGCAAGCTGTCAGCACTGCAGTTATCTGTGGCTGGGTCAGGAGGGCATCCTTCCCTTCCTCAGTGCTCTGCACCCAGGGTGCTGAGCATCTCCGGGAAGTCATCTGGTGCCTGGCCAGGGATGGCTGTGTGGGTGCAAGGTGAGAAAGCCGGTGCCTGTCTCACAGGAACAGGAATAACTTGTGGGCAGCATGATGGTTCACCCACCATCAAAGCTGCTGCCATCAGCATGGGGGGGGCAGAGGGGGAAACAGTTTGGTGACCCCAGGAGACACCCACTGCCCTGCTACACACCCCTGGTGCATCTCAGGGTGGCTGCCATAGGGGAAAGGGCACATCCATCACCACAGAGATGCAATTCCAAGGCTGGTGTGAGGCATCCAACTCAGCTGGAGGATGAAGGTTGACACCTCTCCCTGCTCCCAGCCCTAGAGCAAGCTGCCTGCCTGCTGTGCCAGCAGAGACAAGGATGGTGCTATTGTAGCCCCACAGCCTGCAGAAGGAGCCTTGTCCTCACCTCCCTTCTCCTCTCTGTAGCTGAGAGCTGCCACAACAGTGTGGCTGCTCAGCAGGAGGTGGAAATCTGCTGTGGTGGCTGGGTGCCAGGCCTTGTGATCCAGCCCTGGGGCCAGAAAGAATAGCCACACTGGTCTGGGGTGGGTTTTGAAATCTTCACTTGCTCCAGGAAACCTTTAATGAGCTTCTGAAAGCTGCCGAGAGCAGGATGCTCGGCTCGTGCTTGGCAGGGGCGTTCCTGCGTGTGTCTGTCCGTCTCCTCCTGCAGCAGCAGAGCTCTTGGATTTGGTGATGGATATCTAGAGAATTAGGATCTCTCTGGGTAGGGTTAGGTCCTAAATCTGCACATTAAATAGAGTGAGGACGTGAACAGGAGCGTGGGCTGATGGCCCGACTGTGCTGGGAGGGATGCAGAGGACTAACGAGGCTGCGTTGTTATTGCTTCCTGTGCTGGTTCGGGGACCACCGGAGATGGGCTCCAAATGGGGGTGTTTCAGGGAAACTGTAGAATTCAGAGCTGTGGCCTGGATTTTTTTATTATTTTTCCATCCCTCAAGGCAAGAAGAGAGGGCAAAAGCTGCCGGCTGGAAAAGCTGCTGCCTAGAAATGCCAAAAGTGCGGCTGCAGCTCACTTGGGCTGTAAATACGGGCAGCAGCGTCCTGCGGTTGCTGCTGTGCCCGTGGATGGGGAGACAGGAGAAGGCAACGCACTGGGGGAGATACTGCCTTGCACTGTGGAGGCTGGGGCAGGACCACGAGGCACTGGAACTGCTGGCCAGGAGAGCCTCAGTCGTGGGGCAGATGGCTACAGCTGAGCATCTCAGCGGTGGTATTTCACATAGAAGATGCTGGTGTCTCCTCTGTCCCGTGCCAGCTCCCTGGCCGACTTGTGGTCCTGTCACAGCCAAATCTCCCTTCCTTCCTTCCTCATTGGCTCTTGGGATTATTTTTTTTTTCCTCTTTCTTTAGAAAGCACAATGCTTGAGGGCAAGGGAAACTGTCTGGCCCCAAGCCAGCTTCCCTCTGCAGCACAACTGGCTCCCGAGCTTGCCTTGGGGTCTGCTTCTCTGGGATGCCGGCTCAGGATGGCAGCGGATCAGCACACCAGGCATAGGAACCTCATGGAAACCTGGGCCCTTTCTGGGTTTTATTTATTTCTTCCTTTTCTGGTTGGACTTTGCATTTCAGACAGAGTTTAACTTACCCTGAACATTTCTTCTAAATCCTGGAGAGGAGAAGGTTCCCAACCCTGCCCTGCTTGGTGATGCTGATGCTCATCCCTGAGGGCCTCCTGGCTTTGGGGGCCAAGAGCTCAGATGGGTTCAGCTTCAAGCTGAAGCTTTCTCCAACAAAACGCAGCCCCTGAGACATGTTGTGCTCATCCTTAGGGGTCTGCCTCTAGGCTGGACATCCTCCACCCTGGGGTCCTGTGCCCATGGTGTCCCAGTGGCTTTGTTGTCCTCTCCAAGGTCCAGGCTGATCTCAATCTCCACCAGCAGCCTGAGTGTGCCCCTTTTTTCCACAGGTGAGACACAGGACCCAAGGCCATGCCCGTGCAGAGTGAGGAGCTGCCACACACTCACCCCATCACTTCAGTCGCCCCGTGGCCACCGTGCCCACCCTGTGCTGCCCACTCGGCTTGGCCATGGAGAATGCAGGTGGGTGATGCTGTCCTCACCCTGGGGTGCTGGGGCCTGGCGTCCAAGGCAGATTAACCCTCCTCATCCACCTTCTCGTCCCTCTGATAAAATATATGGGTATCTAAGGAGGATCAATTGCCTCTGGGCAGACCTTGCTCTTTGCAAGGTGTTGGCAGATGGCACTGGACAAGTGGGAGACGAGGCATGAAGCAACTGAGGGGCAACCAGAAGATTTGCTGTAGAGGGGGATTTTGAAAGCACCAGGTCTGGCAACCATTCACATTTGAATTTTAAAGCAGTTTCTTATTTTATTGTATGTATTTTGTCCATCTCCCCCCACTACCCCCAGCCCCAAACCTGTGATTTATTTTCACGCTGTTTCACGGGTGAGGTTGGTCTCCTGGCACCCTGAGGTCAGGATATCAGTGTTGAAAAGCTGGGGTATCTTTTTTTTTTTTTTCTTTTCATTTCTAAGCCATTCTGTTTGTCACTGTTTGTAGGTTGAGGCTGTTTTTAGATCAAAGTACCTCTTGTTTGTGTTGGAGCAAAGGCTCTGACACTCTGCTCCCCACAAAGAACCCTCATGGTTCATGGTATCATGGCTATAGTCACTTTGATTTAGGAAAAGAGGACAGTGTTTATATTGGTGCTCAGGAAAAACTTCCCCTGGTAGTTAAAAACATACACAAATGGAAAGAATAGGAAATTTCAAATAGCCCATTATTGTGTAATTCCCCAGTGGAAAACCAGTGACCAGAACAGTGAAACTGAGGAGCTTCACAGAATCACAGGAGAGAAAACGAAAAGGGGAGAAAATACAAATTTCCAAAGAAAATTTGTTAATGCTTCCTCAACCAACACTTCCAAAATGAGCAAAAAATATCCTGTTTCAAAGGACATTTTTGCTCTGAAAGCTTCTCGTGCGGGTGCGATGGCATGGGTGGTGCTGGCAGAGGTGGGACTGCCCGTGTACACACACACAAAGAGCTTCACCAGCACGTCTGGGTAATCGGGAACCCAGCTGTGTGGTCATTTTCTAATGTAGCTTTGGTGGAATCCATGGCAGTAGATACCCCTCCTCTGCAGGAGAACCCTGAATTGAATGACTCCTCCCCACAGATATCCTTAAGGGGATGCACTTCCCTGGAGTCAGTAAATAGGAGAACATTTTTGGCTCTTGACCTGTCCTCGGGAAGAGGACATCTCCAATACTTTAAATTTTGCATTTCCTAGCTGTTTTTTTTTCTGCAGAGCTCATGCCTGCTGCCCCTGTGCTGCTCACCATCTCACTGGACCTGTGGCACTGCAGTCTTTGAGCTTGGAGAGGGCAACAGTGGCTTGTCTTGTGTCTGGCCATGCTGCCAGTCCTGCGAGCTGGTGACAAAGAGGCATCAAGGATGCTGTGAAGGACAGTGTGTTCCTGCTCTCTGCTGTACATTGCCAGGGGGAATGGTGGCAACTCCGGGATGCTGGGTCCATTCCCCTGCACAATGACCCACACACCCTCTAAAAGGCACAGTAGATGAGCCAAAAAACATCTCTGTTTTTTTTGCTTCAAACCTATCCCGAGGTGGTGCAAGCATCTGCATGGGATGAGTGGGCAGAAACTCTAAGCTGCCCCCTCTCCTGCATGATCATGTCTTGATGGTCCTCTGTCCACAGGAGAAGCCCCTGTTGGTCTGACCCTCTAGCTGTGCTGTAAACCCCCCCCTCTTTTCCTTCCCGTAGCTCCCAACCCACCTCCCCGAGTCACTGTTCCTTGTAAAGCCCAAAGCACCACCTGCTCCACCAACCAGACCTAGCCCAGTTGGCTTTATCACCTTCCAGAGCCAAGGAAGGATGTTTGGAGGCTGTGGTCCTTGAGCACAACTCTTAACTAGTGTCACCCTGGCTGACTCCTTTGTTTCTTGGAGGTAAAGATCCGTGTCCATCACTGCCATCTCTGATGTTAGGGAGGATGGAGCTGTGGCAGAAGAGGCTGAGGAGGGAATGACCAAATTCAGAAGCAAAACTGGGCAGGAAATGTGGTGGTGATGACTCCAATCCCGAAAGGCAATCCCAAGTGGACAAGGCAATTTAGGGCAGACAGTATGTGTCTGGGGTTCCCTTAGAACCTGTATCAATTGCTCCTTCCTTGCACCCTTGCCACACAGGCGAGACCTGATCAGCCACTGCCGGCAATGGTCCGGACCCCACTGGTGAACATGCAACCTGCCCAAGGAAAGAGCCCTGGGATATGGTCACCACAAACACCTGAGCTCCTCCTCTGGGTCAGGTCATGCTCTGGCTGCTCCACTCTACAGCTTCTTACAGAAGGAGAATGTCTCCTAATAATACCCAACTTTATATTATGCTAATTTATTTTTTAAAAAAATTTATTACAGAAGAACAAGAATCATTTTGCCGATGGGGAAAGAGTAGCCCAGGGTAAGGAGGGACATGTACAGAGGAAAGGAACCTTGTGCAGATTTCCTGGCTGACACCCCATGTGCTTTCAGGGCTGACTTCTAGTTGACATCTGCCATGTGTCGGTGCACCTGGCCACCACGAGCCCCCCGTCCCCATGTACAAGTCATACCTCAAATTGGGGCTGAGGCTGTCAGAGTTGCTCTGGGCCAGGAGCAGGATGTGCTTTGGCTTTGACGTCTGTGAGGAGTGTGCGGTGGTTACCAGACAGCAGCACTGACCTTGGGTCCTTGCTTGGGGGAGCAGAAGATGCTCAGGGCCTGCAGGTTGCACATCGGAGAGAGGCTGTGGGAGGTCACAGGTGGAAGGCAGAAGGTGACATGCCCAGCCTGGTGGCTCTGCCTGGGTTTCTCAGGAGGGGTGAGATGCTGGTGTGGGCAGCAGACCTTGTTGCAAGAGTGCTCCTTGTGATGGGTGCAAGATTGAGGCCAAATCCTTGTCGTGTCAAAATGCAGAGGTGTCTCTGCTCTGTCATGGTGCCAAGTTGTGGTTTAATTTTGTAGTTTCTATATTTAACGAGTGCTTTTTTTATTGAACAAAGGGAGAGAGGGGCTCTGAAGAGCTCATACATGAGCAGTCCTCCGCAGAGCTCTCCTACCACCACAGCCCAGCTGGAGTGCTTTGAACTCCATTGTGGCTGCAGAGGCCACCAGTCCATGAGATGGCATTTGCTCCCCAGCTTCAGTGGCCCTGGGAAGGGCTTTGGCCTCTTTCCATCAAAGCTCACCCAGGCTTGAAGCCTGCAGAGACAGTTATCCTGAGGGACACAGGGAGGGTGCAGTCCCTGTAGCCACCACACACCAAAACTGGTGTCCCTTGCTCCGGGGCTGTCCCCAGGTGGCAGTCTCCTGGGGTGCTGGCTTGGCTGCTCATGTTCTCTCTGTCCCTGCAGAGGTGGAGTCGGACATCCTGCGCCGCGTCCGCACGCTGCTGCGAGAGCTGGACGGTCACCATCCTGCTTGCCAGAGTGACCGAGGTAAGGTGGACCCTCAGCACTCAGCCCCTGTCCCCACACTGCCTCCCTGCAACATTGCTTGGCACCAAACCTCACTCTCCCTACTACCAGACAGCGTCGGGGGGAGGGGACATGAGGTGGCCTCACCTCCCTGGCCCTGCTCTGTCCTGTCTAACCTGCTCTTGGAGGTGTTAAAACTTTGGAGAGCTCTTGGTGTCTGCTGTGCACCAACCTCAGCAGCTTTCATCCCTCCTCCTGCATCCTCTACACCCTCCACTCGCCCAGGGGGGTCCAGCCTCGAGGTGGGATGTCAATTGCCAGACGCTCTGGTACCGGTCCAAGCTCTGACACTGACTTGATGCACAGCCCTGGCCAACTTACTTAGCAGCCCTGAACTGGAGTCTCCCCATCTCCTCCTGCAGGAATGGGGCTCAGTTTCTCACTAAAGAGCCAGTTGAAATCCCCCAGTTATGGTTTTGGAGAATAAAACTCTTATCTGACCCAGCAACTGGACTTCTATAGCCTTAGGAAACTGAATTGATTTGGAAAAAATGATTTTATTTGGAGTACACGGAATAATTTACAGTTATTTAAGTCTGATTTTGTCTGGACTGAGGCTTGACACTAGCAGGGCTGAGATGCTTTGTGGTCCTTGCTCTGAGTGTGAGCTGTGGGCTGGCAGTGTTCAGGTGCTGGGACCAGCAGAAGCCTGCCTTCCTGGGAGCAGGTGGCAAACACAGGCACTCACAAAAGGAACAGAGGGAACCAAAAAAACCACTTCATGTCCATTGTTCTGCCTTGCTTTTCTCCAACCCCCCAGTCCCGGGATCTCTGCTCCTAGTCCTCTGCTTTCCCCTGGTAAGGGCCCATCTGGAGTCCTGTGGCAACTTCTGGGCTCCCTGGTTCAAGAAGGACAGGGAGCTGCTGGAGAGGGTAGAGCAAAGGAATGAAAAGATGATGAGGGGACTAGAACATCTCCCTGATGAGGAAAGGCTGAGGGACTTGGGTCTTTTTAGTCTGAAGAAGAGAAGGCTGAGGGGGGATCTGATCAACACCTAGAAATACTTCAAGGGTGGGTGTCAGGAGGATGGGGCCAGTCTTTTTTCAGTGGTGCCCAGGGACAGGACAAGAGGAAATGGGCACAAACTTGTACATAAGAAGCTCTATCTGGACAGGAGAAGGAACTTCTTTCCTGTGAGGGTGAAAGAGCCCTGGAAGAGACTGCCCAGAGAAGTGGTGGAGTCTCCATCTCTGGAGACATTCAAACCCTACCTGGACACGTTCCTGTGGATTTTTGTAGGAACAGTGCCCAGACTCCGGATTTCTGTGTCAAACCCTGCCCCTGATCCATCACTGCTCTGCTCTGAAACCTGACCTCCTTCTCGGCTTTCACTTCTCAGGGATGCTTCGATGGACCCTGCATAAAAAAATCGACCAGAATCCCAGTAACAGCTCCGTCCTGGTGCAGATCCTGGTGAAGGAGCTGGAAAGGGTGAGTGCCACCTCAGCAACATCCCCTGAGTGCTGGGATTGGCCCCTCTGTGGAGTGTGTCCCAATCCGGGGTCCAGGGGGACAGAGGGATGGGGACTCAACTCCATCCCTCTGGGCTCTGTCTCCTCCCTGGGGTATCCCAGGCTGGAGACAACAAAGGTGTTTTTAGGGACCTTGAGCCTGGCTGGGTTCTGTAACTCAGAAAAGAGTGAAAAACTCATTGGGACACTAGGGCAGACCTTTCACTCATCCTGCAGGGACCAGGGTTTTCCCCAAAAGTAACAACAAACCATGGGCAGAGCAGGGAACCTCCCCAGGAGATGCTGCAGCAGCCGTGGGCAGGCGGCCTTTGCAGCTTGCAAACAGCAAAGATCAAAACACTTTTGAGCACCCACAAAGCCCCCTCATCCCACCCCTGCCAACTGTAACCCCAGGTAGAGTGGAAATTTCTCCTCCGTGCCACTCATTCTTGCCTCAGAGGGTGTCAGAGCCGAAGTGTCTAACCCCGTATCCTGTTCTAAGAGTATCTGATGGAAATTCTGTCACAGTGGTGAGACTCTGTCCCAGGTTGCCGAGAAAAGCTGTGGCTGCCCCATCCCTGGAGGGGTTCAAGGCCAGATAGGAGGGGGTTTGGAGCAACCTGGTCTGGTGGGAGGTGTCCCTGCCCAGGGCAGGGGGTCAGAACTGTGGAGGCTTTAAGGTCCCTTCTAACCCAAACCATTCTGTGGTTCTATGTTTCCTTTCAAGCTTCCCATGTCTCCTACCCACTGTTGCTCAGCCCTGGGGGCGGACCAAGCACCCTCTGTCACCTCCCTCCACCAACACAGACCCCTGCACACACATTGCAGCGCTGTGAACATCGAGCAGTTATTCCTGTTCTCCTTTTCCTGCCTTCCCAGCAGCTCTGAGGCCATTTGCAGGCTGTCTCCCCAAGCTGTGGGGCTTTATCTTCCCTGGATGCCTTGGGGAGGGCACTTATTGAGCAGCTTTGGCAAATCCAGGGGACAGGAACACACATATCGCCCTTGGCTGTGTATGCAGGGGTTCCCCTGGAGGGCTCAAGGTCTTCTTTCCCCTGCAAAAGCTAGGTCAGTCCCTCCCTATTTTAACTGTTATCACTGGGCTACTGTTATCTTTCCTTGCCCAGGAGGGATGTCAGGTATCCTGCTCTGTAATTCCCTTCACCACACTGAAGGTCTTCTTGGAAATCAGTGTCTATTTTATTTTATTTTATTTTATTCCTCTGGTACTGCAGCAGCTCTGAGCAGTTGGTACCAACCATAGATAATAATTTAGCAATTTCATGCTTGAGTTCCTGTGGGGCTCTGGGCAAATATCAGCTGGTCTCAGCGACTCAGTACTGTTCATTTTACTGATTGTTTCTAAAGCTTTGTTGCCATCACTTACGTTTAACTCAGCTCCAGCAGCCCTGGGGAAAGGTGCTGGAAATTTCTTTGGGATGAAAACGTCTTTCCTGGCTTTATCCACGGACTTTCCCATTGCTGGAGATCTCAGTTTGAGCCAGGCAGCAGGGAGAGGCTGGGGCTCTGTTGACCTGGGCATCCATCTGGCTTCCCCTGGATGGAGATGCAAGAACATCTCTCCTCCCTGTCCACTCCAGTCCCACACCCACCAAATGTAAAACAGGCTTTTTCCAGGGCGTTCCCAGAGTTACTATATTTTTCATATGAATTTTTGCAACAAAAAGGAGTTCCTTAATGAGCGTAGTTAGAAACCATTGCTTGTGTATGTGTTCTCCCTGTGCAAACCATGCTCCTGCAGCAGCTCCCACACCCTTCATGTCCCTACAACAATCTCCAGCCTGGCAATGTGGTGGTGGCCACAGCAGCATGGTCCACCCCACCACCCCTTCTTCAAGGCTTCGTTTGCAAGGCATGCCCACCAGGCAGGACCTGTCAGCCCCAGAGACATCCTGCCCACCTTGGTGGCCCACAGAGGGACCCCAAACCCCACCTTGACCTGGGGAGCATCCCCCCCGAACCAGGGCAAGTGCCTGTGCCTATGATGAACTGCTGAGCAGCAGGGACCCAGCTCACCCTGTGGGCTGTGGTGGCCCCCAAGGCTCCAGTCCCAGCCCCTGCCAGGTGCTGACTGTGCCTTTTGGTCCCACAGGCCGAGCGAGGCGACTTCAGACATTACATCATCCCCTTGCTGCACACTCTGATGTACACCTTGATAAAGGTAACCTTCCGTGGGCTTCACCGGTGCAAGATCCAGAGAAATCAGACACCACAGGAGGGACCACCTGAAGTCACCCAGCACCTCCTCCTGTGCTGAAATACCCCAGTGCCTGCCCAGTAGAGCGCTGGGCCTCAACTATGTCTTACCCAGTGTGATGTTTGATGGCTGAGACGACTGTTGATGTGTATGGGATTGACAGGACCCTCTAGCTGACCGCCTTTTCTGGAGGTGTTTAGGTGCCTGATGATGTAGGAAGCCACAACTTGGCAAAAATATGTGCCTGCAGCCCTCCAGTGGGTATTGCTTGAGGCTTCCAAACCATTGTAGGGTCTGATTTGCTTCATATACTGCATTTAAATCCATACTGAATTTGGTGTAGCTCTGTGTCCTCCCACTCTAGGGTCTATTTAGGGGGAGAGCACCTGGGAATCACTCTTGTAGCATCTTCTTATCTGCCCCTTTCTTGCCCCAGGCTCCTTGCATCTCTGACGAGCTCTGCAGCAGAGTGTATGATTTCTGCAAGAAGCTGCTCACCCTGCCCAAGCCCTTTTGCACCATCGGTTTGGACTATGCCATCAGGCTGAAGATGGAAAGGACAGCACCAGGTAGGAGGGCTTCTCCACTCTGCCCATTCAGGGCAGAACGGTTTTGGTCCTTGAGGCAATGGTAGTGGGTTTTTTGGGGGGTTTCCATATCTGAGCTGGCTTTTGCCTGATGCAGCAAGCCATGGCAGGAATTTCTGCAGGGGACTTGCCAGATGCTGAGAGGTCTTAGGGATGCGTTTGGATAGGAGGTTCTCCTCACCTGATTTCAGGCTGCTGAGCTTTAGTTACTGCTGGAAAACCTTGGGGTCCTCCTTCTGTCAGTGTTGACACCAGCAGAGTCAGGTCTAGCCCATCTAAGGCACATGTATATACACCCTCTGCCTGTATAGGAAACAGCACGCTGATGCTTCCTGCCTGGGCATCTCAGTAAATTCTGTAGAGTTCTTCATTTTGCAAAGTGAACTCTCTACCTGAAATTGCGTTGCAGGCTCTCCATCCCTTCACTACTGTGCATCATGTTTTTGACACTAAAACATCATTAGCTCCTCCAGAGATCAGTCCCTTTTAGAAAGAAAGCCAGAGGAAAACTCCATTTCCCTTTTCCTCTCTGCTGCTCATTAAAGTTTTTCTTGGTAAAGTCTTCTTTAGTAAGAGTTAAAATCCTTTAAAACTGTGCAAGGCTCAACCACCTTGTGAGGTGGAAGTAAAACATGAGAAACCTGGTGAGAAATTAGAAAGAAAGTGCCATCCTTGGTACTCTTAGCCCAACACCCCAACCACTCTTGCCAGTACCACTTTGTCTGGAGATCCAAGGTCTGCTTTCATCTCACCTGGCTTCTGATAAAACAATAATTCAGTGTGGAGAGACGGGGATCTCCAGCGGGGCTTTTGGAGCACCACGAGGTTCACAAGATGATTGCACCCAAGCAATGCAGGGCAGATGTATCTTCTCCACTCCAGAGCTGGGTGAAGGTAAAGCACATCTCTCCTGATCCAGAAACACGTTGTGTTCTTGATATCTACTCAAAATGCTGTCCCTTGATGTGGCCCCAGGCATGGAGGCCGGGAGTTAAACTCTTCTTTCTGCTTCCGACTCCACTCTCAAGCTCAAAATCCACTAAACAAAGGAAGGGAAATACAGGAAACTGTCCCTGAATAGACGGGGTTTTCTTTTTATGGAGCATGGTCTAACTTTGTCCTTGACTATTTTTAACTCTGAACCCAATTCTTGGCTCTTTTACACCATCTCTCCAGCAATGAGCGTTCACCAACTTGGCAGACCCACCATCTGCAACCAGGAGCAGCCCTGAGTCACTCCGCTGAGTTGGGCTCTTATTTCTCATGCTCTGACTCCTGCATGTTTATCTTCTTGCCTTTGCCAGGTATGTTGTACCAAAGAATGGTCATTTCTGAACAAAGTCTTAAGAGCGACCCGTACCCTTACCAGGAAAAGTGAGTAGCGCCTCTTCATATGTGCTGTTACTTTTATTTCTTTGATGTTCTCTTAGTGAAATCTGTCCTTTTCCTGTGCTCTGAATTAACATGGGATAGAACAGATAATTCGGACACAAACCACAAGGCAGCACGTGGTCTTGGAGGAGCTTTGCATTGGGAGAAGCATATTCCTCCCACATGTCTCAATGTATTTCTGTGGTCCTGGCGGGGCAGGGAGCTTCCCTGGGCAAGGAAACAGGGCAGAGAAGGGGAACATCAGCAGGGATCCTTTTTTATTGCATGGGATTTCTTTACTGTGTCCATCTCTGGGCCCCCCAGTTCAAGGACAGGGAACTACTGAAATGAGTGCAGCAGAGGATACGAAGATGGTGGGGGGCTGGAGCATCTCTCTGCTGAGAAAAGGCTGAGAGATTTGGGGCTGTTCAGCTGGAAAAGAGCAGACTGAGAGGGGGTCTCATCGATGTTGAGCAATATCTAAACGGTGTGGGTCAGGAGGATGGGGTCAGGCTCTTCTCAGTGGTGCCCGGTGACAGGACGAGGGTCAATGGGCACAAACTAGAACATAGGAAATTCCATCTGAACATATGGAAAAACTTCTTTCTTGTGAGGGTGGCAGAACCCGGGAAGAGGCTGCCCAGAGAGGGTGTGGAGATACTCCAAACCCACCTGGACAGGTTCCCGTGCAACCCGCTCTGGGTAACCCTACTCTGGCAGGAAGTTGGACTAGATAATCTTTGAAGGTCCCTTCCAGCCCCTGTCAGCCTGTGATTCTGTGACAGTGGAGACATGAGCCACTCATGCCAGTCCTGGTAATGAGGAGTCCTCATCTTCACCTCATCCACCTCTTTTCGCATCCTCCCACCCCACACAGGATTTTCATCTTTGCCGATCCAGAGCTGCTCTCGGAAGCCATCTGCAACGCGCTGATCACTGACACGGAGGCAGCTCAGCTGTCCCAGAGTCCCCAGGCATGTATGTGCTACGTGATCATCCACGCCATGCAGGCAGCCCTGGGCGAGAGCTGCGACGTCAGTGGCTTGAAGAGAAGCCTTCAGGTAACTGGCCCATGTCTGTGGCACCACATAAAGTTTTCCAATGGTCCTGCTTTTGCTACGCACGTTGGAGCAGGGAAAAGATTTGTGGCAAGTGGGGAGACCCCCTCGCAGCTCCTCACTGCTGGTCACCATCCCCAGTAGCCTCAGTGTCACTTGCAAGGCTGGGCTACAAGCAGAGCTGGTGTTCTACTAAAAAAAATCTCCAAATATAAAAGAGCTGCTGCAGAAAGGGCTGGAGGTTTTGAATCTTCAATTTTACAGAGCAAAGCTGAGCTCTGAGGCTGAAATGCAGGCTCCTCAGATCCCTGGTTTGATGTGACGAGCCATTGGTCATTGCAAAACCACCTCAGCAGAATTATTTCCACCAGTTTTCTCCCAGATCTCCTTCAAGGAGCTGTGAAGAAGCTCCTTGAAGGAGCTTCAAGGAGCTCCTTCACAAGAATTGTTGTGAAGACAAAAGACAACAAGACAAAAAGCCGGCTCAGACAGGCATCTTTGCAGGGGAACTCAACAATTTCCCCTCCAAAGGACACCTTTGTGTGTCTGCTCTCCCCAGCTGCCACTCGAGCTGTGACTGGAGCTGCCAGGTCTGTTGCTGGCTTCCTGAACTGGTGGCAGCTGGGACCACAGGGCTCTTCAGCTGCAAACCTGCCAGAAAAGCATCTTTAAGGAGCCAGCACAGCTAGCAGCTCTCCTCCTCCAGCCTTCTCTGGGCACAGGAGGGCATTTGTGTCCTCTGCTGCGAAAAGACTATTTTTTGCAGGGCTCACTTGCCCTCTTTCTGCCCCCTCCTGCTGCCCTGTCCATGGCATCTCCTCTTTTCACACCTCTGGGTGTTAATGGCTGCTCCTCATGACAGGAGATGCCCACGAGCAACGTTGAGCACTGGTTCCAGCAAGTGGTGGCAGCGGTGGAGTGTGCAGGCCAGGAGGGGAGCACAGACCGGGACCAGCACGCAGCCAGGCTGGAAAAGATTTACCAAGCCATCCTCAGCTCTCTGCAAGCAGGTGAGCTCCAGGCTGTCCATGCAGGGTGTGAGAAGGGGGTCAGGAATCTGTCAAATTCCTGCCTCCCTGCTATGTCCTCACCATTGTCCCCCAACAGCTGCCCATCCCCACCTCCCCTCTGCCTCCACTTGAGCAGCATCTGTCACTGGGATTGGGTCCTCGCAGCCTGGCTCCTTGCAGTGACCTGATGTCCACGATGGCCAACTGCTTGTGGCAGTGGAAGGCAGGTTTGTCACCTGAGGAAAGGGACCGTGGCAACCTCTGCTGCTAATTAAGCTGCCCTGAAGCCCAGAGATGTCTCCCTCATTTGCAAAGGGTTCCATAGGTGTCCACCAGGGGAGGTTGGACAGAGTCTCCAGTGCTCTGATGGTGTAAGGTATGCTTTGCCATGGCCTGTACTGGAGAGACCCTGCACACCTCCTGAAACCTCTTTCTACTGCTGTGGTGGGCACTGGTGCTGCCATCTCGTTCCATCCTTTCAGTGCTCTGTTCAAGCCTGGTGCCACATGGACTATAACAAAAATCCACATCCATCACAGGTCCTCACACAAATCTGGGGTAGACCAGAGGGAAATGGGGATCATGCCTCTCTCTTCCTGGCTACTCCTCATGGAAGGTCACTGCAATCCAACCCCCTCCCCAGAAAGAGCTGGAGACTGTCCCAGTGCAAGGTACGGGGAGGAGCAGCCAGTGGTGCAGGGAAAGGAGTGGGACCCTCTGCTTTTGGTGTCAGTGAGTGATGCAGTTGTCTCACTGCTTCTCACAGAGCCAAAATGGTTTTAAAAAAAATAGCGATGGTGGTGTCAGAGAGCTCCTCTTCATCTCAGCTGAGATCACCAAAGGGAGGTCCTGCCATGTGCATTGAAGGCCCAGTGCTTGAAGAATATTTTACTTACTCAGCAATCCCCCTGCTGTCTGCAGCAGAGCAATACCCTTCACTTGCCTGTGTCTGCTTCCCCAACCTCATTTCTCCCTCTCGCAGATGTAGGTGTTGGAACTTCTTGTGGCTCAGTCTGTGACATGGCTGTGGTGACAGCCTCAGGTCTGGCCAGAAGGTGACCGAGGTGGGAGAGACCTGGGGTCAGCACAGGCTCTCTCCATCTGTCTGAAGCACAGCAGCACAGGTTGGGGTGCAGGGAAACTTTCTGCTCCTGTCTGTTACAAGCATCCTTATTTCCCCCAGGTGATGCTTCCTCGGGGGGGCTGCAGGGTACCCCTCTGCCCAACCCCAACATCAGCTTTCACCTCTGGACAGAAGATGACCAGCTCTGTGAGTGCTCTGGGGGGGCTGTGGCGAGTTCGGGTGGTGCCCGAGGCATGAAAACCAGTGCAAAAGATATTATTTAGCCTTGGTTCTTGGCCATGGGTCTCATAACCATCACTCAAAGGCCAAACTTAGGGATGCTCACACCAACTGCACCAGCTTTCCTTCTTGTGGGGTGTCTGGGCCAGGTCAGGGGATTAGGGAGGAAAAAGGGTGAAGGGATTGGGGAGGGAGCCCCTGTGGGACAGGTTGCAGCAGGATGCACCCAGAGTACATGATTTAAGTGATATTGAGCTTTTTTCATGGTGCAACGTGAAATGGGACAGAAAAATTGACTCCTCTTGGACCCACTGGTGGAGATAGTGACCCTCCAGTTTGCATGAGAAGAGGGGAGCTGGGGCAGCACTGGGGCTCAGAAGGGGTTTGGTTGTATTTCCCTCCTCGAGCTCCCTCCTGCCTGCAGGGAAGGAATTGGTGCTGTTCATCCGCCCGCTGTCACAGAGCTGTGAGCCCAACTGCCTAAGCCAGGACCTGGACAACTTTGAGATCCAGGACATCATTTCGGACTGTGAGTGCTGCGAGCAGACCCGCTTCTCCGTGCTCTCCACCGACAGTGGCATCGAGCGAGACCTGCCAGCGGCAGCTGAGGAGCACTTTGCCCCTTGCAGCGTTGAGACAGAGCAATCCCGGCTGCAGAGGAAAGGTGGCATCAAAAAAAAGCTGTCACCGCTGGAGAGCGTGGCCTTCCTGCAGGCTGGCTGCAACAGTGCTGGGGCAAAGCCCCCGGTGAAGTCCCCAAAGAGGGCAAGCACCCCCCTGGAGCCTGTAGCCCCACTCCAGAGGCTCCACACAGCCCGCATCGTGCTGCTGGGGGACGACCGCATCCTGGGGCGCCTGGCCCAAGCCTACCACTCTTTGCGGTAATTAGTGGCCACGGTGTCTCTGGCTCGGGGGGCGTCGGGGAGAAGGGAGGACAGGGTGGGAGCTTGCTCTTCTGTTGGTTGACACAGCCAGGATGACTGGGGAAGGGGTTGGGTTCCTGCATTACCAGTGTCAGGACAGAACCCAAGAGTTTTGCACCCAAATGCATCTGCCTTCACTGGCCGCGTGGCATCGTTTGGCTCTGTCAGCCCAAATGGAATCAAGAAATTGCCCAGGTTGGAGGGACCTTTCAGAACATTGAGTCCAACCATCAACCCAACACTGACAAAAACAATCACTAAACCATGTCTCTAAGCACCACGTCTGCCCGGCTTTTAAAATACATCCAGGGATGGTGAGTCCACAGTCCTGGGCAGTCTGTTCCAGTGCTTAACAGTGTTAAAATTTTTCCTAACATCCATCCTAAACCTCCCCTGGTTCTGCTTGAGGCCATTTCCTCCTGTCTTAAAATGATGCACAAGGGGAAATTTTCCCATCTCTCCATGGTTTAATGAACATTAAACAAGGCAAATTGCTTTCCTATGCAAAAGGGAAAAGTCCTAAAAAAAAGCTGGAGACCAGTGTGGGGTGGGTGTGGGCCGTGGTGGAGGCAGCAGCCCAGGGAGCAGCCTGGGTGTGGAGGGGACTGCTTGTCCCAGCTGAGAGCCTGTCTGTGAGAAATCCCTTACCCCCACCATCTCCCCTTGCCAGATCTGGGAACCTGGGGGCATCACTGCCATCCTGTCATACCAGACAAAGGAGGTGTGCAAGGAGGAGCATGAACTCCTGAGGCAGAGCAGATGTGGTCCTCTGGCACTGCCCAGCCTTGGCCAAGAGCTGTTTCCCTCCCACCTTCCCCTTGTGACATGGCTATTTATTCTTCCACTTCAAGGAAACGAGAAACACGGCGAGTTTTCCTGACTCCCAGGCTGAACCTGCAGTTCTACTACATCCCGGTTGTGACGGGGCAGCCAAACACCTTGGCTGTTGCGGTGAGTGTGGACTTGGCAGCTCCAGGCACTGCCACCGGCTGATGGTGGTTTTGGGGAAATTAATGTTATTTACAGGAATT
>VZRU01001510.1:195346-219254 GCA_013398155.1 Pedionomus torquatus | reverse complement strand
GGTTGACACAGCCAGGATGACTGGGGAAGGGGTTGGGTTCCTGCATTACCAGTGTCAGGACAGAACCCAAGAGTTTTGCACCCAAATGCATCTGCCTTCACTGGCCGCGTGGCATCGTTTGGCTCTGTCAGCCCAAATGGAATCAAGAAATTGCCCAGGTTGGAGGGACCTTTCAGAACATTGAGTCCAACCATCAACCCAACACTGACAAAAACAATCACTAAACCATGTCTCTAAGCACCACGTCTGCCCGGCTTTTAAAATACATCCAGGGATGGTGAGTCCACAGTCCTGGGCAGTCTGTTCCAGTGCTTAACAGTGTTAAAATTTTTCCTAACATCCATCCTAAACCTCCCCTGGTTCTGCTTGAGGCCATTTCCTCCTGTCTTAAAATGATGCACAAGGGGAAATTTTCCCATCTCTCCATGGTTTAATGAACATTAAACAAGGCAAATTGCTTTCCTATGCAAAAGGGAAAAGTCCTAAAAAAAAGCTGGAGACCAGTGTGGGGTGGGTGTGGGCCGTGGTGGAGGCAGCAGCCCAGGGAGCAGCCTGGGTGTGGAGGGGACTGCTTGTCCCAGCTGAGAGCCTGTCTGTGAGAAATCCCTTACCCCCACCATCTCCCCTTGCCAGATCTGGGAACCTGGGGGCATCATTGCCATCCTGTCATACCAGACAAAGGAGGTGTGCAAGGAGGAGCATGAACTCCTGAGGCAGAGCAGATGTGGTCCTCTGGCACTGCCCAGCCTTGGCCAAGAGCTGTTTCCCTCCCACCTTCCCCTTGTGACATGGCTATTTATTCTTCCACTTCAAGGAAACGAGAAACACGGCGAGTTTTCCTGACTCCCAGGCTGAACNGCCTGGGGGCATCACTGCCATCCTGTCATACCAGACAAAGGAGGTGTGCAAGGAGGAGCATGAACTCCTGAGGCAGAGCAGATGTGGTCCTCTGGCACTGCCCAGCCTTGGCCAAGAGCTGTTTCCCTCCCACCTTCCCCTTGTGACATGGCTATTTATTCTTCCACTTCAAGGAAACGAGAAACACGGCGAGTTTTCCTGACTCCCAGGCTGAACCTGCAGTTCTACTACATCCCGGTTGTGACGGGGCAGCCAAACACCTTGGCTGTTGCGGTGAGTGTGGACTTGGCAGCTCCAGGCACTGCCACCGGCTGATGGTGGTTTTGGGGAAATTAATGTTATTTACAGGAATTGACATCCTGTAATAGTTCCTGGAAGGAGGAGGATGGGAGCCAGGATAGGGCTGGGCTCAGTTTGCAGTCTGACTTCAGGAATCCATCAGCTCCAGAGACATTCAGGCTGCTTCAACCACCCCGAGGACTGATACCTCACAGCCTAGAAAGGGTACTCAGTTTTGCTGCCATGCCCCAGCTATAGGAGGACTGGGGGAGCTTCAGCAAAGGACTGCTGCTTTTCTCACCTCCCAAATGCTCAGGGGGAAGCGGTTCTCCTTTACTGAGGACGTTGACTGCTTGGTCACGGCCCCAGCTTTAGTTCTGCAACTCACCACCTTCCAGTTTATCTTGGGCAAAATCTCTTCCCTTCTGACAGCTTCCAGACAGCGATAAAAAAACAGTTACACTTCTCGCAGCTTCTGACCCAGGGCTGGCTGGGAGTCCTGACAAACGTGCCATAATAAAAACAAAATTGAGTATTTCTCCTTTTCATTCTTCACTTGGTCTTAAGCACCTGCAAGAAAAGTTTCACCATCTTCTCTGGACCAAGGGGAGAGATGGTGCATTTGTGCCCCAGCTCTCTCTTCTGCTTGGTATTTTGAACCGTGATTGTGCTCTGAGCAGTGTGTTTCTCCCACAGGACCACGCTGTCACTGGCCAAGAGGAGCTCTGCGAGGTGGCTGGGTACCTGGGCAGAGCCGACCCGTGGTACGAGAGCAACATCAACACGCTGTGCCACATGATTCCCAAGCTGGCCACCATGGTACGAGGGGACACCTTCCCACCTCCCCAGCCTGACCCGTTCCCCAGACATGTCTGCAGTCGCTGAGGATGAGCTTGTGCCCTGCAGGGCTCCTCTGCCACCCAGACGGAGGTTTTTTCACTCCAAACCCACCCCGGGGCCTGGTGGCTGGAAAGGTGCCTGCGGCTGATGCTGCCCCAGCCCACAAGACCCATTTGCTGCGATGGGTTTTTTTTGGCCAAGGGACAGGAAATGGCAGATTTCAAGTAAGAAAATGTAAATGAGCCATTTGCTGAAATACCCTCAGCTCTCATTTCCTGGCAGTTTGAGCCACCATCGATAACCTACCAAAAAAAAGAGAAAAGCTGGTAGGTGGGCGCAAGCCTTCTCTTCAGCCGTCAGCTTTGACTAGTCATGGCAGAGCAGCTCAGTGCCACCCGGGGAGACAGCTCATCATTTATCTAGAAAGGCGTGAGGGTTAGTGGGCAATGTTTTTGAGAAGTGACTGTGGCTGATCCGTGATATGATTTGTCCCCCCCAGCCTTCCTCTCCAAGCAAACATCTTGTGACTGATCTGTTCATCACCGATGTGATCGCGTACTACGTCCGCATGGGCATCCAGCCCGTCTGCTTCCAGATCTACGCTTTGAAGGTGGGTGCCACATCTCTTGTGCCTTCAGGTGGCCTTCCAAGGACTTGCAGAACCCAATCTGGGCAAGCCATGCAAAGTCCCTGGGGTCTGGAGGCTTTCATCATATCTGAGCCTGGATCTCCATGCTCTCCAGCCCTTCCCCTCCTTTCCAGGCTCCCAGCGGTAGTGACCCTGTAGCACACCTCAGCCAGAGCCAATGATCCCAGGAAGACTATTTCAGGATCACCCAGGTCAGCAAAGTGAATCCTGAAATAGCCCCATAAGGACACAGGTTTTCTGCTCCACTGGACTTGGGTTTGCTCAGGAGCTCTGGCACCTCCTGCTGCTTTAGATGCTGTGAGCAAACGGGATTTTACAGAATGGCTTTGCCCAAACCGCTGTGTACATTGCAGGGGCTTTGCAAGGCTTCCTGAAACACCATTTCATTTATTTCCTGCCAGCTTTTCTCTGAAATGGCATCACAGTGAGACCTGGCATTTGGTATGAGCGCAAAAAACCTAGTGTATTTGGTCATGTAACACCAACCCCCCCAAGTCTGCTCCTCTGGCAGTTTTCCCCCTTCAAAGCTTAGGGTGGCACTGATGCACATATCTACTTTTAATCTACCCATAAACAATTTCGTAACCTATTGCAGCAAAGGAGCAGCCACTACACGAGCAAACTGCCATGTGGCTTGCGAAGAGCTGGAAGAGCTTTGGTGGAGGATCACCGGGACTTGAACATGTCGCTCGTAAACACCAGGAGCACCTAGTCCTCAGCTTGTGGGGATGAGCATTTGGGTTTTTTTGGTGAATTTTTATTCCACCCCATTTTCCTCCAAGATGGAAATCAAAAACGAGCAAGAGAGTGGATGACTGAAGCAGGAACTAAGTCCAGATGTGGCTTGCAGATAGCAACACCTAACCTACCCCACTGTTGTATGGGGTGTGATGCCACTTCATCTGGAAACACTACGCCTGTTTTTTCTTTTTGGTTAAGACCACACTGTTCCTCTTTGGTTGCAGAGAGTTTTCCTGGAAGAGAGGGTCAAGCCCCACAAGAGCTAGATGTAGGGCTAGGAGAGCCTCCCTGGAACCTTATCTTCATATTTTGCCTAAAACAAGTCCATGAAAAGAAAACAAATAAGTCTGAAGTGACCAGTTGATTTAGGTGTAAATTTCAGGGAGATTTCAGGATTTCAGGGAGAAATGACCTGCCTTGAAGCTAAGGCAGCATCTGTGGCCAGGCCTGGGGACCTGCTGCCCTTCTTCTGGGTTGCCTCTGGGTGGAAGTCTGGGAGCAGACTCATCTGTGAGGGCACAGTGACACCCAGTGGTAGGGGACACTGCCTGTGGCTCTGCTGGCCAGGTCCTCCAGCCTCCTGGTAACGCCTGTCAAGCTCCTGGCCTTTAGAAAGCAGAGCAAAAGCAGTTCTCTCCATCCCATAGCCCCCTGGTCATAGATTCCCTTTGATGGTGTCACACCTGGATGCTCTGGAGAACCTTTTAATGTCACAAGCCCAGTGTGACATCACAGGGTCACTGAGGAGCAGCTGTTTCTTAGGGACTTTTTATTCTTTTTCAGATTTTCTTCAACGACCCAGCGCAGGAGCCAGCTGAGGATGTGTTCCTCACGGAGCTGCGCATGCAGGCGCAGGAGAGCATCTCCCACAGAGGTGTGTGCGTCCCCTCAAGTTGAGCCCTGCAGAGGAACTGCCATCCTGGGCAGGGTCCCTCTTGCCCTGTCCCTCAACCTGCAGCTGTCAAAGCCAGGCCACAGGCCACTATCTCTTGTTCCCTGACGAGCAGGAGGCCTCCCTAAACACCTTCACTCCCTCTTGGGCGCATGACACCAGGCTAAATGAGAGACCTTGTAGTCACTGGCTCCTGGTCTTAACCAGGTTTTGTAGACTCTGCCTTTGGTTGTTTCCACAACCCTCTGAATTTGAACCATCATCATGTTTTTGTTGAGGAAACAAGCTGGGCTGTACAGCCATCCCCATTGCCAGATGATTTCACCTATTAGAAATTCCATTTCCTTGAGTTGCCAGTGATGGGGCAAGGGTTCTGGAGACCTGGTGTTACAGAGGTCACATCTGTCCCTTCTGTCAGGTCACTCCTGTGTCCAACCCAATGGACATTTGCCGTTGACTTTGGCCACAGAACCTCAAATGCAAGTTCCCAGAGCCTCAGGTCCCATAGGCAAGGAGAGAAGGGCCAGTGTGCCAGACCACAACTGCTGTGTGACAGAGCGGGTGGGTCATCCCATGAGAGTACCCCTCTCTTGACCACAGACGGGTGGGATGGGTGAAACTTCAATCCTACCCGGTTCCCTCCTTGCAGAGTTAAACACAACCAAGAAGAAAACCACCCTGGATGGTCCTGGGATAGACCTCACAGTAACATACAAAAAGGTAAGCGGAGTTCTCAGCAGCCCAAAATGTCTCTGCTCATGGGGATCCCCAGCACTCCAAAAGGAGTGCTCTCACCCTCCTCCTTTCTTCTGGAATTGCACCCCAAGACAGAGAGGTCATGGTGAAGTTTAAAAGCCTGTTAGATAACCCTGTGTTTGTGAAAAACTACCCCCAGACCTCTCCGTGTCCAACCTCCCTGCCAAGAGGAATTAAAAGAGCCTTTCCTGCAGGTTGTGGTGAGTGACCGGGTGAAGGAGCTAGCAACGTCCCTGCGTTCCACAGGTCTGGTGATGAAAGCCATCCCTGCTGATGAGGCTGAAGGTGGGTTGCTCCAGCTTTGAAACAATGTGAAGAGGGTTTGCTGAGGTTTCTGGTGCTCGATAGAGTAAATCTGACCCCGGTACATAGTGCCAATTGTGTGTGGGTGGCAGGGGTTGAATCAGTGACGTGCATGTGTTGGTGTCACCACTCTGTGGGTTGTGTGTTTTCCTGTAAATGATGTTCCTGGGGCTCCCTGTCATGGGGTTCAGCATAACCATAGTCTAGGTTTAGTGGCATCTTCCTCTTCCTGCACCCTTCCTCTTTCACCTTGCCCTTAGCATGGCCTCTGAGGTTTCCACCCTGAGCATGATCTCACACAAGCCCTCACCCCATGGAGTTTGCCAGAGTCCTTTTCTGCTGGTCCCATAGACCTCTGGGAGTGCACCCAAGTGTAGGACTCATCACCAGCCCCACTCAATGCTCAGCTGAGATCATGCTGTGGTCTATGGCTAACACTCTGTTTCTGTTGCAGACCTGGTGTGCCTGAATGTGAACATCACTGAAATCGTTCGGATCAACAACTTGTCAGGACGATCATTCTCAGTAAGTAGATGTGGATGATCAAAGCCCTGGAGGGGTGGTCACACGTGTGGAAATACCTTTAAACCATGGTGAAAGGGGAAATATTCTGTGAGGAGAAGGCTCTGGGACGACCCTGCTCAGAGAGTGTTTTGCAATTACTTTCCATGGCAAAGTTTAGATTTTTGAGCCAAAGCCCCAGTTGTTATCCCTGCTGCTCAATGCCATGTTGAATCCTGTCTCAGAAGACCCTGAAGGACTGAGCTGCTGCTGGGGGAATGCTGTGACCTCAGGGAAGAACTGGAGAAACAAAGCTTAGCCCTAGTCATCGTGGCTCCACCTGGGTACAGGAGAGGGTCTGTAATTTTGTGACTAACTCCATTAGCTCCACAGCTCCAGCTGCAGTGCCCCCCGCAAGCCCCCTGTGTTATCCCCACAGTGCTCACAAGAATAGAGGTCATTGGAGAAATATTTTAACAAAGCATAAAGAGAAGCAGCAACTTCAATGAATCTAATAACCAACTCAGAAAGATGAATCCAAAAAGAGATAGGGCTGAAAACTTGGGCTCCTGTCCTTTTTCTTTTACATGAGAGTTCAAGAAGACCCCAGAGGACATGCTGTCCCACGGGAATGTGTCACTGCAGTTTGAGTGGCATTAAGTATTGAGGTCATCCTGCCCCTTTGGTCTGCCCTGGTGAGGTCCCATCTGGAGTCCTGTGGCAACTTCTGGGCTCCCCAGTTCAAGAAGGACAGGGAGCTGCTGGAGAGGGTACAGCAAAGAGTTGCAAAGATGATGAGGGGACTAGAACATCTCCCTGATGAGGAAAGGCTGAGGGACTTGGGTCTTTTTAGTCTGAAGAAGAGAAGGCTGAGGGGGGATCTGATTCAAGGGTGGGTGTCAGGAGGATGGGGCCTGTCTTTTCAGTGGTGGCCAGGGACAGGACAAGAGGCAACAGGCACAAACTTGACCATAAGAAGTTCCATCTGGACATGAGAAGAAACTTCTTTCCTGTGAGGGTGGCAGAGCCCTTATAAGAGGCTGCCCAGAGAGGTGGTGGAGTCTCCATCTCTGGAGCCATTCAAAACCTGCCTGGACACGTTTCTGTGCAACCCACTTTGGGTGGACCTGCTCTGGCAGATGGTTGGAGTAGATGATACCCAGAGATCCCTTCCAATCTCATATAATTCTGTGTTTCTGTGACTATGCCTTGGTCTTTTGGGCCCTGGAGCCTCCAGTTTCAGCCAGAATTTTTAGCCAACCAGCACACTTTTGCTTATTTTCACCTGGCTATTGGGAACACCAAGGTGTTCCAGCCGAAGCAGCCCACCAACATACACCATAGCCCAGGAGAACAGATCGTGCCCCACATCCCTAACCCTTTAACCTGTGCAAGAATTGCCAGTTTAGAAAGTCTGCCCTTTCAAAACTTGACTAGCTTGTGATTACAGAAAAAAAAAGACAAGAGACACCTCTCCTTAAAGAATTCACCTTGTATCACAGCGGAGGCTGAAATCAAAAAAGAGCAATGTCATCATTTGTCCCTTTCATACCCAGTAGGCACACACCATCCATAACCGTGCAGCCAAGGGAAGGGATGTGAGACACTCAGTGGGCTCTTCTTCCTCTCTCCATCCAGGCTGTGGCCAACAGGTTGAAAACTCGCAGTATCAAAATCAGGAGCACAGAGCAGAGACCCTTCATGGTGTGTCTGGACAAGGACAGCAGAAGATCCTACAGGAATGTGATCAGGTGAGAATGCCACAAGTGCTAGGCTCTGCGCATCTTGCTGGTGACCTTGTATCCCTCCCTGGAAGGGTTCCCGAGGTGGCAGAGCTGTTTCCTGGGGACTGCTAGTCCTGATCCTCACATGTGACAAAAAAAAACATGGGCAAACACATTTCTTCTCCAAGGAAAGCAGGGGAGAGTGGTACCCTCCTATGTTTGTAGTTTCAGGTGATGATGTGAGAAACAAGAGAGTCCTTCCATTTTAAGTTAGGTGCTCTCATTAGGATGGTAGAAGGACAGGTACCTCCAGGGACAAACCGAGCTCTTAGATCTTAATTACATTGTGGAATGGACAGTCTCTCACTGACTGTGTTCCTCAGCAGGGTGTCTCAAGCACATGAAGGTAGAGGGAGAGAATTCAGCTCTGTGAAAATAGCAGGGATTAACGTGCTTATAGTAGCTGCAGTGACATAAGATGTGTTGGAAGCAGACAAACAGGTGGTTCATGGTCCATGGACCATGTGGAAAATACAAAAATTGTGAATTTCTGAGAATCCAGTTGAGCCAGACTAAGGACACTGGTTTTCTGGTCAAACACTAGTATACATCAGCTCATCTTTCCAGCCAAAACCAGTTGAAAAAGCACAAAAGCAGCTGCACATCTTAGTGAGACATCCCTTACTCAGCAGTCAGTGGAGAGACCTGATGTTTGTTCTGAGGTCAGACACTGGCCCTCAAGGACAGGTTTGCACATGCAGTAAATATATTCTTGTGCTCTTGCAGCATGGAAGTGTCTCCTTGCCTAGAGCCCAGCTACTGCTTGCAAAAGACAAGGACAATGAAATTCAGCCTGCACGAAACAGAAGATGTGGGGCTTGTGAAATACATGCCCAAGTCTCTGCTGTTGCCCATCAACACGTTTGCAGGCATCATCCAGTGAAGAGGTCGAGAAAAAGCTGGTGTGAGAGATGCAACATCGGGTCATCGCAGAGCAGATGGGAAAAAAAAATCATGCTAGAAGCCACTAAGAGTGGTTTTACAACGGTGATGGTGTATAAAGCTGCAGCAGCAGAGGTGGAGCGAGCTGAGGGAGGACAGCCATGCCCTGCTGAATGACAGCGATGACCACAGCCAACCTCCCCCACCAAGGGGCCGAGCGTTGCTGAAAAACTGCGTTTCAACCTTTTGCACAAGGCAGGGAAAATTTTTGAGCTTCTTCGTTTCAGGAAGACTGGGGGGAACACAGCAGAGGCTGTGGTGCTTGTGGATGGCAAAGCAGTCACTGGCAGTAATATTTATTACGGCCAAGTCTCGCAGCCCGGCAGGGTGTCAGGGCCTGTGGCACTAAGTTCTGCACAAGTCTTCATTCTGGCACAGGGTGATGTATTTGGAGAAACCAGCAATTATTCCCCTGCCTGACGTGGGAAACCTCATTGTAAGCCTGGCTACAAGCAGGAGAGTGTGTATGTTTAATGCAGCTTCTGCGGAAGTCAGTGGAAAACCACCTGTTGTTGAATGAAAACAATGATGAATGAATGGTGTGAAACAGGGAGGTGGGAATTCCAGTGCAACATTTGGCAGTGACAAACAGGGCAAGAACAGCTCCGGCTGCCTGGGCAGTTCTGTGGGAAATGGTCGGCAGGGAGTGGGATAGATCTGCTTGAAGAAGAAACCTTCTCTGAGCAGACAATAGAGGCTGCACAACAGGTCTTGAACGTCTGAGCTTTACCTTTGAGTCCACCTGGGATTTCACTGCGGCTTTGCTACGTGACCTTTCTGCATCTGGTCTGGAGCCTCATGAGTGCCGGTTGTGTTCCTCCAGCTGTACATCCCAGCAACCACCACCTACAACCCCAGGAGCAGCGGACCTCCTCTGTGAGGTCCATCCCTCTGCCATCCCTCTGCCATCCCTCTGCATCCCAGCCTGGTGTGCTCTGTGCCTGCTGGGTGGGTGGGAGATGTGGAAGAGTAGAGTAGTGCTCCTGAGAGTGATGGACACCTGCAAGACTTCTCTGTTCCTTTCTGCTGCTGCTACCACGGTGTAGAAACCCCTGCCCTGGTTGGCAGATGAGCCAGGCTGAGCAGTGACAGCCCAGTACCTGCTCCTACCCGGGCTCAGACTGAACTGGTGGTAAGGATGAGGGTGTAGGAGGACCCCATCTTCATTCCACTTTGTGGCTGACTGAAATAACGGAAGCAACATGGTGTGTATTTATTGACTTTCTGAATGTGGTCTCTGGTTTCTGGGGTGCCTCTGGGGAGTCTTCCCTAAATTCATGTTGTAGGGGATTTTGGGGATGTTCCTTCTATGACACTGTCATTTTTTTATTCTCTCAGCTCCCAGGTAACTCGTTACCTGGGTTGCCCTCACTCAGGGGTATTTTCTTGGATCAGCAGCCTAAAGAAAGTGTCCTTTAGCTTTGTAGATGTGCATAGCAGCTAATCCCAGTCATCTCTAGCTGTCACTGATGAGGCTGATGTCACCTGGAGCCAGCTCTGGGCTACAGGGTGATGCTGACCCAGCTGCAGTGGCTATTGGCAAACCCCTGTGTTAGCCCTGATGGCTGGGGACAAATCCACCCCTGTCCTGCCCATGCCAGGTCTGACTAACCATGGGGATCTGCACCTCTGGAAAGTCACTTTTGTTTAACCACCCACACCTGGAACAAGGAATTTACCATCCAGTATCCCAGCTTAGGATACTGGAGAGGATTTTCCCTTCCACAGAACTGCTCTGAGCTTGTGGGCTGTCTTGGCTGGTTGGGCCCAGTGAAAATCTTCCTTGCACTTCTTGCCACAAGGCTTTAGGGGCTCAGCCCTCAGACTTCCCCAGTCCCTCTCTTTGCCAGCAAGCACTGGGCTTCCATAATCCTGCTCCCCTCATGCACTTTCACCTGGCACAGCAGCCATTGCTGCTTCCTCTTCCCAAGCTCAAGGTTTATTCACTCTCACATTGAATGCTCAGTGCAGTCGAAAACAGCTCGAATACACTACGGGGGGCACAGCAGCTCTGGAGCTGTTGGCCGATGGTGAGTCATTTAGCAGTGTAAAAAACCTCCAGGTCCTGAGAAATATTTAATCCCAAACCAGCACCAGCAGTTGAAAGATTGTGTTGGGCAACAGCAACAAACCCATTTCCTAAGGAAGCAACCTTGAAATGTTGGCAGGTGTAAGCCTCTCGCTATCCGCTGAGTCAAGGACAGTCCCCAAGCCTTAACATCCCCTCACAGGAGTCACAAAGCTGCAGGATCTCAGCAACAGAGTGTGGTTCTTCAGAACTGCTTTCTGCTGCACTTGGGTCACAACAAACACATGAATGCTACAGGCTGGGGGAAGAGTGGCTGGAGCAGAAAAGGACCTGGGGGTGTTGGTTGGCTGTGGGCTAACTATGAACCAGCAGTGTGCCCAGGTGGCAAGGAGGCCAACAGCATCCTGGCCTGTATCAGGAACAGCGTGGTGAGCAGGACTAAGGAAGTGACTGTCCCCCTGTACTGGGCACTGGGGAGGCCCCACCTTGAGTGCTGTGTCCAGTTTTGGGCCCCTCACACCAGGAAAGACATTGAGGGGCTGGAGCGGGTCCAGAGAAGGGCAACAGAGCTGGTGAGGGGTCTGGAGAGTAAGTTCTGTGAGGAGCGGCTGAGGGAGCTGGGGGTGTTCAGCCCAAAGAAAAGGGCTCGACCTTCTCACTCTCTACAACTCCCTGAAAAGAGGGTATAGCCAGGGGGGGTCGGTCTCTTCTGCCAAGGAATGGGCAATGGAACAAGGGGAAATGGCCTCCAGTTGCCCCAGGGGAGGTTTAGATTGGATATTAGGAAAAAATTTTACACTGAAAGGTTTGTCAAGCCTTGGAACAGGCTGCTCGGGGAAGAGGTTGAGGCACCGTCCCTGGAAGTATTTGAAAGCTGGGCAGACGTGGTGCTGAGGGACGTGGGTTAGTGACTGTTTTTGTCGATGTTGGGTTGATGGTTGGACTCAATGATCTGAAAGGTCCCTTCCAACCTGGGCAATTCTATGATTCACCTCCGTTTGTTCACCAATAAAAAAGTATCGTCACCCCCCCTCACCCCCATTGCCAGACTTAGGGCAGCAAAACATTTTGACGCTGAAGGAAGCTGGAGAGGGGGGTCAGAAACATGTCAGTAGGCACCTGTTTGCACTAGCTGTGTTCCTCTGTGAGCTGCTGGGTAGGGTAACAGGGACTTTAAGGGGTGACCAGCAGCTTTGCACACCTGTGCCTCCTCTGGGCTTCCCTGGCACAAAAAGCAACTGCTCACACAGCTGAGAGACCTGTGCTGGGTTGGAACATGGTCTGCGATGTCCAGAGCTTACTCTGTACAATTGTAAATGATGTAGATGAATTATAAGTTATTTGTACATGCGTCAGAGATGATCTGTATCAGAAAGTTAAATCTTTCTAATGCCAATTTAAAAAAAAAAAAATAGAAAGAAACCAGCAGAAACTGTCAGTTTGGTTTGGGTTTTGTGCAAGGTGCATTTATAAATCATAGAGCCTGGAGGTAGGACTTGGAGGCACAAACCCTCGTGGCACAGCTGTGTTAGGCAGGATTCCCCATCTCCCTCCAGCTCACTGGAGAGACTCCCAGCCTTTCAAAATTCCTCCTGAATGGAGTTATTTAAGCCATTATATCACACTTAGTTACATCAAAATGCCCCCAGCCCTCCCTGTGTTGCCAGCTCGATGCTGAGCAGAGATGCAAACAGCTCTCCAGTGGCTGGTGCCGAGCTGGCTTGGCTGGAGTCCACCTGCATCCCTGCATGGTGGCTTGCTGTGTCACCCCATGGTCCTGGCTGCGTCACAACAGGTCTGGCTGCCAGCGTGAGTCACTGCCACCTCCTCCTCCTCCTTCTGCACAAACCCAGCCCAGCATGGGTGGCCATCAGCACTTTGGCACTCGCAGGTAGGTAAGGCGATCCCCAGTTGGCTGCCTGGGGAACAACCCTCCCCTTCTGTCACCTCTCCTGAAATACTGCCTAGGACAACCTGAGCACACCCACAGGCTGTAAATTATTAAACACTAAGTTAAAAAGGGTCAAATTTACCTCTTTTCCGGGGAGCACTCTGTACCAAAATTAAAACCTTCCCAGGCAAAATGAACCCAACAATAAAAAACCTTGGTATAGATCATTTTTACATACAGGAAGAAAATTCATTTCCCACTAGGTCCATGTGAAGACCTACGGACTGATCGAGAGGGAGAACAGTGCCGTGTGGCCATCATTAATGGTGGATCAATGTGTTTTCATTGAATGGCCTCCCCGTCAGCACCTCCTCCAGCTGCAAGGCACCAGGAATAAATCAGCTCTAACAGCAGTGTTCACAGCCCCGTCCATATCTCATATCCCACTGGGGGTGATTTCAGCTGCTCTCTGCTTGAGCAGCTCTTCCCTTTTCTTGGCTGAACTCATTGAGCCCTCCATGGTCACCCAGCATCCAGGGGGTCCTGCCTGCCTTTACCCCCGCAGCACTCAGAGGACAGACCATAAAGCAGCCTTCAAACACTGCTGGCATAAACACAGAATGGGGGAAAAGCTCTTCTTAAAGGTGTTTCAAAGCAAGGAGAATGTGATTTCCCCCACATTTTCCTTTGGACTCACTAAAATCGGGGCTCTGATAGTTTCTGTGCTGTGCTACACTGCTGGTGTGTGTTTTCTGGGTGAATGCAGGGGCTGGAAAGAGCTCCATGGGATGTCAGTGTCATGACATCCTGAGAACGCATCCTGAGAACACTGCTCGCACAGACAGCCAGCACAAGACACGTTACAAAAGCTGGTTACAAAGCACTGTAGTAAAGCAGGACTATGAACACATCACTCAACACACAGGAACAAAAACAAAGAGTCTATGTTGAAAGAAGGTATTCCCCACCACAAATGATGATCTGACTGCACCGGGCTTCAGAATTCAGTGATCCATGAACCTTATTTTTACACGTTTCCTTGCATCTTGCCCACTATGCCACAGCAGAGGCACTGCCACCACTGCCAGGACTGCTGGAGACCACCATCACATGAGTAACTGTTCCCTTATGGAGACGTATGGTGTAAGTGCTCGGCCACCAGCCCTTCCTGAGCTTCACAGGGCTGGAAAAGAGAGGAGAAGATGGAAGGGGTTAGCATCAAGAGGAGCTGTGAGCTGTGGGGCCCGGTGATGTAGCTGCAACTCTAAGGCAGCCACCCTAAAGCAGCCCAAACCATCAGGGAGTAAAATTCACTTGGGATCATGCTGGGTAAGCTGAAAGCCAGGAACGATGCAAAAAAGGTGTTGGTGCTTGCTGTGGGATTAATATGTAAATCTGTTTTCTAACCTTCACAAAAATAAGTCTTAACAGCCCTGAAAGCCAGGCTGGCTGACCTCCACAGGGCAATTACAGGGTGAGTGTCCTGGTTTGAGGTAAAACAAACCAATTTTCTGTTTTACAGTTTTGCTTCCTTAGCTAGGCCTCTTCTAGCTAACTACTGGCCCCGGCTCCAGTAANAAAGAAGGAGAGTTGACCCTTTGATCCCTCAGCTTTTATACGGGGCATGATGCCGATGGGATGGAATACCCCTGTTGGTCAGTTCTGGGTCCCCTGGCCTGACCGCTCCTCCTTGCAGGTGGGACCCCTTTACGCTTTTCCGTTTCTGACCCTCCAATGGGTAAATGACGAAAATTATCTCACCTTGGTTCTTCTAGCAATAGCTATAAACAAGAGCCTCTCTGCACCATCCCTTGATATAATCAGGTCTTATCACTGTGAGACGAAACAGTTCTGAACAATGCGCTGTTAATTTCAGAGTTTAGCTAGTTAGAAGAGGCCTAACTAAGAAAGTAAAACTGTAAAACAGAAAATTGGTTCGTTTTACCTCAAACCAGGACATTGAGATTACAGTCCCCTGTGGTAAGAGGGGAGCGGGTATGGCTGAGCAGGAGCTGGGCCAGTTCCCTGTCAGTGGGCAGGGGAAGGGATCCAGGGCGGGCACGACAGCCATGGGGAGGGATGGACGGAGCTCCCACGCCTGAGCAAAGCGTCTTCTTCCACTGCAGATACCCGCTGCGTGGCCCAGGCAGGGTCAGGGGCTGAACGCAGAGGGTTATTTTGTGGGGGAGTGTGCTGGGGGGGCGCCCAGTGCCTTGTGTGGGAACACGATGTCCAGAGCCAGTGAGATTTTACATGGAAAAGAGAGTGAGAGACTACAGGGATGGAAGGAGCTGGGTTGAGGAAACCATGGGGCTTTGGAGACTGCGGAGATGGAAGGAGCTGGGTTGAAGAGACCATGGGGCTTTGGAAGCTGTGGGGATGGAAGGAGCTGGGTTGAGGAGACCATGGGGCTTTGGAGACTATGGGGAAGGAAGGAGCTGGGTTGAGGAGACCATGGGGCTTTGGAGACTATGGGGATGGAAGGAGCTGGGTTGAGGAGACCATGGGGCTGAGAAGACCGTGGNTGGGACGTCGGCCGGGCCCTGGCTCTCTCCGGCCTCTTCCGAGTGCTGCAGGGCGCGGGCCGGGCCTGCGCCGCGCCCTTCCTCACCCTCTACCTCCGGCACCTGGGGCTGTCGGCCCCGCTGGTGGGCGTCGTGGCCGGAGCCAGGCACCTGGCGGCAGCGCTCTGGGCTCCCCTCTGCTCCCGCTGCCCCCGGGGTCGAAGGAAGCGGCGCCTTCTGGTCGCCAGCTCCCTGCTGGGCTCGGCGGGGGCCAGCCTGCTCCTCACCCTCGTCCCGCCCGCTGGCAGGGACGCGGGGTACGAGCACTGTAACGCCAGCCGGCTGCCGGCTGGGCCAGCGGCTGCCTCCGCCGCGCCCGGCCTGGGCACCAGCGGCCACGGTGGCTTAAGCACGAGTGCTCTGACAAACGAAATGGTGGCGAAAACGACTGCTGATGTTTTAACGGCGAGCAGAAGGCCAGTGCCAACTAGTGCAACCCTTCAGGGATTATCGGGCCTGACAGATACACTTGAGGAAAAAGGCCAAGGGGTTGGTGAAGGTGATACAGAGACAAAAGGCTACTTGGATGGTCCCTCGGGCTGGACTGTGTCTATGGAAGCAGTTAACAGGGAGACACGAGAACCAGAAAAGCCAGCTTCTTACAGACCTCCTTTACGTGGACTTGAGAAGGAAATGAGTAGTCTGGGTTCTGCTGCAATCAATCTTGCTGATAATGCTGAAGAAAGCCTGTATGCTACTGAAAGGAATGAGCTCTTTTTGTTTAAAACAACTCTTCCGACTGTTGGAGATCCTTATGTGCTTGGAAACCTTTCAGACCACCAGAAAGACAGTCAGGATGTCAACTTTGAGGCTCTGCATAATATCTTTCAGGACAGAGAGCATCAGGTTTTTCTTATGGTACTGGGTGCTGTCATGCTTTGGGAGCTGCTGGCTACTTCTCTCGAATGGACAGTGGATGAGAGTCTCTATGAATATCTTGACTTCGTTGACGCGACTGACAGGTACAGCAAGCTGTGGATTTGGAGTTACCTGGGTGCATCTGTAGGTGCCTGCAGCATTGCTGTATTTGTGGATCAACTGAACTGCTTCCTCAGCAGTACCGTAACCCGCCTCGTTGTCCATTTTTATGGCTATGCTCTTCTGATAACGTTGTCGTTGCTTGTTACTGTCTTTTTTCCTGTCCATGTTCCCAAGAGAACTGACCGGGTTAACAAAACTGCCAAAGCCCTGGCTCTCCTGTGGAGCGACGGCCGAGCAATCCTGTATGCCATCACCGTCTTCCTCACCGGCGCTGCTGGGTCTACAGTGCACAACTTTCTCTTCTGGCAGATGCAGGACCAAGGCAGCAGTGAGCTATACATGGGGCTCTCTGTGGCTGTTGGACTACTTGCTGAAGTTTTGCTTTATTTCTTCAAAGGGAAGTTGCTGAGGACTTTGTCAAGCAGCAAAATTGTTGCAGTCAGTCTAAGCCTCCTGGCAGTCCAGCTCCTGTGCTACTCCTTCTTATGGACCGTGTGGTCTGTTCTCATTATCCAGCTTTTATCTGCCTTCAGTAGTGGTGCTTTGTGGTGGGTAGTTAACATGACGGTGGATGACATAGCCACTCCAGGCATGGACAGGTCCCTGCACGCTCTTCTCCAGGGTCTCTGCTTCGGTGGTGGAGCAAGTTTGGGCAGTTTTGCGGGGGGATTTGTTGTGAAGCACTTTGGACTGGCGGTTCTGTACAGGGCGTGCTGCGTGTGCCTGGTGGTGTGGCTCTTCTTGTTCTTAATTGTCCAGTCTAAATTGCCACGGCAGAAAAAAATTAATTATTCTCGCCTCCTGGCTGCTGATTCCAGTGATATGAGTGACTCTGACGAGGAGAATGAGAGGGACTGGCTGGTGAAAGCTATGAAGGATGAAAGCTTTAATAGGAATTGGTTACAACAGCATGGAATCAACTAATCTGTACATGAATTTAAGGGATGGAGCAGTAATGTGGTATGATGATGCTGCCCAGAAATGACTGTTAATTCTCAAGTGCTAAATATATACAGGCTATATCCGACAGGACAGATTTTTATTAAAAAAAAATAATTACAAATCTTTTTATTTTCTTAATTTATAATGGTCTTGTAGTAGTTTTTCCTTTTTAACTCAATGATTTTGCTTCCAAAATCATAACAAGGTATTTCAGGCATATGTTTGCTGAAATGAATGTAGCTAAGTTTAGTGTAAAAGCAAACTTGAATTCTTGCTCCCTGGAGCTGATGCTGGGGAAACTGTGAGTGAAAGCTATGACCTGTCCTTCGACGCAATCAAAATGAAAAATACTGTAATGCTAACGGCACTCTAAGTGTTTTCAAGGTGCTGTATCTGTGAACTCCTTTTCCTGAATAAGGGATGTGAATAAAACAACGGTTCAGTTGCTCTGCTGTCATGTAAAATCAGGTTTTGCTGCAGACTCTGTTTTCTCACATTTTGGGATGTACGTGTGCTTCTGTGTCGGCATCTGTTGGGGAACAAAACCCTCCCACGACTTAGAGCCAGTGCCTGCGGGTTGTCCAAGTCCAGCAGAGCAGCCTGTGGACTTCCGTGTGTGTGTGTTTACCTAAGGTGGCACCTAGTGTTGAGGGTGACCAGGAAGCAGTCTGCCCTCCTGGTCTGAGTAACTTCTGTGGGAATTCATGTAGTGGGATGTTTGTGGGGTATGATTTCAGGAGGAACTTGGCACTGGCGAGATTGGTCTGGTTGACGCTGGTGATCCTGCCCGGGTCAGTTTGACCTGAGGGCAGCCTTCACTTTTCCTATTTGGAACTAAATCTCTGCCCTGAACAGGGCCTGCCAAGTCCAGAAGGATCCTCATGCTGCATTATCTGCCTTGCCTTAAACTCCATGCAGATTTCAACACCTTTTCGATAGATAAGAGAAGTGAAAACTTGGTGGTCTGATCTCACAAAAGGCTGTCAGACCTGAAATGGGGCTAGCGGAGAAGCTTTGAGCCTTGCAGGCCTTTCATCTGCTGTCAAAAGCTGCTGTCAGTTTGTTAGATACTTCCTTGGGTGAGTAACTACATCACTCTTTTGCAGCAGGACAGATTTTAACAACACCTTCCTAATGTTTTACAAGCTGCATAAACCATATCTATTTAAATGCATATTTAATATATTATATGGAAGTGGCATTGCAGTCTGTGACCTGGCTGTGACTCAGTAGAAAGTGGTTTGAGACGAGAAAAAGCAATGTCATTGGAGATAATCTCTTTGTATGCATCGATTGCAAATTATCTGTACATCAACTGCTTTCAGGGCAATTAGCTCTCCATTTCCTTGGCACAAATCACCGTGCCACACAGCATACTTTACTAGAATGACTCTATAGATAGAGCTGTGCTCGTGCCAAGAATAGCTGGAACTTTTTATTAAGATGTTACCTTCTCCCAGGAATTCAAACTCAAGTTGAGAACAATTTCAGTGTCAAGAAATTATCCCTGACTTATTACCATATAACACCTCAGGAACTCTTAATGACTTGTTAATGGAGTAGCTGACTTCACCCTGGGGTAACCTAACTGTGAGCAGCACATCCCAGAGCCACGTGTGCTGCTGGGAGCTGATCGCTGCAGAAAGAGCTGGAATGGCTCAAAATGCAGTTCCTTCTGTAGCTGGAAGCAACGGCCCTTATTTGAAGACAATTAAATGGGTGATATATGCTTGCTATTACCTGTTCCTGCACAAAATCAGCTGCTGTAGCTGAAGTTTTGAAAAGAGAAACCTTGAAATGAAAACCGCTTGTGCAACCTGTCCTGAGACCACGGTTCATGGTGGCAATGGCCACCGAGCTGAGCCATGCTGTGACACCCTGGGCTCTTACCTCCATGGCTGTTTTGGCCACAAACGTTTAGATGGCTCCACTGCCGCTGTCAACAGGGAGCATTTAAGGTATGGCCCAAAATTTAACATTGGTGGAGTAACCTTGCATAAAATATTTGTTAAGATAATTAATCCAATAAGCAGATTTGGTGCTGACTCAGGGGAAAATTATATTTTTACAGTTTGAAATATATTTTTAATTACAAACCACTGTGGAAGTGGACATGGACCTGTTGGAGTGGGTCCAGAGGAAGCCAGCAAGATGCTGGGAGGGCTGGAGCCCCTCTGCTGGGAGGACAGGCTGAGAGAGTTGAGGGGATTCAGCGTGGAGAAGAGGGTCCAGGGAGACCTTAGAGCCCCTTCCAGTCCCTAAAGGGGCTCCAGGAAAACTGGGGAGGGACTCTTGATCAGGGAGGGGAGCCACAGGATGAGGGGGAAGGGTTTAAAACTGAAAGAGGGGAGATTAGAAATGAGATCTGGGGCAGAACTTTGCTGTGAGGGTGGTGAGACCCTGGCCCAGGTTGCCCAGAGAAGCTGTGGCTGCCTCATTCCTGGAGGGCTTCAAGGCTGGGTTAGAGGGGGCTTTGAGCAACCTGGTCTGGTGGGAGGTGTCCCTGCCCAGGGCTGGGGTTGGGACTGGGGACACTTTAAGGTCCCGTCCAATTCTAACCATTCTATGATTCTGCGGCAGAGGGCTCATTTCCTGAAAAAATTGCACCAGTCTGGATAAATCACTTTCCAATGGGTTTTATACAGCTTGTATATGAGAGGTCTCCAACATCAATGTCTCAATTTCTTCTTCTCTGCAAGCCAGAAGGGGAAGGAGGGAGGTGGACTTGGATTGTTCTGTGTGAGACTTCTTTGCTCCAACAGTGGCTTTATTTTTCTTGCAGAAGTAAGAACATGCTGAAGCATTTAATGCCATTCAGAAGAAGGTGTCATTGAGAAGAACCGTACTGGCTTTGGGGAAAGTAGGTTCTCATGGTGTATTTCCAAGCACATCAGTTGCTATTTTTGCATTACTTTGCAACCACTTACCAAAAAAATTATGTCAAAACTTCTGTTTGTTTAAATTGCAATTGTAAGGTTAAAAGTGATTATAAAATCATGTCAGATTTTACTGTGTGTCTACTTCACGGTGAACCTTGAGCAAATTTCAGAGGTGTATACATAGAAATACCTTTTTTTTCCTTCTTTGTTTGCCCCTTGGTGTCAGTCCAGGGTCTGAGTTGAGTTGTGTCCTTCTCTGAACCCAATTTGATTTAACTGAGCTCAGGAGACAAACCACAGTTAGCGCTGAGGAACCAGTTCCTCACCATGACCGTCACTGTAGCTCTCAGATTTTAAACTTCACGTAGCTCCATGTGTGTGTACTCTGCAAGAGTTTTCAAAGGATCTAAGTAAATCAGGTTTATTAGATGAGACATAGTTTGCCAAAAAGATGCAAACTGGAAGAGGGGAGTTTTAGATTGGATATTAGGAAAAAAATCTTTCCTGTGAGGGTGGTGAGGCACTGGAACAGGTTTCCCAGAGAAGTTGTGGATGCCCCATCCCTGGAAGTATTTAAGGCCAGGCTGGCTGGGGCTTGGAGCAACGTGGTCTGGTGGAAGGTGTCCTTGCCTATGGCAGGGAGGTTGGAACTTGATGATCTTCAAGGTCCCTTCCAGCTCTAACCATTCTATGATTCTATGCCAAAGGCCTCTTTGCTTATCATGCAACAATTTACGGGCCCCGTGGGTAGTTTCAGTACAGCTAATAGAGCTGAACTGCAGCCTGAGTAAGTCAGTACATCAGACTCCTTGTCTTGCTTTTAAAAATATTGTTCCCAGGGTACAAGGGAATTGAAGTTGCAGATTCTGTCATTCTGGCAGTTATTTTATGATGGGGTATTGCGACTGTTTCCTCCAGCTCCTCTCTGTGTGCCCCTCACATCAGCGATTGACTTCAGTTGGGCAGCACTTTCAGAATATGAAATGAAGTAGAGCTCAGTGGGCAATGATCTCTAAATGTTCCTTTTTCTTGTGTATCTGAGCAGCATAGTAAGATCCTCTCCCACGTTCTCCAGAGATGTCTAGAATTCAGCAAACAGTGGCTGCAGGTTTCTGTGTGGACCGCAGTGAAATCTGCCCGGATGAATTCACAGAGAGGTCCGTGGTGGTTTGTAACGAGTCATTTCCCAAATCTGTAGGTCTGGTCCATTTAAGGTTAGTCCATTCAGCGGCAGTTTCACAAGAACACAAGGGTGATGTATCTGAGAGCTGAGTTATTCTGCTTATTCTGAATCTTGAAAGCAAAAGAACTTGGATTGTCTTTCCCTCCGTGACGGGGCGTGATGCCTCTAAGGCACCAGCCATGCTGTCTTAGGTAAGAGTTTCTCCTTTTGTTCATCTTTGAAGTACAAACAAAACATTACCACTTGGATTTGAACTCGCGTGAACTGTGATTCCAGCGTGATACCAAGATTCAGTGTCTTGGCAAGAAGGCTCCCATGTAGACTTTTTAAAAATATTAGGCAGCTCCAGACCATTACAGGTGTGAGCACTAAGTAGTACAAATGCAGGGGAGGGGGAAGAATAAAGAGTGTATCTTGAATTATCTTGACATGCTAAGTTTGGTATCTGTATTACTGTATTTATCAAGAAGGAGTAAGGGAATCTCTGCTAATTTAGGCTATCCATTTCTCAGGGAACAGATAATATTTTCTTTTGCATGATTTTCTCCTGGGACCTGGTTTTGCTGGAATATAAATGATTTTTCTGGCTAAGGGTAATTTTTGACTTTAAATTGGGTGTCTTGAGACCATAAAACTGCGAACCCAAGTGTAGAGGTGACTATGAGGCAACTTTAAAATTAACCTTTGCTTCACCTTCAATATCTAGAAATCTTACCTGAATAAATTAAGGAACAGAAAATGTAGTTATCATGACTTGGGCACTACAGCAGACGGGGAAGTTGTTGGTAACATGGCTTCATTTTTGAAACTTTGAGAATGTTTCTACCTCTAAGCAGGTCGAAAGGTCAGAACTATGGAGGTAGTTACAACACTGAAAACAGTGGGCTTGTGCTAACATGGGTTTTATTGTCAATAAAATGAATTTCGAGCCAGGAAACACAGTCACACCCTGAAATAATTGTAACATTCAAAGCATTGGGAAACACGTACCTGATTTTTTGACAAATCTTGAGAAAAATGCATTTATTAAATAAATCCAAACTGTATGACATGTATGTTCCTCAGCAGGAATAGACATTGAGGTCTTAGGACCCACAGTCCCAAGTGGCACATTAAAATACTCAGCTTCCTTCTATCATCAAGATCATAGAATCATAGAACGGTCTGGGTTCGAAGGAACCTTAAAGATCATCCATTTCTAACTCCCTGGTCTGGGCAGGGGCACCTCCCGCCAGACCAGGTTGTTCAAAGCCCCCTCCAACCTGGCCTTGAACCTCTCCAGGGATGGAGCAGCCACAGATTCTCTGGGCAACCTGGGCCAGTATCTCACCCAGATCTCATCTCAATCTCCCCTCTTTCAGTGTCAAACCCTTCCCCCTCATCCTATGTCTCCCCTCCGTGGTCAAGAGTCCCTCCCCAGTTTTCCTGGAGCCCCTTGAGCTTAGACCTTAGGGGCTCTAAGGTCTCCCTGAAGCCTTCTCTGCTCCAGGCTGAATCCCCCCAACTCTTGCAGCCTGTCCTCACAGCATCTCCCTGGCCTCCTCTGGCTCTGCTCCAAGATGTCCATGTCCTTCTGATGTTGGTGGCCACCAGAGCTGGAGGCAGCACTGGGAGGGTTCTCCCCAGAGTGGGGCAGAGGGTCAGAACCACCCCGCCTTGCCCTGCTGGCTGCACTGCTGGGGATGTACCGAATTGGAAGCGCTCTTGAAGACTCTGAATTTGTTGAATGTGCCTTAGCTGTGTCTTTCATTTGTTGTTGCCTACTCAGGTAGCTCTTTAAAGAGCTTCAAATGACCGTGTCCATCTTAATGTTCTCCAAGCTGCATTTTAATTCTCTTTGTATTTGTCAGCACCTTTCAAGTGCCTAGCAGATTGTTTTACTGTTGCTTGGTACTGGATGATATTCTGTTTATACACTTAAAACACCTGTGCACTTTCTGATGTGTAGGTGCTTGATTTCTACAGCAATGACTGTAGGCGGGGAAATATGAGCACTTTCAAGAAATACTCTGCTATTGCCCCAAAAACCTTCCTGCTACTGACTCTCCTCTCATGCAGACTAACGGGAAAGTCATCTTGAGGCCCACTAAAACTTCTTAGGTGTATATTTGAGGGCACGGAGCCGACCTGCGGGGAGGAAGGGCCACCGCATTCACACAGGGCATGTCAATTTGGTACCCTGTGGTGCACTTGGTTTGCATTCACCTCTGCACGTAACGATTCCCTTCCATGCAGCAGACCAAATAGCGTGCGTTAATTAGATCATAACTGTGTGTATGCCTCTCAACTGGTTTAAGCCTGTGTTTTTTATTAAGAACAAAGCGAGCGTATGTGTATGAATGTGTTGAATTCAACGTATCAACTCACAGCGGACCTGGCTACTTGTGGCGAAAGTAATCCCGTGGGGTGTTCAGCTGAAGGACTGATTTAAAATATTTAAACATTCATTTTTGCTGCTTTGCAGAGCAATCAAAATAAGGTGAGTCACTTCAGACCCGAGTTCCTAATTACAGGGATGGCAGAAGCTCCTCATTCCATGAGCTGAGGCATGGCCACTTGGTGGCTGCTCTTACCTTCCCCATTAAAACAACCGAACCACAGACCCCCAAAGCAGCTGTGATGCTCCTCTGGGCTGTCTCACTGTTAAAATTACCGTGTTAAAATTATAGCTGCCTTACAAGCAAAGGTCAGGGCATTCCTGAAGAAGGTCTTTGGATACTGAAACTTTCTATTTTTCAAGAAATGCTGTTCCAGCTCTGGGGGTGAGTTATATAGGACCCCTCCATGGCCTTGGGGCTTTGTGTTGCCGCTGTCTGAACGTTGCTTCTGTGTTCTCCAGGGATTGCTGGAGCAAGATGTTGCTCCTGCATTTCTAACCCAGAGTGGCAGCTCCC
>VZRU01001510.1:150211-192570 GCA_013398155.1 Pedionomus torquatus | reverse complement strand
GGAGGGAGGATGGAGGGAGGGAAGGGCTGGATGAGAAAGAGGAGTGAATGGAAGGAGGGAGAGGGTGGATGGAGGAGAGGAAGGACGGAGAGAAGGGGCTGGATGGGAGAAAGGATGGCTGGAGGGGAGAACGGATGGAGGGAAAGAGGGATGGCTGGAGGGAAGGAGCCGGTGGAAGGAGGGCTGGAGCCTGCCATCCGGCTGATGCTGCCCAAAGAGACACGGAGCCGTTGTGCTGCCATCCCCGGCTGTGAGCATGGTTGTGACCAAGAGACTCTGTTGCCCACCCTGTCCTTCATTGCCTTTTTCCCCTCTCTTACCAGTTCCTCCACTGCAAAAAGAGTTGGGCAGAGAGGAGGGACGCTGACCAGGGGATTGTCCAGGGCAGAATTCCCAACCATGTGGTGGGAGGAAGGAGCCCAGTGCTCAGCTATGGGCAGCATCCTGGGAGGGGAGGCTCCTGCAGCCCTTCTGCCATGACATTCTTCCAACCTCTGCCTTTCTCCATCGTAGTCTGCTCCCCATTAGCCCCTTGCACCCAGTGGGATAGGGAGGGAAGAAGGAATGGAGCAAAACACCAGCATCCTGCTTGGATCTGCTGTCTGAGGGTGCTGCCTGTGAAGCTGCTCATATCCCTGGTGAGAAGTTTTAGTCCTTCTCCCTTTGTGCTTTTCAGCATGGTCTCCTTCCCCGCCCTGGCACCTCCCCTGGCTGGGAAGAGTGAAGACCCTGCCCCTGGGGAGGGTCTGAGCACTTCCATCACCTGGATCCGCTGCTCCCAGCATCAGGGTGGTCCAGGGAAGGGTCAAACACTTGCTGGTCTCAGGGTGCTGGGTATGGCCTGGGCTTCCCCCACTCCGGTGCCTGCCAGCAGAGCTGTGGTGGCTGCGATGTTTGCTGGTTCAGTGCAGTTCTGTAAACCCCCAGCTCCTTGGGAACCCTTAGGATGGGTGAGAACAAGGCAATGGTTGGTGTCTGTTTTTTTAAGTGCTGCTCTGCTGTTTGCTGCCAGCCCAGAAAATCTCAGGCCAACCCTGTGAAGCGCTGAGCCCTCCTTGTGCTCAGGAGGCGACCAGGGGAACGTTCACACAGCAATGGGGTGTTGCGGAGGGGCTACACCCCTGGTGATGGTGATAGCCCCCTGTAAGTCATCCTGGAGTACATCACCCATGAACTCTGGTGTTTTTTCTGGCCCCAGCAGTTGCCAAGGGCTGCACAAACAGAGCCAGAGAGGTGCCCCCTGACTGCCATGGGCCAAGGTTGTGGGTTTCTCCCTGGTTTAATGGAGGGGGCACCATCAGGGAAACAGTGCCCTGGTTTGCAAGCTGCCAGGAGCTGTGAACTCTCCCATTTCAGCATGATCGTGTCCTCTGGGACCAGCGTGCTCGACTGTGCATTGGCTGTCCTGGAGGCTCATGTCCCTCCTGCCAGGCATTGTGAGTGGTGGGGATGGCACCCACTCTGACCAGGCTGCCCCGGTGCCAGGCAGCGGGTTACAATCGTGCTCCTTATCGATCTTGTGGAGCAAGAGCTGATTTAAACAGGTTCAATGTCCCTTGCCCATGCTGTGGGCAGAGAAAAGCAGGCGGCTGAGTTAAAGGCCTCTTGGGATGGAGCCCAAGTAAAGAGCTCTAACACCACCCCCCCTTCACAGGGGGTCATCAATCAATCACCCAACTTTAATAATGAAGTAAATCATTTGAAACTCAACCCTGCTCCGGTTGCTGCCGTGACTCATCTCAGGCTGCTGCTGGCTGTCTAAATGTTTTCACCAAAGCCATATGGAGTGGAAGTCTCCGGCTATTATACTCCTCATTAATGGTACTTGCTTCCCCTGGGCCACATGTGATGATTAGAGCATCTCCAAGTATAAATTGAAGCTTTCTGCCCTTGCTTGGTTTGCTGGCTTGAAATGGTGCCAGTTGGGCACCCTTGTGCCAGGGCAGCATGGGATTCATTTCTGCATCTGTTTCCACAGCCGTGGGAGCCAAGGGGACCCCTGGGCAGCGTGGCTGCACATGGAGGTCATCCTTCTCCAGCCCCAAAGGGAGACTTGGGACTGTGAGCTCCATCACAGCTTTAATAAACATCCCTGCCTTAGGCCCTCACTGGAAGAGACCCGTTCTCAGCTTTGGTGAGAGCCATCTCCAGGGAAATCTTTTGCCTGTGTGTCCGCTAGCAGGATGTCCCCAGTTTTAATCCCTCATGAGCTCTGAGTACCATTTGCAACTGCTGATGGTGTCACTGCCATCGCATAGGTTGGTGGGTTCACGGTGCCCTTCGGTCTCGCCACTGTTTCAGGAACGCTCAGGATCTGGCCCATGTCTGTAGCTGCTGGGGTTTGGGAACTCGGTATCACCCCATATCTGCCTGGAGAAAGCATCTCCTGAGCTAGCAGGGAAGATCCACGCACATCCCAGTTGATTGTCACAGACTAGAATTCCCATCTCATTACATGGAATCACAGAGGAGTTTGGATTGAGAGAGACCTCTGGAGACACTGTGTTCAACCCCTCACTCAGAGCAGGCTGAGTAGATCAGGTTGCTCACAGGAGGTATTCCACAACCTCTCTGATCCCCACTCCAGTGTCTGAACAACCCTTCAACCAGCTTCTCTCATCCTCTCCTCGTCTGTCCCATGCTCCAGCCCCTGCCCTCACTCAGATGTTCAGCTCTTGGCATGATGACCTGTGGTCCTGGGCAGATGCTGGCAGATGCTCCATGAGTAAATTCATCTTCCCATCCTGTCAGCTACCTATTAGTCACCTGTATGGATTCTTTGGTTTCTCATGAGGTTTAGTGGATGGTTTTGGTCCAGATGCTCCCTCCCAGGTTTCATGGGCTTCATTTTGCAGGAGCAGTCACCTGGACCTGCCCTCCCTCAGTTTCTGCCCTGAATTAAGCAGCTTCAGGCACACGACTCTCCTGTTAGAGCTTTTTGTCTAGAACTTACTGCTTTGCTGAGCAGTTCCCTGGCAGTGCCTGAGGACACATCTAGCTTGAGGGTTGCAGAGCGCCATGACCCCAACCACACCACCCAAAGGCATAGCCAGGGGCTGAAGAGCTTCCAGCTCTAGTCCTGCAGCCATTGCTCTGCTGTGTGGTGTAGATTTGTCTACTGTGCCTATTTCACAGGAGGTTGCTGGGAAGTATCCTAAGGAAAGGTGACATTTGGGGAAGTGTGTGAGGACACCTCTTCTTGGGCATGGTGGTCCCAGCCACACAGTATTCCCTGTCTCTGATGGGAACCTACCCAGACCTGAGCCAGAAGCTTTCTTGCTCTTGTGGGCAGCTGCCTAAAATGGTATCCCAGCCTTCTGCTGTGACAGGGAAGAGCAGCCCAGCACCAACACCTCCTCCCTTCCCATAGGCAGATGAGGATCCACCTCTCCCACTTGGGATGGCTTCTGCTAATGAGATTCTGAGATGAGAAGGGAAAAGAAGTGATGCTGACACTTGTTTTGAACCCTTGCACTCGCCCACAGGGAAACAGCAGGCTGAGAACCTCAGCCAGATGCTCCTGCCACCAGTGATCAAAGACATTCTGGGTTATTCACCCAGGCCAAGAGTGACAGTGCCCCTCCCCAAGGCTACCCACCCTGTGCTCCTAGGGGTGAGTAGATTTGTCCTTGGCTAATGAAGGCTGCAGTAGGCTCGTATAGTTGTTTATGGGTGCATCTGTAATCAGCCTTGTCATTACAGCCTCGTCACACAAGTGACACTTAAAGCAATGCAGTTTTTTCCTGCCAGGTCTCTGCACTGAAGTACAGCCAAACCCCAGGGAGTGGCTGCCTACAGCCACATGCTGGCTGTACCATCAGCACCTTCACTGTGTTGTCACCTGCGTACCCACTGTCACCTACAGGCCCTGACTGTCTCCAGGGCACAGACTCGGCTGTTCAGTGGTGCTGGGTGTGGGTGCAGCAAAATATCCCAGACAAGAGGAGCTCTGGGGTGGCAGAGCAGCAGGATGCTCGGGATGAGGGACCTCAGCATCCTGGTCCCCTAGCAACTACAGTGTGGTCCCCTAGCAACCACATCCTGGTCCTGTAGCAACCACAGTCCGGTCCCCTAGCAACCCCCTTCAGACCCGTGGAAACAGAGCTACGGGAGAGTTTCTCTGCAAATTGCAGCAGAGGCATTGAGCAAAGAGCTGAGGGAGGGCAGCACATCCAACCCCACACCTCATCCAACCCAGGTGTTTGTTGGTCTGTACTGAGCAGGCACCGGTCCCTGAGAGCACCCTGATAATTTAGAGTGGAAAACGGTTGAAGGTTCGACAAGCTGATGTTGGCTGAATGTAGCCTCCATGGCTAGGGGAAGAGGGGGATGATCTCCAAGTGGCCCTCATGAGTTTGTAAGTCAGAAACAGCAGAAAACTGTTCTCCAAACCAGTCACTCTAATCCAAACCACTTCAATACTTCAATGTCCACTATTAAACATTTTCTGCCAACAGCCTTGGAAATGTACTTTACCCTGGGAACGTTTTGCATGATGGGTAGAGGACCAGTGCAGCATGGTTTGCCTTGTGCCGTAGTGTTTTCCTGCCCTGTTACCCTCAGCAGTGGCCTGGGTCCCGGTTGGGATCCCTGAGCCACACACTCCAGCTCCAACATTCCAGTTCCCAGTCCTCAACTGCCCAGAAAATCTTGCTCCCAGAGCTGGTGCTCCTTGGGCTGTGCTTTTCCTTCTCCCTGCATGAGGAAAGTCCCTGAGCACCAGGAAGGCAAAGCCTCGTAGGAGAAATAAGTCCTGCGGAGAGTCAAAAGGAAGCAAGAAAATGCTCCTGATGTATGCAATTTTTAATATTTTCTCATAGCCTGGCTCTGCTGTAGCTGCTAAGACCCCTGGCCCCATCACAGGAGAGCCAGATTAGCCGGCATGTGACAAACGTGCTGCTGCGTGTCACTGATAAGAAGCTCAGGGATGTGTCTCCAAGAGCCAGACCAGGCTGGGGGGTGGGAGCTGGCTGGCCCCTAGCTTATCCCAGAAAATGGTTTGGGAGCTGCTGTGGGACACACAGGCTTGCAGGCACTGTTTGAATCAGCACAGTGTCCCCATGTAAATCAGTGTGATGGTCTTGTGCAAACCAGTGGACATCTGTGCGTACACAGGTGGAGGTGGGGAAGCAGAGCCTGGTGGCTGGAGCAGTGAATTGAGATTCCTGGCCTCTTGGCCCATCAGGCCCTGGCCTTGCCGCTGCGCTCCACTAAAATACAAATTACAGCCTCTTTTCCCCATATTTTGCTGTGTGGCTCTTGCCTCTTGTCCTAAGCAAGTGACATTGCCCTTACTGGGTGGAGAATGGATGGAGAGCAGCCCTGAGGAGAAGGACTTGGGGGTGCTGGTGGATAAGGAGCTCAACACGAGCCAGCAACGTGTGCTGGCATCCTAGAAACCACCTGCATCCTGGGCTGCATCCACAGCAGCGTGGCTTACAGGGTGAGGGTGGGTGGGATTCTCCCCCGCTGCCCTGCTCTGCCTCCCCGCAGTGCTGCCTCCAGTTCTGAGGCCACCAATATCAGCAGGACGTGGAGCTGTTGGAGCAGGGGCAGAGGAGGCCACAGAGATGCTGGGAGGGCTGGAGCCCCCCTGCTGTGAGGGACAGGCTGAGAGAGTTGGGGGACATTCAGCCTGGAGAAGAGAAGTCTCCGAGGAGACCCTAGAGCCCCTTCCAGTCTCTGAATGGGCTCCAGAAAAGCTGAGGAGGGACTCTTGATCAGGGAGGGGAGCCATAGGGTGAGGGGGAAGGGTTTGACACTGAAAGAGGGGAGACTGAGATGAGATGCAGGGAAGAACTTCTTTGCTGGGAGGGTAGTGAGACCCTGGCCCAGGTTGCCCAGAGAAGCTGTGGCTGCCCCATCCCTGGGGGGGTTCAAGGCCAGGCTGGAGGGGGCTTTGAGAACCTGGTCTGGTGGGAGGTGTCCCTGTACAGGACAGAGATTGGCAATGGGGGAACTTTATGTTCTCTTCCAACTGTAGCCATTCTATGATTCTATGATTCCCTGCCTCAGTTTTCCCAAGTGGGTTATAGATGGGATGCTCAGCCCTCCAGAGGATGAGGAAACCCTAGTGGCCTGGGAGGGATGGGGTGTCTTTATCCAGCCTGTGATGGAAAGGGACCAGCTTCACCTCCCCAGCTCCTTCGGAGGCTCCTCTGTGCTATATGTGGGCCCAGTGTTTGGTCCTGGTATATTTTGGGGACAAGCACTCTAGCAGGGCCTGTTTGATAGGGAAAGGAATAATGGATTTAAACTAAAAAAGCTTAGACTTAGACTGGATATTTGGATGAAATTATGTACCCTGAGGCTGGTGAGATACTGGGCCTGGTTTCCCAGAGAGGTAGAAGATGTTCCATCCCTGGAAAACTTCAAGACCAGGTTGGACGAGACTCTGAGCAACGTGACCTACTTGAAGATGTCCCTGCTTATTGTAGTGGGGTTGGACTAGATGGCCTTTAAACATCCCTTCCTACCCAAATCATCCTATAATCTTGTGATACTGGAGGACAGGCTCGTGTCTCTGGGTGTCTGTCCATGTGCTGGAGACATCTGAGGCTTACATGGTTCTGGAAAAAGGTGTTCCTAATCTCTCCAGCAGTTTTTCCTTCCTCCCTTGGCCTCCTGTTGTTCAGCAGAGGGGAAGAGCCCCAGAAACTTGGGGCTTCCTCAGCAGCTCAGAGCCTGGGTGTGAGCAGGGTGTGCTGCAAAGCCAGCATGAGCAGGCAAAAGAAATCCGGGTTTCTAAGGCTCAGAAAGCTGCGAGCACAGAGGAGGTGGCCCGCTGGCCTCCGACGTCCTCTTTCATGCCGAGACTTCGTGCATATTGCATCCCTGATTGGAGCTGCGCTCAGCAAGCCGAGCTGGCTGTGATGGTAACGCAGCAAAGAGCAGAGCTGCTCCAGTGCCCAGCCTCACAGAAAACATGAATAAAGACAAAACACAGTCACCAGCAGCTCAATGCACTTTCCTACATCGGTGTCTTTCCATGTGCCCCTTGGGCTGACCCAGGGTGTCCTGGGTTGAGTGGCACAGGGCTAACTTTTCTTCTATTGTGGGGAAAATTGCACTTTTAGAAGATTCTAGTGTCTGGATTCATGAAAATATTGACTTTACAGCCAGTTCTGGGATGTGGGATTCAAGGTCTCGGTGGTTTTGAGCCTCTCCAGGTGCCGAAATGAGGAGAAGTAAGACCCAGGCACTTGACCCAGGCTGCCAACACGGTTATTTCATACCAGGAGTGTCACATTCAACATAAATTAGAAGAGGTTGCTGTATACGTCTCTCTCCCTTGATGGCCACAGTCCAGAGAACTCCCTGCCCAGGTGCCAGATTCCCGAGCCCTTCCCTTCCTCCCGAAGCCGCAGCACTCGCAGGGTCCCACCTTGGCTGTCCCTGAGGGGAGCGCTTGGCTTCTGTTGATGGAATGGGCTGAGTATGATTTTTGTGTGTCTTACATTAGTATCAGGATCAATACTGGTTCTTTATTGTTGTTAATTACTTAGTCTTTCTTATCCTAGTAAATCTATTTATATTTCAACTCTCGTATTTCCTTGCTTTCCCCACTTCGCCTTTCTGGGCGGGCAGGGGTCATCAGGTGATAGAAAAATTGTCTAAATGACAATAAATTGTTCTGGGATTTCTCAAAGTACAACACAGGGTTAGTGATTACACTGGTCTGGAGTTTCCAGGGGTGTTCCTGTGACAGCCCTGTGTCCCTGCTGTCCCTCAGCACATCTTTACCATCTCCTGCTGGCTGACGTTGGCTCCCGTTTCATTTGCAGAGGACGAGATTGTTTCCATGGCCGACTCCACCACCACCATCGATGACATTGAAGGGGAGCTCTTCAAAATCGAGAGGATCCGGGAGATCCTGGTGAGGAGGGAGTCAGAGCTGCGGTACATGTGAGTACCTGCTTCCCTCCTGCCTTTTCTGCCTGTCCCGTCAGACACAGATCGTCCCCAGGGATGAGCAGAGCTGAGGCCACTTTCCACCTCGTTTTCCACCTGGAAGCGCAGCTCCTCCACTGCTCTGGCCTTGCTCTTGGAAGGGGCTTCAACAGGTCCTTGTTACGAAGCTGATGCTGATGCTGTGACAACTTGAGCCAGCCTATTTCCATTCAAGTTGAATTTATGGCACGGGTTCAACTGCACTAATTCTTTCTATATTCAACCACAGAGCCCCCCTGCGGGTCTTCCCAGTGGGTCTGACTTCTTCCTCAGTGCATGGTTCTTGGGATGGGCTTGAGAAGGGTCCTGAGGTTTGGTGGTTCATTGCTGGTCTCTGGAGGTACTTCCTTGCCCCAGCAAAAGCTGCTGAACAGCCAGAGGATCACACTTTACTCCCCCTATATTGAAATAGTAACCATCCACCCAGCTCCTCCTTCTCTCCTCTATCCCTGGAGGACATCAGGATGCATCAGGGCTGGATGGGCCTTGGGGCTGGACCAGCACCAGTTCCTGATGCCCACCTCCACATGGCGTCCTGCTCTCCATTCCCAGCACAGTCTTTGCAGCCACATGAGGAGGGAAGGGTTTTCTCCAGGGCCCATTTCGATGATAAAATCAGGTTTTGAGTAAAAAGCTGTATCCTATCGCGTTTAAGGCAGTCAAATAATCACTGCGTTGCAGTGGCACTGACCAGCACGTAGGGCGATAAAGAATATTTTCCCTGAATAGATCGGGAGATTTTATGCTCTGGGAGGAAAATGACTGAGTATTCACAGTCTGGGTTGATTAATCTTTTTAATACCACAAAATTGCTTTAGTCAGCCCAGTCCTGAGATCCCATGCTGTGAGGTCAACACAAAGTCTGGGATCTTCTGCTGGTAATGGCAAAAATCATATTTAATGGGCTGCAGCAGTTGATATGCTGCTTTATAAATGTGTCTGGGTCCCCACTGGTACTGGCACTACAGGGATCACCGAAGCCCAAAAACGCCTGTGTAAATCCCCTGTCTGGGGAAGCTATGAACCGGAGGGCAGTCTAAAGGCTCAGATTTAGACTGATGACCTCTTTGAGGTACAGTTCCTCCTGACTTTTGGAAATTATAAAAAGTCTAGTTCTTAAATGTTTTCCATGGCAAAACGTGCTGAATCTCACAGGAACTATCAAAACTCACATCTCTTGCCTTTTCTTATCGCTTTATTTGTTTTCCTCTTTGGCTTGGGCTTGGAAAACAGAAGGAAGTCACATTCAGAAACCACATACCAGGGTGGGCATGGCTGCAGGACTGATCGCTTGAAAGTTTGGAAATGCCTGGATTCTGTGCCTGAGTGTTTTGGAGGTGCTGGGGGGAGCTCAAGCATCAGCTCTGCAGAGCACAGCTTTGCAAGGCAGGGAATACCCAGGGCTTCCCCGAGCATCACTGCTGGAGAAGAGGCATCCCTAGACTTGGGTTCAGCAGGAGAGAGTTAAAAATATTGGGGACCTGNCTTCTGCCGTGATGAAGAACCAGGTGGCCAGATTTAATGATTTACGATTTGTGGGCAGAAGTGGAAGAGGTAGGCCTCAGAACGATGGGTATCTCCAGCAATGCGCTGCCAAAAGGAGGAGCGACCCATCTGGTCAATCAACACCGATTAGTGTTTTCTTCTTGTTAGAAATGTTAAACTAAAAGATTCCAACGTTTGTGAGACATCTGGACATGCAGAAGATGATGAAGGTTCCCGATATTCCTCCTTTTATAGGGCAAAAAGAAAGGTCTGGAACTCCTGTGGGACGTTCCGCTCTGCACCGCACCTGACCTGTGTCCCGGGGCTGGCGGGGCGCAGTGTGGCCCTGGCTGATGCTGCACGTTTTATCGCTGGTGATAGAAGTAATTTCTGCTCCAGCAGCAGCCTTCTGGGTATTATCTCTCCCAAGTTTTACTGAGATGAGAATTTTTATTATTGTCCATTTATTATTCTCATTATCAGATTTTTGCAGGATTAAATTCCCATTTAATTTTAATAATATTTCAGTTCTCATTTGATCGTTTATTCTAATGGTAAGCCAGCTTCAGCCGGCTCTGTTTCTCCTGTTGGAATGAGCTTGTTTCTCCAAGGAGCCCTTCAAACTTTGCACATTTCCCCCCCACACACACCTTGTTGCGTTTCATTTTCCTACCTTTTTTAATTCTGTAGAAAGCCAGTATGAAAATGTCTGATCTTTTTATGTGGCAGCACCTCCCATTTATTTCTGGACTTCGCTGTTTGGGGGCTATTTTGGGGCAGAAGGAGTAAACCAGCTGCTGTTTCATGGGAGGATGTGCCAGGTTTTAATAAGGCTTCATTGTCATTAGAGCAATGACCCTTTTTCTTTGCAAACAAGCAGTGACACAGCCCAGGCAGCTCCAACAAAAGCTGGATGAAGTGGGCTGCCGTTTCCCACGAGCAGGCAGGTAAATCCATGTTCCTTGCGACAGACACCAAGTTTGTTGCCTTTCAGCCTTGGCTGGGTGTTGCTCTGGAGGTTCGGAACCTTTTCTTTCCTGATCTTTTCTTCAGTGGTTTCATTTCTGTCTTTGCAGGATGGATGACATTCAGCTTTGCAAAGAAATCAGCCGGCTCAAACAGGAGCTTCAAAAACTCATCGCCCTTCCAGGTAAGGCTTTGTGAAGGTTCTGAGAGCTGCACCCTGCCCCTGCCACCAGCAGAAGGGTTTCTATGAAATACAGGAAGTTCTTGAAGGGCTTCTGCCCCGTGATTCTCTCAGGGAAGCTGCTGCTACAGGCAGTGCCTGAGCACCAGAAAATGTGGCTCCTTATGTCTGAGCTGAGGTCTCTCTTGGGCTCTAGGCCGTTTGCTGACAGGGAGTTCCTCATCTAGACCTGGGCAGAAAGGCAGAGGAAACAGGAAACAGAGAAAAAACCATGAGTCCTTTGAGGAGGAGTGTGGGTCTGGTATAGGAAGAGGGCAGGCAGTGAATGCCGACACAGTGGGACCTGCCACAAAGACTGAGGAAGATCCCCAGATGAGTTGAGAGGACAAGCAGGGGACGTTGTCAGACCACACCATGGATGCCCTCCACTTTGGAAGTAGCAGGAGGGAAGATGAGCCTCAGGTACATGAGAACCAGTGAATTCTTGCTGTGGCCATGTCAGAAATGTGTCAGTGATGGGGCAGATGGCAGCAGCTGCCAGGGAAGGGTTCCTGGTTGCAGCCAGCATAGGATGGGTGCCAGGGGGACGTCACACCAAAGGGGGTTCAGTGATGTCCCTGATTTAGGTGAATTCATCATTCAGGACGTTGAAAAGAGGCCAATAGTCCAGGGAAACCTGTGAAAACTTCAGCTGGGAGCAAATACCACTTCTGTCTCCCTCCTTACCATGACCAGTGACCCTCCAGGTGCCTATCGCAGCCAGAGCCACCCTGGACCCTTCACAGTCCAGGAAGGGCCAAAACTTGTTTCTCTAAATGATCCCCCTCAGCCAAGGCACTCAACAAAAGCACACACCAAACAGCTCAGGGTTTGAATGCAAGCAAGCAAGGAAGGCTTCCTTGGATGGACAAGCCATGTCCATCATTGTCCATCATACTGGGCCTTTTCCTAGGACACCCTTATCCCCAGGAAGGACTTTATGTGTGTTTTTGGAACAGGATGTGAGACATTTCCCTGCTTATTTGCACCCGTCCAAGCATTAAGATCTGGACCACCACAAGCATCACTCTGAGTGATGCTTAGTCACACCGAGACCAATGAACTTGTAGGAGGGAGCGATGCCAGGATGAAGACAAGGGTCCATCTTCCCAGAGCTCAGCTCATCAGTTCTGTCCCCAAGGTTGTATTAAAGACAAAGGTGGCAAGACGCCTTCACCCTTTCTAGTGCCATAGTTTTGCTTGTGAATCATCAGCACGCAGTTAGAGCCCAAGTGCTGCTTGATATGCAGGTCTTGATCAGTTTGATACAACCTGGCTGCATCCAGAGGGAGGTTCAGACCGGGGAGGGGAGGGTTCTGCCGTGAAAACAGGAGCTGCTTGCAAAACACAGACACCCCAGTCTCATGTGGGCTTTTAATTCAAACCTTTTCCAATTCATAAAACAAGACAACCTAAACGGTGGCTCAGGATCAGTGGTAAACTTGGCCTTTTTTGGAGCTTGAGAAATGCGACTGGCTTTCCTTCTCCTGCCTTGCACTTTCATTTCTCTCCTTTTCAGCATTCCCAGAGTAAGCTGAGGGCAGAATCGCTACTTGCATGAGGGATGCTCTTTTTGTCTTCTTTATAACTTGGCTTAAATCAGACCATGCTGGAAAAGTCCCACAAATCGGTGGTCTTGTGAGACTCTAGCAGCAGATCATTTGGAAAAACTGGGCGATGAACTTTGGTTGGGATAAAGATTCAAACACATCAGTGCTTACTGAGAGCTCAGCCAGACTCGGGGCTTGAAATCTCACCACACCAAGGTGCCTTTAATAATTCAGAGATATGGTCATGACGGAGTCTGAGATCACCAAGTTGGAAAAAAAAGGTGCAGTGTTTACCCGGCAGGTACAGCAACTCCAACGTGCTCTAACTCACGAATGCAGGTGGTTAATTAACTCCAAGGAGCTGGTGTTTTTGTGTGCAGCCCGTGGTTTCTAATTGGTTCAGCATACAAATGACACTCAAAGTGCTCCTGTTCCCACCAGGCGGGTGGGAGCTGCTGCACGGAGAGACAGTGCCCATGGCTGGGTGATTTTACATTAACTCTTCATGGTAGAAGACCAGCAACCACAGCCCAACCTCAGCCCAGATCAGCTCTCTCTGCCAGGAAACTCAAGTTCACTCCCTGCACAAGACCACCACCTGCTCTGGCAGGGGGTTGGACTAGATGATCTTCAGAGGTCTCTTCCAACCCCATACCATTCTGGGATTCTGTGGTTCTGTAGGAGAAACCTTTATTTGCTGGGGATGTTTCCAACAACATGATGATTACATGAATTTCCTCTTACTCAGACCCCTGCAGCAGCACCTCTGATCAATAGCTAGCAGATTTTAAACCACAAATCAATATGTAGTTTAGGTAACGGCTGAGACCCAGCCCGCCGGCTTTGCTCCATGCTGTGCATTTCACTGCATTTTTATTTAGCTGAAGGAAGACTAGAAATTGATCCATCCTGTGCTGGATTGATTTTGGAGCTGGATGTTGAATTCAGAAACAGTATTAAATAGCTGCAGCACAGACAGTCATCATTTCCACCTGAGGTAGCTCTCCACTTAGCCCTATCTATTGTCTTCTCGTATCCCACTTACCATTATGTACCGATTTAGATAAGACGTGACTTCAAAGTGCTGTGAGAGCTTTCAGGTCTTCACTAACTCACTACCCAAGGACCTGTGACACAAGTGGGTTCCTCTGTGCTCAAGGTGGGCCACCAGGATAACAACCCAGGATAACACATCCAAAGAGCCTGGCAGGCACTTGGGGTCATCTTTGTCACTGGGGTGGAAATGGGGCTGTTGGTGATTTGAAAGGTGAGATGTAGAGGATTGACATCACCAGCAAGGGATGTGTTCAAGGGAATAAGGCCATAAAACCCAGTGGAACGTACTGGTTTTCGTGTCTCTGTATGTATGGGCTAAGTGGTGGGGTGAGGTGTTCCCAGGTCATTTGGGATTGTTGATAATTCCCTGAATCCCTGGCTGGTTCCTCATCCAGAGAACCTGGCTCAGAGATCTCTGGACCCTTACCCAGCTGAGGGCCAAGCTGAGACTGGTTGGGTGTACTAGTGTGGGAAATGTGGGTTTGAGCACATCCTGACCGAAGGATGTCATCTGAGCCTGACATTTCTGAGCTCATTGAGACCCGGTACCCAGCCTCTTCAGCAGTGCAGGGTGACGACCCCAGGGGAGCCATGGTCATCTCTCATCAGAGAGCTTGGAGGGTTGTGGGTCCCTTCCTCTGCTCTGCAGAGCTCACAGTTGCATCTTGCATTGCTCAGCCCCATGAAAATTATGTGGAAAAGCTGAAAATTCAAACTTCAGTGACACCAGACTTGCCTCCCTCTGGCCAGGTGATTTGGGATGAGGTCGTTTGCTGATTTGGCAGCTCATATCTGGATCCAGGTGCTTATTTTGGTGCTTACCACTCTCACAACTGCTCCCAGGTGGAGCAGAAGCAGAGCAAGCTTGGCCTTGGCAGGGGCAGGATGACTCCTGTTGGTGTGTTAAATGTGTTCCCTGTGCTGCAGAGAATGAGAAATCCAATGAAGAGAAGCAGAAGGAGGAGGAGCTGGTCCAGCAGATACACAAGCTGGTGGAAACACGGGATTTCCTGGTGGATGATGTGGAGTTTGAGAGGCTCAGGTAGCTGGGTGCAGTTTATTCCTTGCACTGAGGACAGTACAGTCTGTCCTCTGGTCCGTATCATGCCTTGCCAGATGGTCCTGAATGCCTTGCTGCTCTTTTCCTAATTGCTAACCAATCTCTTTGTCACAGGGAAAGGGAAGAAGACAAGGAAATGGCAGAGTTCCTGCAAAGTAAGCTCTCCAAAAGCTACTTCCAGAAAGCAAGTAGGTGGTTGATGAGTTCTCTTCCGTGCATTGTACCTCCCTGGCAGTTTCTCCCCTTTCATAAGGACACTGTACCAAAGATTTCATTGCTTTGCATGGGGCCAGCTTACCTGGAGGACATCTGTTGTTGGAGGAGAGGGAGGGGAAATAACAGCTGGGGGATGGTAGTTCTTGAGATCACATTGTGGAAACATTCTTAGTTGGTACAGACATTATGATTCTATTTTCCAGCCAGCGTATCCCATGAGAATGGGGACGGGTATGTCTCCTTTTAGGGCTGTACATCTTCATCTGACCCTTTCCAGCTGGCTGTTTACATTTTTCATCATACCATTAGCTAAGGTCACAAGTTGTGGCATTCATCCAGTCCTCCTTTCTTCATGGCCTCTGATGGCTACCCTCTTCCCCGTGCCTCCATCATTGCTGGAAGAACATCTCCCCAGTGTGGTGGAAGGCATTTCCAGCCCTGGGTCCCTGTGCCTGTAGCACACGTGTTGATGTGCCTCCTGGATGCAGAAGCTCATGCCCAGCTGTGGGTCAGAAGGGGGTCAGCATCTTAGAGAGGAGCTCTAAGAAGAAGCAATGGGCCTGTGCTCTTGCCACCAGGCAGACATCGATTCCTTTTTCTGTAGCTCCTGTCAAAGAGAAGAAAATGACTTCCAGGGGGCAGCAAACCTCTGCACCGTACATGACCAAAACAGGCCTCACCCTGCTCAAGGAGTGCTGTGGCTTCACCTGCTCCATCATGTAGGCCAGCTCCCAGCTCCTCTGCACAGGACATGACCATGGTAGAGTACACGTCCCGGGAAGCTGGGCCAGGCAAGAGGGGGATCTCTTGGTGCCCTCAAACAGCCAGGTGTGGGGTGGGTGAGCGCTGATGCTTGGGACACACACAGTTCCTGGTGTTGCAGCCGTGGGGCATGAGGGACCACCAGACAACAGCCCTGCCCTGGGGGACTGACATTGGAGAAAAGTGCTGGAGCCCCACCTGATCCCAGGAGAGGGTCTGGAAGGGAAGCAGCAGTGGTTGTATCTGGGAGGAGAATGAGGGGATGGAGGGAGCTGGGTGGAGGGGGAAGAGAGATGGAGGTCTGGGAGGAGTGGGGCCAAGAGCACTGCAGGTTGTGTACCCAGACACCAAGGCATCTCCTTCTAGCAGAAACTGTCAGATGTACCACTGCTGTGCACACCTGGTGCTCATGGAGTTATACCAGCGATGCCTTCGTCTTCTCATGGCATCTGCTCTGGAAACCTAAGAGGGCCACCAGGCCTTTCTGTCCTTGAGGATCTTTCTTGTTGACCCTCCCACCTGCTCCTTTTCAGCAGGTTGTACTTAAATCACTGGCATCTGCTGACAGCCACAGGTGCCCAACCGTAAAGAAATGTGCCCATTATTTTTCAGTTTTCCAAGAGCCAAGCTGTGCCAGTTGGGCAGGACTATCCTCCAGCCACCGAAAGGCAACCAGGCACATCCCCATCCATTTGCCAGTTGTTCAGGACATAAACCCATTCCAAATATTACCACTTTGTGGAATTCTCAGGGAGTGGCAGACCCGTAGAGAGATGCTTCTTGCCAGTGCAGCCTGGTGTGGACTTCTCCACCTTAGAATCATAGAATCAGAGAATGGTTTGGGTTGGAAGGGACTTTAGAGATCATTCAGTCCCATTACCATGCCCTGGGCAGGGACACCTCCCACCAGACCAAGTTGCTCCAAGCCCCTTCCAGCCTGGCCTTGAACCCCTCCAGGGATGGGGCAACCACAGCTTCTCTGAGCAACCTGGTCCAGGGTCTCACCACCCTCACAGTAAAGAACTTCTGCCCCAGATTTCATCTCAATCACTCACCTTTGAGTTTAAAACCCTTCCCCCTCCTCCTATGGCTCCCCTCCCTCACCAAGAGTCCCTCACCATCTCTCCTGGAACCCCTTTAGGGACTGGAAGGGGCTCTAAGCTCTTCCTGGAGCCTTCTCTTCTCCAGTCTGTTCTCCCAGCAGAGGGGCTCCAGCCCTCCCAGCATCTCCATGGCTTCCTCCGGCCCCACTCCAACAGATCCATGTCCTTCCTGTGCTTATCCCAAAAGGAGGCTGAAGTGACCAGGCTCATGGAGGTGGATGGTTGCTGGATGGTCCCCACTGGACCAGCTTTGCCTGGCTAAAGCTGCCTCCCTACTCTTACACCTATGCATGAGGCTGCTGCACAGCATCTGCTGCCAAAACGGGTGTCAGTCGGGTGCAGACAAGTCAGGCAAGGCCTGTACTGCTTGGTCTGGGATGGAGCAAAGCCTGAACTGGTGGTAGCTGGTGAGATAAGCTGGCTGCTGCCAGAGTGTGGTGAGGACACAGGTGAAGATAGTCACACCTGAGATTAAATTATGTCTGAAAGGATGTGCCTTTACCATTGGAAGTGGAATTTTGGGCTCCAGCACCACGAATCTGAGTCTAGATCTTACATCTCATCACAGGGCAGAGGCAAGGAGGTGAAACCACCTGCCCACTGAGCTCCCACCTTCCTCACCGGCTTCACTCAGCAGGTGATGAACGTGGCCAAACCTGAGTGCTAGGTCCTGACTGAAAGCATGAGTGACAAGCATTGTCTGAGAGGAGGGTGATGGTAATGGTGGGTTGTAGTCTCTGGCAGGATGTATCTCTTTCTTAATACTGCTGGAGGCTTCCATTGTGGCAGGTGGCCTGACACCCAGGAATTAGTCTCTTTAGCATTTGGCACTCTACAAAGCAGGGTTGGCTCTCTAGCCATTGGACAAGGGAGGCACCAAGGGGATCCCACGGTTGCAACCCATTGTTTCCTATCTCTTGCCTTTACTCCCCAGGTCTCCAGCCAGAGTCCACAATCTGCTCTCCTCCGAGAGTTTCAACTTCCCGTCACTGTTCATGCTTCCCACTGTGGCATCACCACCGAAGGGACTTCCTGAGAAGGCTGGTGCAAGCTTGAATTGATGGCATGTATCCTTAGTGCCACATCAACGGTCGTCTCCTCCATAACATTAACAAACACTGAATTCCACCCGAGTTCAGCTTGGAAGAGGTGTGTGCAGCAACAGTGAGCAAGTCCATGACAAGAGGACCAGTACAGTCCCTCACCTGGACAGAGTAATAAATAAAAGCACTGGGAGCTGTTTGGAGAACATTGTGCTCCACCACCCAAGATGTGCTGTTGGCCACAGATGACGTCTCATCTTTAGCCTTGTACCACGTCATGGGTCTCTCTGGGATGACTCCTGAGGACTCTTGGTGGGGAATATCTCTGGGTTGAGTTTCCTTGTACTTGCATCGGTTTTATTGCAAGGTGCTCTATGGCTCTGGGTAGAGCTGAGCAAAGTGTGAGAGGCAGTCCCCAGAGACAGCAGAATGAAGGGCTAATTCTTGTGAAATTATCACCCGAGCACAAACCTGGTGCACTGAACTACGGGCAGATGAGTTGCTTTCCCCATTTCACTATTACTGGATTCGGTTTTCAGCTCCAAGAAAAAGGAGGAAATCAGAGGAAAGGAGAAAATTTCAGAATAGAGCAACATGCAGAGGGAAATGAAAACCAAACAGGAGTCTGGAAAAGTGTCAGGAGAAGGTGGAGAGAGCAGATGAGAGACTCTCACTGCCAAGAGGGCATCCAGTCCTGCCCTCCAGTGCCCCAGCCAGTGCCTCTGGGCTTGGCACCATGAGCTAGACACAACGTCCTGTGCAAAAGACTCACAACACCCTAAGGTCACCTATTGTCTCAGTTCCTTTTATCCTTTCTATACATCCACCTGTGCTGAGATGGCACAGTCAGAGCTGCTAACGCCCATTGCATCAGGACAGGAGCTCTCTTTCTGTCTGGGTGTGAAGGCTCTTGCCCTGCACTGCTGCCCTATAGGCTGCTATGTCTTTACTGGGTGTCCTGGGGTGACCTCCCATTTGGGTGGCTTCCCAGGACGTCTGCTCTGGCCAAAATGCTCACTCCTCCAGCTCAGTCCTGCTGCATATTTCTGTAGGGTCTTGAGATGTTGTCACTGCTAGGGTCACTCTCCAGCATGCCCATGCCACTGAGATGGTCACAAGTCACCTGGCTCTTTCCATTGCACCTGATGGCACGTTCATCCTTATAAAACACAATGCAGGTGGGAACCTTCCTGGTGCAATGCTATAGGCAGGTCCAAGTTCCTCCTGCATTTCTTTATCAGCACTGCCAGAAATGTCAGTGTGTGGGAACCTGTTCTCTAACTTCTGTAGGGGGGTTTCCACTCGTCCTTCCTGAACAATCTCCTTCCCATAGGTATCTTAGCAGCAGCCAGAAAAATTCATAAACTAAACCAGTCCCTCAGCATATTCACAGACCAGAGTGCAAGGCCCGAATGGGCCAATGTGGTTATCTCCAGTACCTGGGCACCTGGCCATTTCTAGCAAACTTGACCCTGCTTTGGTTCATGTCACCTCTGAGTTGACTTCAGTCTGAAGCTTGCTTACATTTTATGCTGCTTATTGTTAATGACCCACAGCATCCTACAAACACCACCTACCAGTTCCTGGTGCTCTTCTCGCTTGGGGGATGCTTCAGTGTGGGCTGGGGGGAGGACCCTTTAGATCATAGGGGAGGATTAAGTCTCAGAGAGCTCCTCTCTGCTTTGCCAACTGTGTATAATGGAGTGAGATGCACTGCATAGCTGGGGCGGTTGTCCAAGCAGGGCTGACAGGACATCCTCACTAGCATCTGTCCTGGAGTTGATGGGACAGATTGGGCCACTCACTCCCTGCTCTTCCAGAAACTGTCCAGTGGCTGCTTTGCTCGGTTACTCTGCAGTCGTGTATATGATTCAATACTGGTGTTTGCTTTGATTCCCACAGACCAAAGGCTCAAGACCTAGAAGACCCTCTCTCATTGTCCTTGACTTCCCCAGGGTCTTCTTGGGAAAGGTGAGTGACTGAGCCAATTTGGTTGGCTGGACCGAGAGGGAACCAAATGGAAAGAAGAGCCCTTGATTAAAAACTTGCTCACTAAATTCATCCCTACTTCCACACGACAAGCCCCCAAAACCTAAACGTCAGCTGTTGAGGAGTGCTTGGGCGGGCAGGGAGGATGGCTGAGGAGAAATGGGCAAGATCCTGGCCTGTTTTGTTCTGTGTTTTCTGGCTGTGTTTGTGTGGGTGGTCATGCAGAAGGAGACAGGCTGCTGTCCTGGCCATGTGAAACTATTTGGCCTGTATGTTACATGATGGCAAAGGTGTGCAGCACACGGGAGCGACACTGTTTCATGTGCATTGATTTCAACCCAAAAAATAAATGTCTGTTGGAAGTTTGGTTCATAGATATTTTCCTTGGCTGGGATGTTTGCAGAGAGGTGTCTCAGGCTGTGTCAGAGCTGGGTGGTTGAAGAGGAACAGAAAAAAGATCCTAAAATGTCAGGCTGGACTTTGGAGTTCCCTGGTATTGCAGGAGAACGGAGCAGCTCCTGCTGCTGCAGCGGGATACCCAACCCTTCCGTTTCTGACTCCTGATCTAACATTTCACTTTTGGGCTGGGCTGAAAAATCTTTGGAAAGGCAAGAAACTGCCTTCCTGGGTTAATATCCTTTAATGATCAGAGCCCTGAACTTTTTTGGTATATTTGTTCACTGAAAAAAAGCCTACTGTCTTCACCAAGCCTCAACGGTAGGGCTGTGGAACACCAAATACCTTCTATAGGTGGCACTTTGCTTATTGGAGCACTGAAGAATGTCTGGCTGCACCATCTCTTCGCTTGGCCCCTTGACTCCCCCTCCTGTATCCCAGGCCCCAGGAACTCTCAGGAGGAGAAGCAGGACTGCCTGCCCTGCACACTGTAGGATCTCCTGGGTTTGAGTTGGCTCTCCTTGGGGTGTGAGATTAGAGAACATGATGGAGAAGGCAAGGAGGCAGGAGATGGGCCAGGTGGGAGCAGAGGGGCGGGAGAGACTCTGAGGGTGTTGCCAGTTGTGTAGGACCAGGGAAGTTCACAGTCACTCACAGATGCCACACGTTTTTATGCCAGCAACTGCTGAGAGAGGACCCCCTCTAGCACCCACATCCTCTCTTGGGTCAGGTGGCTGGAAAGTACATGTACAAAACCAATGCTATAATTTGGCTTTAATGACTTCCATGCCTTTGCCACCTGGCACACGATGGTGCTTGGCATGTCGAGTACCAGATAATTCTAGTCACGGGGTTAAGAAGCCAGCGATGTCTTCTGAATTCGTTGCTGAAGACAGTGGTCAGTGCTGGCACAGGGCTGCCTCTGTAGCTGGTCTCCCTGTAGGTGAGAGCATCCTAAGGGATCTGGAGCTGACAGTCCCTTTCTGTGTCACAGCCTGTCCCTGTTGAGTGACGAGGACAGTGTGGTGGCCTCTCTGCATCTGGCTGCTCTGGGACACGGGCCCCTCTGGTGGGAATCCCACCGTGGGTGCCAGGGGAGAGCTGTCCTGCAGAGCAGGAGCGCAGCAGCGAGCACCAGCGGTGTCAGCTCATGCCCACGCTGATGGAACGGCAGACTGCTGCAGAGGAAATGTTGACAGAGTCCAGATTAAACCAATAACAACATTGCCATGTGCTGGGGATTTTCCATCAACAAGAGGCAAAACAAACTGCAGATTTATCCAATTCTTTAATTATCTCTTCTCTGAGCCAAGAGAAAGGTCTTACAAAAAAAAAACAAACAACCAAAGCCCAGAAAAAAACACAATGCAAACAAACCCAGACCCTGCAATTCCCCACAAAGGCAGGCTATTAACACAAAAAACTTGTTTATTATGCACAGCATCACAGAACTGAAACCCTGGTACCTGATTAGGTACACCTCCCACCAGACCAGGTTGCTCAAAGCCCCCTCCAACCTGGCCTTGAACCCCTCCAGGGATGGGGCAGCCACAGCTTTTCTGGGCAACCTGGGCCAGGGACTCACCACCATCATGGCAAAGATGTTATTCCCCAGATCTCATATCTAATCTCCCCTCTTTCAGTTTAAAACACTTCCCCCTCATCCTATGGCTCCCTTCCCTGATCAAGAGTCCCTCCTCAGTTTTCCTGGAAAAAGGGAAATTTTAGGGACTGGAAGGGGCTCTAAGGCCTCCCTGGAGCCTTCTCTTCTCCAGGCTAAACGCCCTCAACTCGCTCAGCCTGTTTTCTCAGCAGAGGGGCTCCAGCCCTCCCAGCATCTCTGTGGCCTCCTCTGACCCTGTTCTAACAGCTCCATGGCTGCCTTCTGCTGAGGACTCCAGAGCTGGATGCAATACTCCAGGCAGGGTCTCACCAAATGCCATCAGTCCTGCTCTATGGAGGAAGAGTATGCCTCCCGGCAATCTGGGAAACCTGGGGCTTGAGTATGGCTTACTCATGCCTGAGTAAGGACTTTGCATTGGCAGGAGGGTATCTTTGCAGTGCTGCTGTGGTACAAATGGCACATAAGAAAAAGCCCTCAAATTTCAGTTGTTGGTCTCTGACTTCCTAAAATCAAGCATTCAACAATGTGGGCACATACGTGGTGCCACAGAACCAAGCAGTTCCAGCAAAAGTTGCTGCAGAGCAGCATCCACACATATTGTGGCTTCATGTTCAGGATGGTGGGGGTTGCTGGGACTGAGAAGGTGCAGATGGGACATCAGGGCCAGTCAGGAGGGCAGGTCTTCAGTGTGGCCTTCAAGGAGAGCCATAAGGGATGTGATGGACACTGCCAGGCCCACTCTGCTGAATGAAAGAAATAAAAGACATTGAAGTAGATCAAAAAGAGCCTGGTTGGACCAATCTGTTCTCTTGTCTTTCTAACTTGGGCTGAAGATTATTTAGAAAAGCTGAGCTGCTTGAGCAGACAAGTCTCTGGACTGGCCAGCACTCAGTGTCTGAAGGAGTTCAGGAAGCCTGGTCCATCAGTCTGTCTTCTCCATAAGCCCATCCTGGAGACAGCTGTGCCTTCGGACCATCACTCGCAGAGCGGCAGGCTCAGAGGTGCAGCACCCTGTCTTCTTCAGCTCCTCTCCCTTTAGCTCCTGATCAGCTCCCACCAGTGAGATGCACCAAAGTGGGTGAGTGGGTGGCCATGGGCAGAAGGAGAAGGGACAGCTGAGTCACCTCTCAAAGTGCTCCTGGTCCCTTTGGATATGTCACAGCTAAGATGAGATGCAAGGGCAGAGACGCGCAACGTCGTCTCTGCTCAGATGAGTCATGGCTTGACTTTTCCAGTGCAGGCAGCGCCTCTTGGTATCATCACCAGTGCCTCTGTGAGGCATGTACCAACCTCTGGGACTCCTGAGGGCCTCATCAAGGTTTACTCTCTCCTTGTTTTTTTCTCTCTTTTCTGCTGCTGTGTATTTGATCTCACAGGAGAGCAGGGAAGGCCAGCATCAGAGGATGCTGCTGGTTGTGGGGTGAAAGCTCTCAGGTCCAGCCCTGGCACAGGGACCTGCTGTCTCCAAGGAGGTGACATGCTCCACATGAGGCCCGGTCTTGGGGCTGAGCACTAGATCACTCCATCCACACAAAAAGAAATATATTTGCTTCCCATGGAGAAATCAATTTTTACTGTCCTAAAATGCTCTGCACTACCTGCCTCCATGGTCCCAGCCAAAGCAGAGGGTGCAGACAGGATGAAGTTAACTGCTGCCTGGGGAAGGAGTCCCCGGTGTGGCAGCGAGTATGCCTTTCGGGGTTTGGGGCAAGTTCTTCCCATCCAAGAAATTACTGCAGACTCACAGCCCACAAGTAGGGTCTCGACCAAAGGCAAGGGAAAGCCTCTCATTTAGCCTTATCCCGTCTCTTCATTCCTCAACCCTCTCCTTCATCCTACAACCCTCAGCCCTGAGCTGCTCTCTTGATATGGCAGCTAAATGCTCCCTCTTTCTGGGTGGGCAATGGGCTTCCTCTTCCCAACGTCTTCCTAACTCTGTCATTCCCCTCCTGGGGGATCCAGGGCTCCTCTACACTGCTTCTCCTCTCAGACTGGCCATCTTTCTTCCTTGCAGCAAAGACTGTGTCCTTGTGTGCTTCACACACCAAGGAGAGCAGAGCCCAGACCCCAGTACTGGTTTCATGGTGACTCCCACAAGACAATAATTGGGGCTCTAGCCACAAGAAGCAATATGACCCTTGGTAAATGTCAGCATCGTGGGGGTCCCAGCCCACTGCAAGGAGGTGTTTATGCCAGGGCTCTCAGTGCACCCATAGGCTTTGCAACCCCTTTCCCACCTGTCAGGGGTCTGGCTGCCTGCTGTCAAGGCCAACCCTGTTGTGGGGCAGTTGTGTAAGCTGGGATCAGACTGCTGGAAAAACAGGTGAGGCATGAGAAAGAGCTGTGTGGGAGCTGTAAGAACCCTGGAGCTTCCCCTGCTGTGCTTGGGAGCTGCCTTCACACTTAGGTCCTTGCCCTTGGCTCCTTTCCTTGCAGGTGAGCCTGTGCCCAGCTCTGGTCTGATTCTCACCTTGCCTTGACTTTGGACCAGCCTTGTCACTGCAGATTGGTGTGGGAATTGCTGAACACAGCCATGGACTTCTCTGCTCACTCACAGACCACAGGGCTGTCCCATCGGTGAGGATATCCTCCTGCCTGCTTTGCTGACACCTGAGCTCATTCCCTCGAGGAGCAGCCCACTCCTGTCCCTCCCTGACAGTTATTATCCCTGCTTTATGGAATGAATATAATAGAATCATTAAAGTGTGGGCACATGGTGGCTGCATAAACTTGCAACAGCTTTTACTTTTCCCTGCCAGATGAAATGGAAGCTGCCACTCACCTCCCACCGCTCAGGGGATCTGTTCTGAAGAACACGGGGCACGTCGTGGCCCACACTGCGTTTACACGTCAAGGTTTCAGAGAGAATTGAGCTCGTCTTCCACATATAGCAGCTGAGAAACAATTACTGCCTTTGCGTCTGCAACGGAGGTTTTCACTGTTTTCTTCTGCACTGGTGTCACGCTGAGGACATCACACGGTCATTTGCTACTGATGGATGGTAACTCACTGAGCTTCAGTGGCCTAACATCGCTCTGAACTCAAGAGGCTTGAGCGAAATTTGGTTTCCCAGATGAATTCTTGCTGAGACTTGGCCCAAAGCACTCTGTTTCTAATTGAGTTTGTTCCTATGAATTCAAGGCTGTGGAGAAAGAACAGCATATACACAGGGGGAGCATCCTCTGTTCAGACCCTGAATCACATGTTCCTGCCCTGAATTCATCCTCTCTCTGCTTTCCAAACAAGCAGTCAGCACCAGCCCTGAGTGCATCTTTTTCCTTGCCAGTTATGAAAGCAAAGATTTGGAGAAGGAAGAGGGTTAATCTGTGTCTGGAAGGAAGGGGTCAGGTGCCTGAGCAAGCCCCAGGCGTTATAAACATGGACCAACTGGACTTAGACTTTTCTGGAGGATGCATTAGTTGAATCCACTGGCTCAGGACAGGAGTAACTACTGGAGAGAAAGCAGCAAGAACATGTGATCAATGGTGTCTTGCCTCAAAATCCATAAACTTATGTCATTGGGTCCTTGGTCCATTAAAAGGTCCTCCCCAAAAGACTCGGAACCTGGTCTGAACTCCATTACTGTATCTCCAGAGCCACTTTTAGTCCTCTTGGTTTGTATTCATCACGTTGGCACTCACAATGAACAGCTAAATGCTCAGTGTGATAGCTATGGCTGGTTCATCCTTCACCTCTACTCGTTCTCCATGCTTTCCAGAGCAGCTTGAAGAGGAAGGTGAGTTTTAGCATGCAGCACATGGCTGTGCAGAGAAATCCAAGTCCATTGATGTTCTAGCTGTGGTGTTAGAAAATCTCTGAAGCTCTCCCAAAGCACAGTCTTCCCACTCTGCTGTGATGTCCCTCTCAAATCTCTCAGAGCTCAGGCTGAGTGAGAGGTCCAAATGTGAACACTACAACTAATCCCTATTTGAGACTACAGTCCTGCCCCAGTCTGCTCTCTCTATCTTGCATGTCTTGCTGGGATACTGTTCTCCTGCAACCAGAAATTCATCTACCAGAGAAAGCACTCCACTGGCATCTGGGTGAAGCTCTGATGTTTCCATCCCTTCCAGGAAATTAAGAGACACCTTACAATATTTGATTATTTTTAATGGCATAAGAGGTGTTAGCAACTGTTCAGGAGAGAGGAGCCAGGAAGGTACGAAACATCACTGGTGTAACCTACATTGAAGTCTACAATATCTATAAGCCCCTCTGTCCTCCTACTTTCTTTCCCACCCTGCTGAGCCTTTGCTGGCAGAGCAGGACATGTTGGTATGTCCCTTGCAGCTCCATAGGTATAGATGCTCACTGGCAGTTGTGCATGTCCTTCCGTTCCACCTCCGTAACAATGTCTGTGAGATCTTGGATAAGCTGCTGAATCTAGGGTGGGGAAGAAAGACAGCAGAGCTCAGAGCAGGGATGGGAACAGGAGGCAGAGGAGAACTAGCTGGCTCTTTTGGAGGACAAATTTCACCAACCAGACTGAGCAGGAGGATAGGTCATTGCTGAGTCTGCACCACCAGAATGGGCTGTTGTGAGTGAGTCTGAGTTCAGGGCAATGGTAAATGAAACCAAACCTTGGTCATGGGTTGATCTGCACCCCCTGCATCCCCTGCCCCAACCTGACTGCTTCCCACTCCTTCTGCCTCCCCAGGGACCCACACCATGCTCTGCATCCTTGGATGAGGCAGCTTTGCCTGGTGTCTTCTTGCCCATTCCCCTTGCCCAAGAGTGACCAGGTGAGAAGGAGGGTGTCTGGTGGGCACATGGATTTCTCTGGGCTCTTCCCTCCCTTTGGGCAGCTCCTCTTTCTGGGCAGGGAGAAGGGGTCTGGCTTTTTTCTACCATGTCCAGCTGTCTGTGGCTGTCTTCCACTGGCACGTTCAGGTTTCCTTGCAGCTGCGTGCTTATACACTGGAAGAGGTTGAGGATGGCCAGTTTGATGGTTCCTAGCTCCTGGGTTTTCTTGGCAGACGTGTTCTGGATGTTAGCCAAGTGAGTCTCCTGAGAGGAGACATGCAAAATAGGAACGTGCCTCAGCAAGCGCTGCTTCAGCACTGGAGACCCTAGCTTGGAGACACTAACTGTTTTGGCAGGAAGAACCTGTCCTTGCCCAGGGCTGAGCTGGAGGTGGTTCAGCTTGGTGTGCTGGAAGCAGAGCCAGGAACCACCACAGCTGCTCCTTGCCCCAGGAACCTCCCCATCTCTTGACCAGCTTCTGTGGTCCTCACTCTGGCAAGTCCTCGCTGCATTTGTACTGCCCACAGCAGGGCTAGCTGATACCCAGCACATTCCCCTGCCACCCTTCCAGACCAGGGGCTTTCCAGCTCTGCCTGATGGCACCCAACTCCTGGAGCCTGGAGTATCCAACAAGGGAATTTGGCAAAGGCCCCCTCAGAATGATGCAAAGGGAGCAGAGGCCAGCAGAGCTGAAGGAATTTCTGCACCTGAGCACTGGCTGCACATTGAGGTGCCCCATTACAGTCCAGTTTGCCACCAGCCCAGTCACTTTTGGACTGGGAAGGAGGGAGAAGAAGCAGTGAGCTCTGGTGAGCAGATGCTGTGTGAATGATGATAACAAATAGTAAAAAATCAGCAAAACCAACTTCGCTCTGAGGCCTGAGCCATGAACAGTGGAGACCACAAGATGTGCCATACTGAAGCCCCATTACAGGGATTGTGCTGCAAGGACTGGTAAATGAGAAGGAGTATAATCCAGCTAGACACACCCAATGGGCATGGGGTGGAATATTCTTGAGATTTGTGCCAAGGCAGACCTCCCCAAAGCCTGGTTAGATGATCTCACTATGAGTTCAATCAAGAAGTGAAAGTTCACAATGGCTTTGTGAGGGCCTTGTTTTAACTCCTGGTGTAACCTGCTCCAGACCTGGTCTGTCATTCTTCATTCTATAACCCCTTGGAGGGATGAAATTAAGCAACTCCTTCAATCACAAGGTCTGCTACTGGGCCTTGCCATGACCCTATGGCTTAGGGATAAGTAATCAACTGGTCCTGTCACAGACAAGCCTTGGAGATTTTCCTCTGCCCACCCCACATTTACATACCCAGTAGAGGATGTCACTTTGAGTCTGATCAAAATGTTGTTGGAGCTGCTCCAGCTCATTTTTGTACTGCAGGATCTCAGCTTCTTTCTCTTCCATGTACTGGTCCAGGAGCACCTTGGCTTGCTCAGACATCTCTTTGTGGCAATGTTGTGACTGCAGCAGGTCCTTGCGCACCCTCAACAGAGTCTCGTAGCGCCAGATGACTTCCTGGATCTCCTCAAACTGCAGCACAGGGCTCCTGCTGTTATTGAGCCTCCTGCCCTCCCCTCATCATGATTGCAAGTCTCATGTTGTTTGGCACCCTGTCCTGACCCAGGACAACACCCTCTCCAGATGAAAGATCTTCCTTTCTTGATGAGACAATTGCCCCAGCTGGTTTGTGGGCATTGCCACATCTCTGTGAGGTGACAGGGATCCCAGAGCTGTCACTGCCATAAGCAAGGAGAGGTATTGCACCTCTTCCCTGGGTGAGCAGTGCTCTGAGAAAGCACAAAGCACAACTGCAACTGACAGTGCCAAGTCACCCAGACATGGGAGGGGGCAGCTGGGACTGCAGAGTACGATGTGGTGTGATGCCTGGGCATCCTTAAGAGAGAGCATAGCTTTTTTGACAACTGCCAATGTTCCAATTCCCAGGCAGCTCTTCACATCTCCCAAACCACTTGTGACATGAAACAGCGACACAAAGGGGTTCCCATTCCCCTCAGCCCTGGGCCTTTTCCCCTTCTAACAATTTTTCTTTGGTTTTCTCAAACTTTCACCTCCTTTTCTGGTTCTTCTCCCCTAACTCTAGTCCTCTTGGCTCACCCTGGTTGAAAGGAACCTCCTCCCATCCCATCTGAGGTCTCTGGGTTTGACCAAGCGTTAAGATTCCTCTAGAATTTCTTATGTCCTCTAGGTTTAACACCCATGTAAGGCCCTCCCTGAGGCCATGATCTGTCTCTCTCATGTCCAGACTCACCTGTGAGATCTCCACCACATTCTTCAGGTATTTTTCAAAGATGGAATACTTCTGCACTCTGTTGCAGAGTTTTTGGCGCTTATTTCTCAGGTCTTCCAGTAACTCCTTAGCTCTGAGAAGTTCTCTCTCCATATGCATCTTCTTCTCTCTCTCTTTGCTGGCCTTCTTCAGAGCTTGGAATTGTATCTTATCATTTTTCTAGAGGTGTTTCCCCCACCAGCACACACACAGGGAAAAGAAGACAAGGGAAGATGGAGCTGGGTCACTCAAAAGTGGTTGGAGGAGGTACCTTTACAAAGGAGAGGCAGTACTGAAGCACCTGGGGAGCATTTTCCCTCTCTGTTTAACAGTGCCATCCCTCTCTCATTCTATGGTCTTGGAGACAGACACCTGGGATGGCACTCTGATTTTCAGACCTACTGGTATCTATCCCTGAAAGACACCTCAGTGACAACAGTGAGGAGAGGCTGAGACCCTTCTCAGGGTGGATGTTTGGGGTCTCCAAGAGATCACACTGATACAGAACAAGCTCTCTCATGCCCAAGCCCTACCAGGGCTTTCCACATCTGTGGTAAACCCATGCCCTGTCAGTCCTGTTCCTCACCCCTGCACACTTTAGCCAAGGGAGGCTTGGACAGATGTGGTGGCCCAAGATTGTATCCTCAAAGGAGGGGAAGAGGTGGTGGTGTGGCTCAGGGTAATATCAGTTGGGTGGGTGTACCTTTATAGTCATCTCAGATTTCTCCATGTAGGTTTTCAGCTGAGCCTTCTTAGTGTGGAGGTCCCTCCACCGGCAGCTTATGATTTTCATCTGCTCCCTGAATTCCTGGCAACACCAGAGCGAGCATGACATGGCTGCCTTCACCTGGGGCCAGCCATCTGCCCACTGCTGCCCTCCAAAAAACCACAAGCCCTCCCAACCATGTCCCAGCATCCTCCCATCTTTCTTACATCTTGCTTCGCCTCCAGAACGTTTTGCATCTGGTTGACTTGTTTCCTCTTCTCCTGGAGGCGAAGTGGAGAGGGGATGTCCTCCTCTGTCAATTTGAGTTTTCTGTCATGGAAGTTTTCCTCGAGGTTAGATGTTGGGTTCAGTACCTTGGCAGGGCGTTGGCTTGCTCTGCCCAGTCACCCCACTGTGTCCCGGGTGGGATAATGGGGCAGAACAACCCAACATCGTCTCAGATGCCATCTAGCAGCATGGTCTCCCCATCCCACTGACAGAGTAAGGGTGTGGGACAGGGCTGGGGGAGGTGAAGGAGGAGCCTGAAGTGTTGGAGATAAGGGATGGGAGTTTATCCTAGTGGGGAAGGAGGGATAGAGGAGACAGGAAAAGAGGATGGAGGGGGTGGAGGTGGGTGGAGGAGCCCCCTCACCTCATCATGGGAAAGCAGTTCATCTTGAACTGTGTCTGAAAATAGGCTGACAGGTCCTCATTGTCCATGTTGGCCATCACTCCAGCCACCAGCAGGGGCCAGAGAGCTCTGGTTCTCCCAGCACCGCTCTTCTCCCAAGCAAGATCAGGAGCTCTCCCGAAAGCCTGTGGGCTTGGAGGTGCACAGGAGAGGTGCCTGGGCAGGGGGCAAGCCCCTGGGTGCCTCTTGCCTCCTCCTTTGCAGGACTGTACTTGCCCCAGCTGTGCCTGCGGCCACTGGTTCTTCGTGGACAGTTGGCATGGAATGGTTGCTGAGGCAGTTGGAAGATGCTCAGGCAGTTTCTTGGCAACTGAAGCAGGGTGATGGCCCCCATGCCAGCAAGGGGGACTGACCATACCCAGGACCAGAAGTCGTCAGCACTAAAGGAAAGCAGAACAAATGCAGATCTCTTTCCCTTCCTCTCACTTTCTCTGTTTCTTCCTCTGCTAAAAATCAGCCCCTGAGTCCTGGGACCTCTGCTGTGTGGAGCAGGTATTTCAGTGCCCCAACACCCATCTCACTGGCTCAGGGCAGGAGCTCACCCTTTCTCTCCCAAAACACCAGTTGGAAAGACAGTTAAACTGAGAGCATGTCCTCAGGGATGCTTAACCTCATCATCCCTGGTTCCCTCTCCTTTGGGGACTGAGGTCTACTGTTCCCTAAAACTTAACAGATTTTTTTTTTTTTTTTTTTTACTCCAGAAGAAGGCGTTTGAGCAAGGTCCATTGCTAAAATAGGGAGTGGTATTCATGGACCAGGTAGGGGGAAACCAATAGATGCTGGTAACCTTGGGGTCTGTTCCTTCCACGGGAGATTTCACCCTTTGAGGTCAGTCTCTGGCTTCCTCACTGGCTCACCACACAAGAGAATTTCTGTGAGCTACCGAGGCTGGAACATGCCTGGCTTGGAGGGGAGAAGCCTTCACTTCTGTCACAACCCTGACTTACATTGGAGAAATTGTTTTTAGGCAAACGTCACCCCTTGGACATCATGGAAGGCTGGGGAAAGTCCTCCAGACTCCACTTTAAACAGCACGGAGGTGTCCAGTACTTGCTGCAGGGCCAGGAACCGGGGCAGAGTCTGTCTGGTGTGCTCTGTTGTGCCAGCAGAGCCATGGAGCCATGTGTCTCCTTGTCCTGTGGTGACTGAACTCTGCTGAAATGGTGACTGAAATGAAGAAAAAACCCAAACACACCCTGTTTTGGGGAGAGCAGTCTGGGGCAGGAGCTGGGCACCAGCATCAGCACTTCAAGCATTTGCAGTTCGTTATCGTTACGAGTAATTGGAGACAGACATTTCCAAGGGGAAGCACTGGCTGACTTGCCAGTCTAACCGAGAATTCCCGCTGATGACATTTTGTCGTGCAAATGACAGATGGGCTCCGGGGAGCAAGTGACTTCATCACTCACCCTCCTGCTTGTTAGGGACCTGTAAAACCCGAAGGCTTGCCTCTGTCCTTGTGTCCTTGTTCCTGAGGAGGTTCTGCCCCTTCCACAGCAAGAATAGAAACCGCAGCCCGTAATAAAATCCTTGGGGTCTCACCTTCCCCCATAGATAGCTGGGGGGGTTCTCTTTCCATGCTGAAGGTTCTGAGTGAAGTTACTGCTGCTTTATGAAAGAAGGAAAAATCACCACTGGGTTTTATTGTTATTGATCAGTAGAAGTTGCGGCTGGGCCAAAGGAGGGTCAGTCATATGGCAGAGAGGTTGGGGTGGGGTGGACTTGGAGGTCTCCCAACACTCTTGTGCCCAGGGAAAGCCCTTCCTGTGCTTCCTTTTTGCCTCCTGTTGCAGTGCCCACTGGCTTAGAACCGCAGAGAGCCAATTTCAAATCACTGGTGTTACTCTCAGCCATCACCAATGTTATCCCATGGTTTCCCTTTGCTCTTGCCTCCACCTCTCCCGTTTTGGCAGACAGCAAAGCTGCTGGGGCTGGAGTTCTTTGTGTGCCCCCTCTGTACAGCCACCTTGTGACATTCACTTCTGTCATCACTCCGGTGCCATAATGACCACCATAAAAGACATGCACTGCAGCAAGCAGGGCCAGTGCCATCATCTTAGGCTAAAAAGTCCCCAAAACTTTATTTAGGGAGTCATCTTCTGTGTAAGAAAGTGAGCTGGCTGAGAACAGAACTGTTAAGTCCAGAAGATGTGTGATGTGGTTACCACATACCAGTGACATCTGCTTAGGCTCTTGGGAAGGTGCTCTGGAGAGAACCCATCACCTTGATGGATTTCCCACCTGGCCCAAGGGGCTGAACTTCTTCTGGAACAACCCCAGAAGAAGCCTGGACAGGGTGGCTGTGTCTGTCTTGGTACATTATTGGTGTTCTTCCTTGATCTGCTGCTGTGTTCTGAGTTTGCACTGATGAAGCTTTTATGGGGCTCATGGCTTTCTGTGGTGGTCCCCAGCACAGATGGGCCATGGCATCAGGCAGGGATCCCCCCTGCCACTGTTCCTCTGGGCTCTTTGGTGTTTGCACATACTTCCACACACTACTCAACAGTCATCTCTAGCGCATCCAGGCTCTGCTGGAGCTCTTCATGCTTGCCTGGCCACCAGCTCTGCCTGGAATGGCTGGCTGCTGTGGAGAGGACACCTGGGTCCAGCATCAGTATTGGAAAGATTAGTAAGGATTCAAAAGGAGCATTAGTGCCAAAGAGCCACTATCCTGAGGACATGGGGACAGCCTGAGCTAGGCAAGGTGATCTCAGCTCCCGTGGTTGGGAGGGGAGGAGGAAGACAAAGCGATGCTTGGAGGAGGGATGTTCAGGATGGAGGGAGGGGAAATGCTGTGATGGTTGGAGAGGGAAAGACATAGGTGACCAAGTGGGTCTGAAATGCACCTTGTGTGCATTCTCCCATGAAGGTGAAAAGTTGAAATACAAAGAAACCTGAATTTTAAGTACCCAGTGATGTGTAGATACCTTCCATGCAGCACCACAATGCTCTGGGCATCTTCACCAGTTCCCTCCTCTGTCTTGTAGCACCCTCACGCCCACAGGACGGGCAATCCCAGCTCATGAATCACCCCAAACCACGCATTCTCCTGGCTCTTGCCTGCTCTGAAACCAAGAGACCCCACCAGCAGACCTGCTTCCTGGGGTGCTGGATGCTCCTGGGCTGATGCCTGGTGGATGGGAGACCCTGACCTGGGATCAGTCCTCTGCCCACCCACAGGGAAGGATGAGCTAAGACCCTGCATTTCACAGCTGTGCTTAAAGTGCTTGCAGACAGCTTTTTCTTTTTTTTTATGTTCCTAATCACTATTTGCTGCTTTTATCCTCACACCAAGGTTTTATCTCTGACAAACGCTTTCCTCCTCAATACACTATGCATTTAAAAAGAGTCTCTTCCTATTATGCTCTCCATGGCAACTGCATCAGCTTGCCATGAATAAATTACCTCCGAGTTGACATCCCTTATTAGAATATAGAAAATTCCATTTCTGAGTCATAGCTACCCAGGAGAAACCTTTTGTGTTCATCCCTTAGGTACATCCCCCACCTTTTCACTCTTTGAAGGAAGCGGCATCATTTATTTATTTTTTTTCTTTTAAATCTCCTCTGCTTTTGAAGCCCCTGGACTTGAAGGCTGATGGAAAGCTGACACGGACTTTTCCTTCTGGCCTTCAGAAGCTCCCAGCACTGTACAAAACACATTTGGTGACAGCTGATTCCTCTGAATCTCACCAGGCTCTTTATTGGCATGATTTTGAAGAACCAAATCTCTTCCCAGCATCTTTACCCAGTTCTTAGGTCCCCAAGGGACAGGCTTAAGGGAGAAGATGAGTTTCTGTCTGGGGAGAGCATGATGCTCTATCTTGGAGGGAATAGGCAGCAAGGGGACATTCAAACACAGTATCTTGAGTGCCCAGGGCTTTATGGAGTTGGGGATCAGTTCCCATGTGGAACTGGGACCTTCTGGAGATGAGGGAAGGTCCCTGCCCCGCTCCAGGAGTCTGTCAAGTCTGAGATACCTCCCAGCTTGCCAAAGCACTTGAATTTTCTCCGGGATGGTGTGGCCATGGCCCAGGAGAGGGAGCTCTTATTAAACAAGTGTGCAGTCCCAGATGCAATCCCCATCCTGCTTTGTTTCCTTGACCTGGGATAACTCCGGGTGCCTTTCTGGTGGTGGGCAAGGATCTGGCCCTTCTACACAGCACACCCTTCCTCTGCCCTCTTCCCATCCCAGCCTGCCCCTACCATGTGGGTGCAGCTGGTGTGGATGGCAAAACCAGATAAATGTGAGGATCTGTAAGGGAGAAGGGGCTGGGGAGCCTGAGTCACTGCTCGGTTCTTCTTTCCCCCACGCCACTGCTCCCCTGCTACCTGCTCTCTGAGTCATCCCACACAGCAGGATTTCAGCTTAACCCCCAGAAAACCACGGCTGCTGGAGATGCCCATCTCCTCTGAGAACCTCAGAGCCTCTTGGGCAGGCTGGGCTCTGCTCTGCGGAGCAGATGTTTTCCATCTCCCAAGGTTCCCTGACACTGATTTGTCCCAACATCTGTACCTGCACCCCAATCCTTCCCAAGGGCACCTTGGGGTTATGGTTTGGGGGAGAAGGAGGCTCAGGCTTGGGGGCTGACGCAAGAAGAAGCAGGAGATGGAGCTAAGAAGTGGTTTCCAAACACCAGACTCTCCAGCTATTTGCAAACTAGCACACATTTAAATTAACTTAGTCATTTCCAGGCACCTGGAACGATAGAACAGACTGAGGGGGAAGCACAGGGCAGCTCTGCTCTGCCACTAGATGGCCATGCGGCCACGGGAAATCCTTCTAAAGTCTGACCTCCGGAAGGTGTGGGACCATGCGAGGTGCTTCAATCCCCATTAAACAGAAGAGAATCGTGAGACCCCACCTGGAGTCCTGTGTCCAGCTCTGGAGTCCTCAACAGAGAAAGGACATAGAATTGTTGGAACAAGTCCAGCGGAGGGCCACGAAGATGATGAGAGGGTTGGAGCACCTCTGCTAGGAAGATCGGCTGAGAGAGCTGGGGCTGTTCAGCCTGGAGAAGAGAAGGCTCCAGGGAGACCTTGGAGCAGCCTTCCAGGATCTGAAGGGAGCTCCAAGAGAGCTGGAGAGGGACTCTTGGTCAGGGAGTGGAGTGACAGAACAAGGGGTAATGGTTTTAAACTGGAAAAGGGGAGATTTAGATTGGATATTAGGAAGAACTTCTTTTCTGTGAGGGTGGTGAGGCACTGGAAGAGGTTGCCCAGAGAAGTTGTGGCTGCCCCATCCCTGGAAGTGTTTAAGGCCAGGCTGGATGGGGCTTGGAGCAACGTGGTCTGGGGGGAGGTGTCCCTGCCCATGGCAGGGGGATTGGAACTGGATGATCTTCAAGGTCCCTTCCAACTCTAACCATTCTATGATTCTATGATAGAAGTTTCCAGTTGAAGAACAACCACCTGAAAACTCACGGCCCCAAAGGTGAGGAGATGCGTAGCCAGAATGCAGTATTTTGCATTTGACTTTTTATCTAGTTTTTTTCATTCTGTAAAACCCGAATCGCGCAATCTTAGGGGTCAGCCATCCCCAAACGCTATGGTTACACTGTCAGTTTTCCAGTGCCTCCTGAAATCCCACTGCCTCTCTTCCCACCTACGTCAGTGGGAGAGGTTGGTTTTTGGCTTCCCTGGCTGCTATGGTGGGTCTTTGTGAGCATCAGGCTCCACTCTCAGAACAGTCAATTGTCCAGTTTCTTTCCTGCACTAGGTTTTCTCTGTTCTCACTTAGCTGGGTTGGCAAAAGGAAATAGACTGGTGATGCCCTTAATGCAATAGGTGTGCAGGCTTCATTCCAAAGGGTTATTCCACACCTCCCTTCCATCCCTGGTGCTTCAGCTGCTTCTTCCCGTGCTGGTGTGGTTCAGCCTGTTTAGAAGGATGCCTGCACATGGCAGTGAAGCAAGGAGATGGTATTTTCTGCCAGATTTCAGTGCAAGAGAGAAGCAGCCTGGGTATTTGGGTGAGTAAGAGAAAAAGGGAAAGGTCTTCCAATTGGAGACGATCACTTTGACACGGTTATCCAGGGATGCTTCCATTTTAAGACCTCATTTGTTGAGCAAACCTCTATAGCAAGTAAAAGAGATCAAAAGGGATAGTTTGCTCCTTCATGCACAGAGCGGTCCATGAATCAAAAAAAATAAGGATGATGCAGCAGGAATAAGAAGCAAACTATGACTCAGTGTCCAGACATCCCCGTGGCAGCAGCAATCGTTGGACCATGTTAAAATGGGCTCATTCATTTGCTGTGTGATGGCAAGGATGCAAGAGCTGGAGGAGCAGGGGTGGGTCTGCTTCCAGTCTCTGGATGTTTCCTACTCTCCAGCTTTGAGAGGTGGTCCCCAGTCCCACACCTCGGGACACAAAAGCAAAGCAGGAAGCAGGCATTTTTCTCAGGAACAGTTTGCAGTTCCTTTTTTATGGTTTAAACTGCTGAAAAAAATTGTGTTCCCACCGGCCACTAGTGAAGGCTCACAGATCTGCCCCAAGGCAGCTACCCCTTCCCAAGGGTTTCAGGGCAGCAAACTGCCCTCACCCTGTTTCAACTCATGTTGGGATCCAGATGGTGTCTACAAAGAGCACATTTAAGGATCATTACCCAACTTCAGGGCAGATGTTTTGAATGGAGACATCTCCATGACTGAGGCCATCCCAAGCTCCCATTGTTACTGGTGAGAAGGATAAGCACTCCCAGGGCATAACACAACCAATCTCTTAAGGCTGAATGAACGTCTCGAAGCTCCTGCTTCTCTCCATGGACTATCAGCTCACATAAACACATCCAATCTGGCCACCTTGAAGATCCTTTCCCTCTAGCCCCTCACTTGGCGTAGGACCTGCCTAACCACTGCATTGAGCCCAGTTCCCCAAGCTCTACCAGTAAACAAGAGGTTTGAGGATGAAGAGAGGAAGTCTGGCTGCTGGAGTTGTGAGCTGTAGAGGAGGATATTCTGAGGGTGTGGGTAGACTTCATGGCTAGCCTTACTGGAGACAGGTCCCTACATGTGGCCAGACATCTGTCCTTGCCAGAAGTAGATGCTGAGACTCACATTTTGGCTATGAGCTCTGCTAAAGATGGGAGAATAGATTTTCATGGATTTCCTCATGACTTAAGACAGGACTTCCTCAGTCTTAAGAAAATGACCCCTTCCAAAAAGCTACCTGAAACCCTGTGTGCATGGAGTGGGCTCCTGAGGCTCCAGCCCCCCAGTTTGGACATTGTGGTTTAACCCAGGCCACCATCTCTGAACAGCCCTCAATGAACCCATGCAAGCTGGCCTGAAGCTGGTCTGCCTCCAGCTCTGTGTCCTCTCCAGGAGCCAGTGGATACTTGGTCCTTGGTGAGACCATTGAGGCTATGGGGCTGGGGACATGGCACCAGCCCAGACAGTTGGAGTTCATCAGTTACAGCAATGCAGAGTCTGGTGCACACAACACACCTCTAGGACCTCTCTCCTGGCTGGGTTCTAGCAGTAGTTTTGTCGTGATGCTAGATTTTTCATATGACAGGGACACCCAGGAGTGCCATAAGCCCAAAAATGGTCTGAGGTCATCTTTTGGGGTGCAAATGACCTCAAACTCAGAAGCATCAAATGAATGGTTGTTTCCCAGGGGAGCTTTGATAAGCAGAGCCAGCCTTGTGGCCACACCAGGAGGGTGCTGGAGGCATCAAGGTGAAAACGCCTCATTTTTCATCTTAGATTTTTTTATTATTATTTTTATTGGCTGGGGTGAGGCAAGTCCTGGGATGTAGCATCAGTCTGAAGCTGTTCTCATACTGCCCAGCCTGGGGACAAAGATGGGAACCTGATCCCCAAGGTGCATCTGGGCAGAGTCATGGCTCCAGAGAGACTTGCCATAAATAAATCCCCCCCAGCTCCATCAGCTGGTTTTCAGCACACCAGGGTTGTTTGGAGATAATGAGCTTCCTGCACTCACATCAGTGGAAGCTGTCTCATCTGCCACAGCTGCTGGAAAGGTCTTCCCCTCCTTTTCTTCCCCATCAAAGGTTTGATTTCAGCTCCACAGGAGTTCAAATGCACAGCGGGATAATTGCAAAGCTGGAGGTCTTCAGATTTCTTGGGCTGGATTCAGCTCTCTGGTAACTAAGCAGAGCTCAAAGCCCTTTTCCAAACACACAGTCCTGGGTTAGTTATTGCTCTTGGGCTTTGAAACCTCTCCTGTCAGGCTTGGTGGCAGCAGACCCCACATATGATTCCACTGAACCCATCAGAGGAGACTTGACAGAGGAGGCACCTTGGATGAACACCAGGCTGATGGCAGAGCTGCTGGGCAGGAGGAGAAACAGGATCCTGGTGTGGTCAGAGCCCAAGGACCATAACAGACAGATGTCAGGATGTCTCTGAGGTCTGAAGACGACCAGACTTCAGAAACATGAAGTTCCTGTGGGGAGACTCAAATCAGCGAGGCCAAAGAGCATGGATGAAGTCCATGGCTCATGCTCCTCACACCATCAGGCCATTCCAGCCTGGAGCCACAGCAGAGCTTCTTGAGCCTGGGTGCTGCACCAAGGATGAGGCTTAGGAGCAAGATCAGCTCTGGCCTTTGGCTCGAATTACATTGCCTAATGACAGATGTGCTGGGTAGGATATTTTCACACGCTGAGATGCTCCGTCGTGGCACCCAGTTGCTGAGACAGGAACATTTTTGTGCACACCTGGGGCTTTTCTGAGTGCTGACACATCAGGCATCACGATGGGCCTGCAATGCCATTTCCATGGTGTTGCCTCATCCTTCGCTGCAGCCCAACATAGGTCTGATTCCATCCCACCATGTGGGATACAACCTCAGGGAAGGCTGATGGAATGGGATGGGAGCTGCTCAAAGACTGGGATCTCCTCTGGGAAGGGGATGCTTAGAGGCTTTTTACTCTCTGGGAGCTCTGGATGAGTTTTTCACTACAAAGCCCTGTGACAGTGCAGAAGTCTTCTCAAGCCCCTTCCTACTGCTCCATAGTGGTGCACCAGATCTTTCCTTTCTCTCTCCTGGTCACAAACAAATCCAGCTGGAATCAGTGCTGAGTGAACAACAGGAAGATTTCAGGGTTAGACCCGTCCAGATCCAGATTTGCCCAGTTTTGTTTTTGGGTGCTACAGACTCCTGTTTAGCCCGTGACCCCCACAGCACCCCCCAACATCCACACACACACACAGCCTGGACTCACTCTGGCCATGCCACCATCCTCGCAGCACCTTCCAAACCTACCCTGGGTGCTTGCAACCCTGTAGAGTCCTAATCCACTGATGCTACTCGTGTCTTAGAGCCACAACCACCTTAAACAGGAGGGAAAATACAGCCCAGAAACCCAAGAGAGAGCCCCAACATCCTCCTGTGTCCTGACAGTCACTTGGAGGGGCTGGATTTTGATGAATGTGTTAAGCTGCCGTAATCCATCCGTGACTCTTGGAGACATGGCCTGGTTCCTCATCCCCAGCTGACATTCCCAGCCCTTCACACCCCCTACGTTGGCACAAGTGTTTGGCTAGCACTGCCCTGGATCAGTTCAGGGAACCAACTGCCTGGAAAATGTGACCAACATCAAAGACACGTTCAAGAGGCTGCACAGCACTTGTGTGGATGAAAACTTGTGCCCAGGAAAGGAAGGATGTTTGGGATGTGGGGCAGTGTGAGGGGACGGGGAGGATGTGGCTTCTTGGTGGTGATGCTTTACACTGATCCACCCAGCCTGAAGATCTCCCCCAAGCAGGGCTGATGTTGAGGCTGCAGTCCCCTTCAGAGACACAAGGAAACCCAAAATGTTGATACCACCACGTCTTCCTTTCCATCAGGCCATCAGTCCTGTGAAAAGAGGACATAAGGCTTATTCGGTGTGAACTGATCATGTGAGTGTTTGTAAACCATTTAATAATTCATCCTGGTTTGGTCCAATATCAGTCTGATGATGGGTTGATAATCCTTCCCCTTTTTCTGGCCAGATTTGTTCTTCTCTGCTCTGTCCTCCTGTTCTCTCCAGCAATTCCACCACCACTCCCAAACCCCCCACCCTGAACAGATCCCATGCATGTACACACTTCTTTATTCCACCTCTCCTGTTCTGGCCTGTTTTCTCACACCCCCCTTTCATTAACTGTCTGGTCACGTCTGGATTTTTAGGAAGATTAAAGCTAAAAGAAAGAAACCCTCAAACTCCTCTGCATTCCCTGCATCCTCCTCTGTTTGTTCTTCTTTCCCGCTGAGAAGTGAGCTGAGGCTCTTCTTCATCTTCCTCCCTGCAGATGCTTTTCATTCTTCCCGCGGTGCCCTTGCACGCAGCAGCTTCTCCTTTCCCATCAACATCCTGCTCACTCGTGTTATCCCTCCAGGTTCAGCCTCGCCTTACACATTCTTCTTCTCTTCCGTGCTCCGACGTTGGAGGGTTGTGCAGCCTTCCCACTCCTCTCCTGGCATGTCCCGTGTTCCTTCGTGCTGTGAACATTTCCTGCAGACCTGAGAAAGAGTCCTGCCTGGGAGCTGCCAGGCTTCCCTGCCCTCCTTGTCCTCACTGATCCCCTGCCAGGAAGGTCCCTGTGGGCTGGTGTCTGCTTTTTTCATCCCTATCCCATGGTTTTTGTCCTTGCATTTTGAACCCGCTTGTTCCGGCTGCGCTACCCCCGAGATTCGCATTTGTACCTTTTCCCTGTTCAACCCTGACTCGGAGCTGAAAAGGAGTGAAGAGCTCCGATTTAAAGGCGGTGTCTCTTTGTTTTGCACCCAAACGAAGCCTCATCCCCACGCTTTCGCCCTCCGGCAGGGCGCAGCACCCGCTTGTACAGAGGACGTGTCAAAGCCGGTGCCTCCAGCTCCTTGCCACACATCCAGAAAAATGAGGAGGTGATGCCATCCCCAGGCTGCGGGAGAAATAGCAGCGGCTTTGAACAGCGAGAAGAAGGAGGTGGGCAGCCGGGGCGCACACCCAGGGATGGTGGGCACCTGGGGGTGAGGAACCAGCACTGGTTTTCTCTGCTGTCTTCTCCATCATACAGCATCATACAGTCTCAGCATCCCCCAAGCATCTTGCACGCTCTCCGCCGAGCTGCCAAGTGCCCTTCGGGAAGTGCTGGCAGAGCAGTGCAGGTCTGCAGGGACATGCACTTGGCTGTTCCAGGCTTGTGCTCTTCCAGCAGACACTGGTGTGTCACTGAAAGACCCCAAATCCCTCCATAGGTCCGTGAGACAGTGCAGAACCTTTGAGGACAGGTCTTGAGTTCAATCTGCCAGGCTGCAGGTTGATGCTGTGACCTAGAGGACTTTATCCTACCCTGAAGATAGAAAGGGAAGGTGGGCTGATGCACTATGGTCTGTGGAGACCAAGGAAACATGACAGCCCAGGCAGAGCCAGAGGATGGGTTTTACACACAGATCTCGGGTATCAGAGCCCATCAGGGAAGAAGGGGTTCCATATTAAACAATGTGGATATTTTTAACTGGTGTGAACAGTGCTCCGAACCTGATGGATGGAGCACAGTAGAGGGCATTATTGAGCACAGGTGTCTCCACCTTCCTGTGGTGGAGCTGAGGAAACCATGGGCAGTGCAGGGTGCTGGTTTGATGCCAGGCTCCAGGCACCCTCTGTCTTCCTGTTCTCTTCCTTCCCTTTGTCTGCTTCTGAAATCCCCACATCTTGCAGTCTCCACCCAGGGACCTTGGTAGTGAGGCGGCCAGGCTGCCCCTGGGATTTGGGAAGTCCCCTGGGATTTGGGCTGGCTGAAGCCAACTCATCCAAACAGGACTTGTGCTCCACAGGTTCTGGGAATCTCTTCCCTCTCCTGGGGTTTAGGCACCCTTTATCTCATTCCCCTTTATCTTGAACCCCTGAACCCACATTATCAGGTGATTGCCTCCAGGTACAGCAAACAATTCCTACCACAATATCCTCTCATCGCCTGTTAAAGATCCCACAGGAGTGTCTAAAGCTGGAAGGACCTCCAGGAGTGAGGGTGGTGTGGGGTTTTCCTCCCGTTTAAAGACACACGGACCAGTATTTTTTGCAGAGCAAGTGTACAGCTTGGTAGTCCATTAAGGCAGTTTTATGGGAGATCACACTGAGTGCTCGGATTAATTAGCTGGCAGTATTGCTAATGATCTACGCTGCAATGAGTTGTGCTGGGAAGTGCACACCTCTGAGGGCTTTGGGGTACCAGGTCTGATGGCATGGTCCCTCTCTAGATGGGCTCTCTCCCCTCGCTGAGAGAGCACACACCCCCCAACCCCCAGAGAGCTTCAAACATATCTGGCCCCCCTCACACTCCAGTCTCTGCCAGGACCCTCCTTTTTGTCTCTCCTCCACCCAACCCATCTCTTGAGAATTGCAGCAAGTGGCTCCAGTCCCTAAACAGGCTGGATGGACCTTCCGCTCTTGCTGGCCCCACTCTGCCACCAGCCAGATCAGATATTTCCAGGATGGACCAGGACTAGGACCTGGCTGGGGGAAATGTAGAAGTAAGGAGTGACCGTGATTTCTCAGTTT
>VZRU01001510.1:128735-150121 GCA_013398155.1 Pedionomus torquatus | reverse complement strand
GCACCACTTCTCCCCAGGGACCACCTTCTCATCATTAAGGTATTCGTAAAAAAGATAGCTTTAATTTGGGCCAACTCTTTTGTGCTGCTGCCTTGGGAAAGGAAAGGTGACAGAAAAACTGAGAAAGCCCCAGGAAGCGATGTTTAATTTAAGGCCAGGCTGGACGGGGCTTTGAACAACCTGGTGTGGTGGGAGGTGTCCCTGCCCATGGCAGGGGAGGGTTGGAACTTGATGACCTTTAAGGTCCCTTCCAACTCTAACCATTCTGTGATTCTATAACGTAGCATGTCTGATGTTGGCTGGTGCACAGCCCCACCTTCCTCTCCCTCCCTGTGGACCCCGAGGCCTCTGAAAGGAGCAGTCCCTGAGCTCCCAGGGAGCAGGTGAAGGTGCCTGAGCCTGAATCCTGGGGACAGGAAGGCAGGGAAGGAGGGATGGTGAGGAAGGGTCCCTGCTGAGCATCCCCTGGACAGAGAAAGAAAATGCAGCAAATCTTTGGCAACTGCCCTACTGACTGGCAAATTCCCTGCCCATCATCTCGGGCTGCTGGATGACTTTGTAGAGCTTGTCTGAGCTCTGAGGTGTTTCATACTCTTCTCATCTCCACCAGTGACCAGGGTCCCATAGGGTTAGAGCTGTGAGGATGCAGAGCCTTCACTGGCAACTGCTGCTGCATTTCTGATCACTGCACACATAAATAAACCAGGGGCCATGCTCAAAGCCCCCGGTCAGGGGCTCCCCCAAGTCTTCTTGGCTCCTTTCCTCCTCAGCAGCTCTCCACTGGGAGGATGAACGTGTCTGTGAGATGTGAGCACTTGAAATCCTGGCCAAAACCAAAATGTTTCCCATGTTAGGGAGCCAAGAGAGATGAAATGGCCAGTGTTGTTCTGGGACCAGCCAGCTCTGAGTGCTAGTGCTTAGATGGACAGGAAAGGCAAGAATGGGGGAGAAAACCAGCCTGGGCAGCGTGCTAGAGGTCACCTGGATGGAGATGAACGGGGTAAACTGGAAGGAAGAACCACCCAGCATGGCTTCTCCTCCAGAAACATCCTCTTCATCACAGCCACTTGGTGCAGGAGCTGCTCTGGTCTGAGCTGGCCTGGAGACAACGGTTCAGGGTGTACCGGGGAAGGTGAGGGTAGCAATGGGGGATGGATGTGCTTTCAGACCTCCTAGGACTGCTGTCACCACGCTGGAGGAGGGGCTGCTGTTCCCCCTGCCATCAGTGGACACCAGGCAGGCAATGTGCCTGCAACCCCTCAAAGGCTTGCCATGGTCTCTCTGGGGTGGTATCTGTAGGCTGCAAGGAGTGTGGGACTCTACATGGCCCTAAGTTGCTTTATTCAGGTGCCTATCTGTGGGACCAGCTGCCCACTGTGACCCTCACCCACTCCAAGGGGCCCTGGGCAAGCCCTCCAGGCACCCATGGAGGTGTCTGCACTGCTCAGGGAAGCAAAGAATGCAAGGAGGTGGCATCCCCCAGCTTCCACAGAGTTCAGCGTGTCCCCTGAATCACAGCAAGGAAATTCAAACTATGCACGGGGCACAAGAGTTCAGAACAAGCCCCAGTCCCCAGCCAGCCATAAAAGTCTGGCCAAGATGAGGCAATGCAAAAACTAAACATTCAGGCGAGCAATGGATCCAAAGGACCACAGCAGCTGTTGGAGACAGTGTCAGCTTGGTTCTGCTTTTCCAATGAGTACTGTGGAGTCCTGTGTCCAGTTCTGGGCTCCCCAGTTCAAGAAGGACAGGGAACTGCTGGAGAGGGTACATCAAAGAGCTACCAAGATGATGAGGGGACTAGAACATCTCTCTGATGAGGAAAGGCTGAGGGACTTGGGTCTTTTCAGCCTGGAGAAGAGAAGGCTGAGGGAGGATCTGATCAATACCTAGAAATACTTTAAGGGTGGGTGTCAGGAGGATGGGGCCAGTCTGTTTTCAGTGGTGCCCAGTGACAGGACAAGAGGGAACAGGCACAAACTGGAACTGAGGAAATTTCATCTCAACATGAGGAGCAACTTTTTTACTTTGAGGGTGTCAGGGCACTGGAAGAGGCTGCCCAAAGAAGTGGTGGAGTCTCCATCTCTGGAGGCATTCAAAAGCCACCTGGACAAGTTCCTGTGCAACCCACTCTGGGTGGACGTGCTCTGGCAGGGTTGGACTAGCTGAAATCCAGAGGTCCCTTCCAACCACTATCCTTCTGTAGTTCTGTTGTTCTGTGATTCTGTGAGCTGCAGTCTGGGGACATCCCATGACAGGTCTCTCTAAGGTCCTGCATGGGAACTTCAGCTCCTGGGGTGGTGCAGGCAGCTGAGATCCCTCTGCACCCCACAGCATCAGGGATTGACTGTGTATGGTTGGACTCAATGATCTCAGAGGTCCCTTCCAACCATGAAAATTCCGTGATTCTCTGACTAAAGCCAAGGATGGGTAGAAGCCTGACCCAGAACTCTGGAAGAGCCAGATTCTGAGACACAGCCGTCTTTTCCCCCTCCAGCCATTACCAAGACCAGGATGTACTAGATCCCTCGTCTTATAGATACTGTATGTTCCTTTGGCTTTCAGTCAGTCAGCACGTTTGCTGGAGGGGCTATAGGGATTATAGTCCCAGGATACAGGGATAGAGGTTGTCCAGGAAAAATGACCAGGGGACCACAAGCAGGAGAGCTGTCTGGAGTCAGTGTTGGGGCAGAGAGAGGGCAGCACAAAGTGCCCTGTGCTCCTCACCATCCTGCCACCCGCTGAGTTTGCTCCCCATCCTGCCTCTCCCTGCTACCTCGCTCTCTGCTTTCTCTGCCTTTCCTGCTATTGAGATCCCTTCCAGCTGCTTGGGATTGCCCTGGGCTTGGGGAATCTCCCTCCCATTAAACTGTGCTGTTGTGTGCGGCCTGCAGCAGCAGGTGCCTGGGTGGAGTGGCGCTGGCAGAGCCCCGATGCTGTGTCCAACCATTCCATCCCCAGGGCCTGCTGTCCTGATCCTCGTGGGAACTCCGTGCCACCCACCCATTCCCCTTCTTATTTATGTACAGCTGCTGCTCACAAATGGTCTTCCTGGTATGGAAACCTTCGGCAGCTTTTCGGAGTGGAAAAGCATGTGAAAACCTGCCACGATGAGCTGGCTGTGAGGCAAATGCCTGTTTCTCCAAGGCTTGTTCTCTCCCTGGCTCAGGAGCTGGATCACCTGTAGCAGGAGAGAAGAGCTATGCCTCAGCCACGGGAGCTCTGGGCTGGATGCTCACTGATCAAATCCCTTCTCCCTGTGGAGCAAAGTTCTTCCCAGAGCTCCTTTCTGGCTACAGGTGCCAGGGTCTGGGGGACATTTGAAGCCACAGCTCAGCCTGAACATCATGGTGGCCTGTGGTGGATCAGGAGGCAGAGCTCCACGCATCCATAGGCCAGCTGTGCCCACTGGGTTCCTTCCACCCTTTAGTTTGTGGCTGTCCCCACTCTGTGAGATGAAGGTTCTCATGAGAAACAAGAGGCAATGCAAAGAGCTTGGTGGAGCCCTATTCCCAAGCTGAGGAGCAGGGATAGGTTCAGCAACCCAGCATGAGATACCCTCCAAGCCCACTGGATTACAGAATCATAAAATGGTTAGAGTTGGAAGGGACCTTGAAACCATCCAGTTCCAAACCCAAGTTCTGGGCAGGGACACCTCTCACCAGACCAGGTTGCTCAAAGCCCCCTCCAACCTGGCCTTGAACCCCTCCAGGGATGGGGCAGCCACAGCTTCTCTGGACAATCCCTTCCTCCTTGCCCTACAGCTCCCCTCCCTCACCAAGAGTCCCTCCTCAACACTCCTGGAGCCCCTTGATGGAGTGGAGGGGTCTCTAAGGTCTCCTCAGAGCCTTCTCTTCTCCAGCCTGAATCCCCTCAACTTTCTCAGCCTATCCTCACAGCAGAGGGGCTCCAGCCCTTGCAGCATCTCTGTGATTTCCTCTGGCTCTTCTCCAACAGTTCCACATCCTTCTAATGTTGGGGGCTCCAGAATCTTTCAAGCAAGCCTGCAAAGCTGGCCAAGAAAGGACTTGCCTAGGAACGAAGGGCAGATGAGCGTGGTTCATGCCTCACCCTGCCTTTAAATGGAGAAGTGAGAACTGCACGGTGCTGCTGCCCATGGTTTCCTGGCAGTCAGTCCATGTGCTGGGCTGCCTGCCTGCCTGCCGGCCATGGCCAGGCTCGCAGGTCACCCGTTGGGCAACCTTCAGCCACCCCGGGAGGCTGCACACATGCTGGGGTGGGACCCGGCAGGCACAGAGGCTGCTGGAACGCAAGCCAAGCCTTTCCCGAGCACACGGGCTGCCAGGGTCCAGCAGGGAGGTCAGAAGCAGAAGAAGCCCAGGAATTCAGGAGAAGAATGTGTTTGTTGTTTGGTTTTTCAGTAATACGTTCTGGGTTGTGGCTAAATCCTGTTTGCAAAGTGCTGAGCCTGGTGCAAGAGCCCAGAGCAACTCGCGAACCCTGCTCCAGGGAATTGCTCCAGGGATGAGTTGTGGAACTGGGGATGGAGCCAGGAGCCCCATGGCATGCTGTCCCTGCAGGTACCCTGGTCGGCTGGAGAACAGACCCGCAGCAGGAGCAGAGCCTGGTCCTACCCAAGACATCTCCCCAGCATTGCCCCCGGGACAGGGTGAAGGGCGCTGGAGCCTGAGCGCCTGAGATCACACTTTCCAGCAAACTCCCACTGATTTTGGGAGGCTGTCTGGAGGCACGGGAACTCACTCCCTCCTGATTTTCAGAGGATGCTAAGCCAAAACACTTGCAAAACCAGCCCTGCTGGAGCTAGGATCCTGCACTGGGAGACCTGCTGCTCCCAGGCCAGTGGGAGCAGGAGGTGCCATAAGACCGATATGTTTTTAAGTGGGGGTGTCACTTATAAGCCTGAATCAATGGTCTCATTTACCTGGGGACCCCACTAGTGACATTTTCAACACGCATTTCTTGGAAGAGACCCGAAAAAACAGGGGGGGTGGAAGCTGGCTCAAGACCCATGTGGGACAGGGACCAGGCTGCTAGGATGTCTCAGGGAGGACAAACAGCCCTACCCAGCCTTGTCCAACAGGCAGGAGCACTTGGCACCACCATCCCATTACTGGTGTCCTGGTGGGACAGCCAAAGAGAACCACCCACCTTTTGCTGCTGAGAGGTACCTCTGGGGGGCACACCCATGCATCCATGGCCTCATCACAGCACATCTCAGCCTCAACAGAGCTGTGACATGATGGAGTGGGGAGGAGATGACTCAGGTTCAGGACGGGGCTGCTGTGGTCCTCCTTGCACAGCAGCTATGAGTCCACGGTGGGTTGCAAGGAGACCTGAGAGCTGGAGAGGGCAGGGGCTTCCCCGGGAATAAGAACTACACATTTTTCCAAAGGGGTCTCCAGGGTCACAAGAGCTGCTTTAGCCAAGCCACCCTGAACACAGACACCCACCAGGCCAGGACACCCACCTCTGCTGGGATGCTCAGCTGTCTGGTAATTTTGGAGAAGGTTGGACATTCATACTCCCGTCCCTTTCAAGTGGGGACAGGCAGGCACAGGCAGGGCACGCTGGCTGCCACAGCCCCAGCAAGCCAAGGAGCAGTGTGGCTGCTGTCCCACCTGCCCACCTTGGAGATTCCCCACCACAAATGGCTGTATTTCGCTTTCACAGATGGCTTTTCCCGAGGGACATCCCTCACGGGGTGCTGGATCCCCACTCAGGCACTGCAGCACAGGGAGCCTCAAGGGTCCCACCCCACACATCCCCGCATCTCTTCCCCCATCACGCAGAAAATCTCCTGGGGAAGAGACTTGTGGAGCAGCTGCTTCTCAGGAACTCTAGACAGAGCCTTGCTTCCCTCTTTCCTCGAGCTGCCAGACCTCTTGCAATAAATCAGAAGCTTTTCCCAGCAGAGCGCTCCTGCTGCCAGACCACAGCGTTCCGCTTGCACTTTTGTCTCTCCTTCCCCATTAGTCTCTCCTGTTTGCTTTTCTGTGGCCTTTGCTCTGGAGTTATCCCCCCTTTTTCTCAGGAATGCATCAGCAGAGCTCTCACAAAACCCTGGTCCCCACATTTCTCATCACTGTGTGTGAGTTTGCATGTCTGAGGGTGGGAAATGCAGGTGGGGGCCAAAGCTATGCCCACCAGCACAGAGACCTGGCTCCAAGTAGGCATTTCCAGGAACAGTAGCTAAATTGTCCAGTTTTGGCTTCAATCCCCACGGGTTTTTCACCTCCTCTGGTTTTGAGACATTAGGGGCATCCTTCATGTCCAGCCTGGCATCCCTGGCAGCACCAGGGCAGGCTGCCGGAGCTCTGCTCCCACTGTTAGGCAGTGCACCTCCAGGAAGGATGGCAGGCAGGGAGGGCTGGACATCACTGAGGATGTCCCACAACTTGGTAGGCAATTGGGGTACAATACCTGCCCTTTCCATCTTCACCCATGCAGCATCCAAGCAGAGTTTGTGGCTCCACAGCTCCAGATGCACAGCACAGGTCCCACCTCTCCTGCAGCCAGTGGTCCCCTCCCTGATGGGAAGGACCCCAAGGGGTGTGTGTCACCTCAGGACACCAAGGGACAGAGCAGTCTGTGCTGCAGCACTCCCTTCCTGCATCCCCAATGTGTCCTGAATGTCCAGCAGAGAGAGAGAGCCACAAGGACAAGCTTCTATGGGCTTCTATGGGCTCAACCACAGCTCAAAACTGTCTACCAGGTACCCAGTGGTGGCTCCCCTGGGACTCCTGGAGGGGATTGATCCCTGCTCTGAATTGTGTGTCCTCCTGGCATCTAGAGAAACCAGCCATGGAGAAATGGAGGCGACACTCAGGTGCACTGATGACAAGCCAGCCTTCTCTGTGGCCCCTAGACCAGACCAGTCTGCTGGTCAGCTGCTCTTGCCTGGGATGGGCAGGGCTGAGAGACCATCTCTGCTCCATGCAGACACATTCACTTGCTCAGTCTGAGGGGAGGGGATATACCTCCGAGTTTCCACGCTGGTAGGAAGAGAGTTCATCTGAAACAGTGCAGGTAGAAATCCTTACCGTGGGTGGCATCCTCACCCAGAACCTGCCCCAGCACCATGCTGCATGAGACAGCAGAGGAAATATTTGCTCCTGGCTCATTGTGTTAGGGAAAGTGCACAGGTCAGTCCAGGTGAGGACTTGGTCATGCCCAGACACTCCCCAGAGGTTCGTCACTGGAGAGAGAAACCAAAGAATCGAGAAGAGTATGACTGTAGCTCAGGGGCCACAAGAGGAAAACTTGGAACTAAAAGCCTCCCATCAGCTCAGAGCCCACCATGCCCCTCCAAAAGCTGTGCTGTGTAAGCAGTGAGGCAGTGCAGGTAAGAAAAGATGGTTGGCCCCAGCAGTTTTTCCAGAGGACAGCAGCTTTGCAAAGCTGTGTTGGCTATGAGGGCTCCACCAATATATGCCCTGGTTTGTGACGAGGGGAGGCAAAGAAACCACTACAGAAGCAAAAAAAAAAATCTGCTGTTCAAGGTTCCCCTCTCATGAGGGACAGGAGAGATGTCTCTTGGCCCTGCATTTCATTTTTCTCCCTTGGGGAGGGCTCTGACACAGCATGACAGAAACCAGAGCAGCCCTGAGTCCTGCACGGGTGTGTGGGAGCCGTCCCCTTGCTCGCTCTGCCCCAGCTCCTCACCAGCAAACAGGCACCGCTCTCAGCATGCTGAGGGGAGGATTTGGCTCTCCCAGTCCGTAGACCATTAATATCCCAGCTGGGGAGGTGACTCGCACATGCCCCGGGGCTTGCATGCCTTCTCCTCTTGCAGTGGGGTCAACTCAACCTGGGCAGTCTGACCCAGCTCCCACCCCTGCAGTTGACGTGTCCATGAGTGGATCTGGTACCCTGTTCCCCATCCCCTGGGGCTGCAGGATGCCTCCCCGTCAGCATTTCTGAGGCAGCTGACAAAGAAAGACAACACGGACTCGGACACACACCCCTCACACTGCCCAAGGGCCTCTCCCTTGCCGCAGCTCTGCAGTTTGAATGGAGCCCAGGTGGCAACAGCCCAAGAAACTCAGACACCTTGAGGGAGACACAACACGAGGGGCCCTGTGCAGTGAGTTGGTGGACACGGCGGTGAGCCTCTGCAGCAGAGAGGGGAAAATCCACCGCAGGCTCCAAAACAGCTTCAGATTCTTGGAAAGCTGGCAAGATGGGAAAGAAAAAGGCGATGCAGGCGAATAGGGAGTGCTGGGTTTCTCGCTAATAAATAGGAAAGCAAAGCAAACCAGTCAGTGTTTCCATTCCGCTCGGTGTCCTGCTCCTTTGGCCTGGCTTTTCATCACAAACTGGGATGAAAAAAGGACTTCTTTGCTACAGGACTTCTTGCACTTTTCCATTCAGAGAAAAGCATTGAGACTCCAGGTTGCTGAAGTGGTTAAAAGCAAAGCACCCCTGATGCCCTTCCTCAGAGAAGGTGGCTCCTGAGTGGTTTGTGCCATAGTCCCATTATTGGGCTCTGCAGTCCAGTGGTTCCCAAGAGACTCCACACATGTAATTGAGGAAAACTGGAGAGCATCAAGAGAGGGAATTAATTGTCCCCTTTCTATATGGCATTTGTGGGGCCACTTCTGAATTAACTGTGTCCAATTTGGTGGGGGGGAGCAGGGGCGGGCAGTACAAGCATGACACTGACAAAGTGGAGAGAACCCAGTAGTGAGGCTCTGAGATGGTTGGGGACCTGGAGCACAGGACATGAGAGGCTGAAAAAGCTGGGTTTTGTCAGCCTGGAGAAGGTGAAGGGGTGTCGTGCTGAGGGGGACTTTTTGTTAAATTTCATCAGATTTTCCCTGCATCTCTGAAAAAGGCCATCACTGATGTCTCTATGCCCTCCCATTAGGGATTTGAAGGCAGATAGTTACCAGACACCCCCTTGGAGGCTGAGGGATCTCCATTCTTGGAGGTACCCTGACCACAGTCCTCAGCTAATTGATCTACGTTGGCCCTGCTTGGAGCAGGGGTTGGACCAGAGACCTCCAGAGATGCCTTTGAACCTCAGAGATTATGGTTTGGGAACACCAGCCTTGGTCAGGGGAGCACCCAAAGGACCTGTCTCTCAACTACTTCTGTGGCCCACGAATCCTCCCAGAGGCCAGCATAGAATCCTCTCTGGGAGCTTCCCACCAACCCCTGACCAGATCCTGGTCTTGAGACTAGAAGAACAGTTGCATTTGTTCCCATGACTCATCCTAGAGAAAAGGGACCAGCACCCAGGAGTCCCATTTAGCAAAGTGTCCTTGATGCTGGGCCACAGCCAAACCCTTCCTCAGTTTCCCAGCAGCTTTTTCTTGTGCCTTTACAGCTGCTCTTTCGCGTCTTTGCTGCACAGTGGCTTGTTCAGGCAAAGAAAGGGAGTGTTTCCACTCAGCCTTGCCAGAAGGTTGTCCTCAAGACAGAAAAGGGGTTAAACCTGGCTTTTATCTCCTTCCTACTCATGGTCTTAAACCAGATGACATGGCAACACTGCACTCCAGGGGTCCAAGTCATGGGGGGCAGACAAGGAAAGGACGGAGACTCAACAAGCGTGGGCGCTGAATACGGCCACATCCTCCCGTCCTGCTCACATGTGGGATCTTCCTGCCTACCTGCGGAGCACCACGTCCTCCACCGGCTCCGCAGGGCCCCGTCCCTCCCTGGGAGGGCTCGCGTCATGCCACGGGGCGGCCAAGCCCGCTCCAGCCTTTGAGCTCAGCTTTCATCACCTGGAGCTGCAGCACCAGAGCGGCCGCAGATGGGCACTAACCCCTGGAGAAGGTGAGACGGTCACTGCCCGGACATGTCCCCACTGGCTGGAGGTCAGTTGCTGTCTGCGATGGAAGAATTGGAGCTCGATCGCACAGGCTTGCGGTAGGAACAGCTTCCAGCCAGTAAATGGCTGTTGCAGATGTAAGGAGACAGGAAACACCTGCATTGTCATAGCTGGCAGGTCCTCCGTAAACACAGGATACGTTTATTAAACAGCCTGTTTCCCTTCCCTGCCTGATGGTGGGTGCCAAATCAGCCTTCGCTCAGGTGGGATGAGCTGAGCTCCACAGGCTCCCCTCCAGCCTTGCACCTCGGGGCCATGCACACCTCGGCCAAGGGGGTCTGCTGGGGGGCAGCACCACACCAGGACCAGCACCCCACCGTGCTGCTGGGGATGCTGGGGCTCAGGGTGCTCTCAGTACACAAGCTCTCAGCCCTGGAACACCCCAAATTGGCCAAGGTTGGGCTCTGCCGCTCATTTCTTTCACAGGGACATGATTGCTAATGCACGGTGAGGGGCCAGATGGACAGAGGTCCCGTCCCCACTGCTCCTTCACGACCCAGCTGGCAGAGACCCTACCTTTGGTGTCCCACGACACCGAGATCCCTGCGCAGGCTGTTTTGTGCCGTCATTCACCAGGGAGACAGCAAATACTGGCAGAACTCCCCACAGAAGATGCAAGTAAGAGGCACTGTGCTCACTTTCTTCCTCAATATGCTGTCTCAAGGTCTCTTTTTCACTCTGCAAGGCAGTAGGAAATCATTCCAGCGTGAAGTACCATCACAGTTCCAGCAAATGTCTGTTTTTTCCCCCTCCAAAGACAGTTGCTGCTATCAATAATACCATCCGGGAGTCGGTGAGACGGGGAGATTTGCTCATGGAAATTTCACGGTGAAGGGGACACGGGATAAGGGAGGTGAACAGGAAAATTTGACTAAACAGGTCACATTTCGGACTCTGCTTTCCCAGTCTTCATGTAAGCTCGGGTAAAGGGTTAAAGACACTTTTGAAGGAACTGCTCATCTCAAGGCACAGAAAAGCCGACAGGCATCGAGCACAAACCAAGCGGGTCTGTTGGTCACCCTGCCAGCATGGTAGCATCCCCTGGGGCGGGTTTCCCCATCACAGCTCACTGCACTCCCACTCAGCAGTCCCTGAACACTCTCCACCTCTGATCCCGGACAGTTTGTCCCCAGAGGAGCCACGCAGCAGAGGAACGACTGCGCGGCGTATGCGGTTCACCTTCTTTGGAGATAGATGGAGGACTCTGGGTGCTAAACTAAATTAACCTTGAAAAATTCATGTCACAACTGACTGCAGCAATTAGTTGCTTTTAATGAGCTGCTGCACCCAGGCTGATGTGAGAAGGTCCTGGAGGAAATCAGCATCTACCACACATGCCCCTGACTGCTGATGGCTGATAGGAACTGGCAGCCACCTCCCAGCCGCTTCCCAGGGAGAAGTTCCCACATTTGTGGCTCCAGTTTTCTGCAGGCAGGTTTATAAGCCCAAGTGCTTAGATGAAGGCTGCTGAGCTTCACCTAATGCTGATGTGCCAGCAATTTTCAGGAGAGCAGGGAAGACTGATTTTTTTTAACAGATATTGGAGGAGGACAAAGCATAACAACCTTTTAATGTCAAATCCCCAGGAAAACAGCAAATAAATAGTGTTGGAGCTGCAGGTCCCCAGGGATGTGCAACGGCTCCCTGGCTCTGCTGCAGTGCTGACCACATCTGAGGAGGGTCAGGCACTCCAGCCAGGACCCAGCCCTGCAGGACCCAGTGCTGTGACCCTCCAAGGGACCTTGAAGGAAGGGGATGAAGCCCCAATGTGGTCTGGCTCAGAGCAGGCTCCCTGCCCTCTGATCTGTCAGGATCTGACACTGCTTTTCTCATCCCAGAGAAGCTGTGGCTGCCCCATCCCTGGCGGGGTTCAAGGCCAGGCTGGATGGGGCTTGGAGCAACCTGGTCTGGTAGGAGGTGTCCTTGCACAGGACAGGGGGTTTGGGACTAGATATAATTTAAGGTCCCTTCCAACTCAAACTATTCTATGATTCTATGATCTCTCATTTAAACTTCTAAAGAGCTACCAGAGACGCTGCAGCAGGGGCTGGGACCTCTCTAGCCCATGCTTCAGCCTCCTCGGACCCTTGCTGGCTGTACCCCAGCTGCTCTTAGCCCTTGGCTCCTGCTAAGGTGGGCTGGCTTCCCCAGGAACTCATTCCGTTCTGCCCCATGGTCTCTGCCCTTTTGGAAGGTCCCTCTCTGCCAGCCAGCCAAGCTTGTGTTGCTTAAACAAAGCAGCAGCCTTGATCCCAGAGGTATAGAGAAAGAGACATCAGGAACTGCTGCCTCAATATGGAGAGCCCTGCAGGAGACACGCTCTGAACTTGTCGCCTTTGTTCCCATCCCCATGCTGTGCCTCTGCTGTGCTCCAGCAAGAGGAACGCAAAGCACATGCAAACGATGGGGGCTTGCAATGGTTTGGGGTTGCTAGGGGATGCCAGGCTGTCCTGCCACCTTCCCAGGTGGGACATCACATCAGCAGGCTGCAACCCCCTCTGACGTTCCTCCTTGTGAGGAGCTGGTGCTACAACAGCTCCTTGTCTGGGAGGATTCACAAGCCCCTGCAGCCCCGGCGTTGCTCTGTGGTGAGTCTAAATCCACTTGCAGGCTACAGAGCAGCTGAAACGGATGCTGGACCAGATGTTTGGCTCATCTTCCCCGGCCTGGGTCTGCAGTTCATTGCTTCCATGCTGCATTTCCCTGCCTGCACCATCCCTGTGTCCCATCAGGGCCCCCCCACCGTCCCCCTGAAGGCAGTCGCTCTTTGCCGCTGCAGAGCTCCTCCAGATCAAATCCAACATCCAAACATGGCTTGACTCCGGAGGGCTTCTGTCCCTGACACTCATCCCAGCACTTCGCTCTGGGTCCAGACATCAGTCCTGATGCTGGTCAGGTGCCAGCTTGGCTCCATGCCTGTCACTGAACTGCAAGATCTGCTGTCACAAAAATGCTGCATAGTCCCAAACCTTGCGTTTTGCTCTTTGCAGGTTAGAACAGAGCCATTTCTAGAGCTGCCTCTGATTCTTTCCCTGGGTCTCCCTTCTCACTGTGGGCTGAAGTAAATGTTAATAAATCTTCTACATATTTCTTTCAAGTTTAACTTCCTCACCTATATGCCCTTGGTTTAGGAGAAAGGCTCCCAATTTTCTGCTTGAAAACGCATAAAAAATGCATAAAACAGCTCCTGTACCAAAGGTTCAAAACAGATTAATATTTACTCATTAACCCCTGGAAGGACATAGATGTTTTATTTTCTTTTCCCTAGTGCAGTTTACTCGGCTCTGAGCAGTCCCTGCCCCACGCTTGCACCCAGGGTGGTGCACAGGGAGTGCTGGAAACCCATCTATTCCTACCAGGCACCCCCTAAATGGTGGGTGCTGCCTGGGGATAAGGTATTCAGACACAGCTTTTCAGGGCGAAAATGGCCTCATTCTGTAAATCCCGCAGGTTTCAGGAGGTCACTGATGAGGAAGCAGAGGACACGGTCCCAAGGCAGAAGTACCACATGCTTGTTCTAAAAATCACTCCGTAGCTGGCATCTATAAACTTGGAAGCGATGTCACCAAAACCAGATTCCTCCAGCGCGGGGCAAACCTGGATGTAATTGAGCCTTGGAATCTGCTGCAGTGTCCGATTTTCGTGCCAGGAGTGTCAGAAGAACAAGAAAAGCTGTGGCAGGATGTTGTATGTTTTTGCTGTGATTCAGCAAAGCCGCATGAAAAAAAAATAAAAAAAACCCAACCCCAAAACTGTGCAACGATTTGAAAGGGACCGAATCAGAATCCAGCCAGCTTGTTTTTCAAAAGCTTGGTCATTTCCTGGACAGTATCATTAAAGAGGGACTGGAGCATTCAAAACCTGCACCAAATGTGGCAGATTTTGCAATGCTCCCTGGAGCTCTTTCTAAGGTCGCACGTGCTTCGCAAGCAGAAGGGCCTGAAAAAGGACAAATCCTTCTTGATCTGACATACAATAAACTGCTTGATTATTTTCCAGGAGCTGCTGGCCCATCGCACCACTTCCCTAGAACACACCCGCTTGGTTGGTGCTACCTCAGGAGCTCACAGCGGCAGAACCCAAAGGGGGAACCATGAAGGTTGGAGCACCCTGACCTGAAACTTCCTGTTATCCCTTCACAAAGAGTTGGAGACATCTCAGCCACAGGTGCTTTGATAACCCCAGACCTGCAGGTCTCCTCCTTCCACCCTGCTCCTGGCCTAGAAATGAGCAAGTCAAGTCTTGATCAAGACTTGGCCCAGCACATTTCCCTGCAGTTTTGACTTCCCTTAAGTCTAGGGAGGATCCTGGACCGGTGGAGACCTGCTGGTGACACAGCTGAGTGGCTTGTGCATGCACACAAAATAGCTCCTCAAAAACAACACTTTCCCCATATCCCTGTGGCATGACAGCCTGGTTTGGGGGCTGGGTCTCCTCTCCATACTGGGCTTTGCTGCTCCAAGCTGCAAGGTCCTCCTCATCCCTCCTGGGGTGCAGCTCTCAAGGTGGGGACCCTCATGTCCCACCCCTGTGTACAGAGAGAGCACACAGGACCCCTGCAGGACTCCTGCAGTCCCGCCAGCCACCCTGCTCACAGCCCTGCTTGTCTCCTCTGCTTTGTTTTAGGACCCTGCTCATACCTCAAATAACCATGGTATGCAATTAGGGTTTTCTATTATTTTATTTTATATGGCTCTTCAGTGTCTGGCAACGGGGCTGAGCTCATGCTGAAGACTTTCTCGTGATGGCAGCCCAAGGGTGTGTGTCTCTCTCTCTCTCTCCCTCTTTTCCCAGATTTTTTTTGCAAGAATAAAACATTTTTGACATTTTAATGTCTCTGTTGAGGCCGGTAGGAAGTGGTCAGCATATTCTAGCTGACTAGAGGCAGGCACAGAGACAGCAGATTAGCCTAAACCTCTGTGATAATAGTATCTTTTGCAAACATCTACAGCTAACTCTCCCTTACTGAAGTTTTTCTGTGTCTCAGATCTTTATACCATAATAATAATAATAGTGATAATTTGGGCCTTTTCTGACAATAAACATGGATTTATTAATGTTTTAGACTCTACACTCCTTGGGGCAGGGTGTGTTTCTTATTCAGGGAGTTTAGTACCAGGAAAAGCCAGTAAATCCCTTTGTTTGCCCCCCTACATATAATCATTTTGGTCCTGTATTGAGCTTGAAGCTCCTCTAATGGCTAAATCACACCCTCAGCAAGGTATTCAGAGGTGGGGACACCATGAGATGGAGCATCTGCCCTTCCTCCAGCTGTTTGTGTCCTCCTTTAGCCACCCAAACCTTGTGTCCTCTTTCTACTGGGGCTTCAGCTCAGCCCATTTCTACACAGGGTACCTTTCTCCAGGGTTCCTGCTGCCCTGTGGCCCACTGGGAAGACCTGCCTCAAGCGTTAATGATATGGAGCTCATCATCAGTGGTTGCCTCTGGGTACTGTCCCCAGCTCTTCACCCTCCTCGGGCCACCATGGGTCCAGTCCCGCTGAAGGTATGAGGAGCATCCAGGCAGGACAGGGTGTCTGTCTGATGACACCCTGTGACTCAGGAGCTTGTGCCACCTCAGCTAATACAACAGGGAGACCCAGAGGTCAATCTCAGGTGAATTTCTCCCACAGCAGTTTTGGTCAGTGCTGGAGACCCACCGGCTCCATCCATCCCATGTGAATCCCTCCTGAGCAGCCACTTGCTCTTACTTTGCCCCAGGCTCCCCCACCTGCGTTTTTGGTGGGGGTGGCCCCTCACTCAGGCACCTGAGACACCCTGCTCTAGTCTAGACAGCTTCAGCTATAAATAACAAGTCCATTTGCCCTGGAATTGTCCAAAGACATAGACTCCAAGCCCCCTGGCAGCCTGCATGTCCATGGGACCTCTTGTCTTTCCAGTGCTCCCTGGGATCTTCCAAAGGCAGGCAGCTCCACGATGTACTTCTCCCTCTTCACCACAAATCCCAGCCTGCCTTTCTGAAGGTCACCCAGGCCTGATCCATCAGGATCTCATCTGTTTCATGTGTCTTCCTAGTCCAGGTCCCTGCTTTCCATTGTGGGCTCCTGCTCTAACCATACCACCAGAGGGACCAGGGCTGTGAAGGTCCTTAGCTCCATGCAGATGTGGACACTTTAGACCTTGCCAGGAGGAGAGCAGAGGGGCTGGAAACAGGGTCAGCAACCAGGCAAAGCTTTGGTTCCTGGGGCACCACAGGGCTCAGGTGCCATTTAGTTCCCCACAGGGCTCAGGAGGCTGTGAGCATTGCCAGGCTCTGCCAAAGCAGATTTGTCTCCAGACACCAAGGAAAGCCTGGAAGGGGGAAAAACCTAACACCCCATAGCTCCAGAGCCAGTGTCCCTGCCTGTCTCCACTGCCACTGGGCAGCCCCTGCAGGATGCAGCCTGCCATGCTGCCATGGGGGGTGGTAGACAGGATGGGCTGGGCTCTGCCTGGATGCAGGAACAAGCCAAGGGGCTCTGTTTGTGCCTGGGTTACACAGCCTGGAGATAAACCCCTTCTGGTATGCGAACCCTCACACCATGTGTGCCCCATCAGCCATCTCCTCCTCAATGCCTGCAGAGCCCCAGGCACATTCTTGGGATTTAATCAGCCTGATGGGGCGAGGAGAGGGAGAGGAGAGGGAGAGGAGAGGGAGNGAGGAGAGGAGAGGAAGAGGAGAGGAGAGGAGAGGAAGAGGAGAGGATGACTGCTGTGGGAGAAGAGGAGCCCAACAGTTCCAGGTACTCCGCACGGCTCCAGTTGGGTTATTTATAAGGGCTGAGGTCAGGATCCCTGGATCAAACACGCTCATTTCTGCTGCATGCACTAACGGATCCAATGCTCCAGGGCCCTGAGATCAACTTCCAAATACAGCCCGGTCCCTGGAGGCACCGAGCCACCCCACCGGGCTCACAACCTCCTGCTTGCCGGGACTAGTACACAAAGAAGCCTTAGAGACAGCGCTGGATTAGACCAGCTCAGAGGGCAGCGGGACGGGAGCCAGGACCTCGGCCCTAACTGCCCTGTTCCCAGCACACCAAGCACAGTCCTGCCTGCAGGGACGGAAATCCCATTCCCCAAATTTTCTCAATGGTTCGCTTCTCGGAGGAGCTGAAAGGCGATCTGCCATCCCTTCAACCCAGTTGGGACTTGGCCATTCGTCAAGGAGCGGCTATCCATCACCTTCCCTTGCATGAAAGGCATTCCCTGCCCTCCTCCAAGCCAGGTTCCTGCAATCCCACCTTGGAGGTACCAGGGATGGGGTCTGAACCAGCCTTTCCCAGCACCACCACGGCTCCGGGAGCATCCCCTGGGCAAATCCTGAGTTTACCGGGCAGAGAGGCTCCTTGCTCCCGCTTGCCCAGCCATTTGCTCTGCCCAGGAAAAGGCAGGCGTGGGGTGAGACGAAGCAGAACACAAACATTGCGTTAATGCTGGCTGGCCCTAATCAAAAGCTGATGCTGCACAGCCCGGCCAGCAAACATTGCTGGGGATCTGTGGGAAAAATGGGATCCACATGGCAATTCGCACTCCAGCTGCTGCCTTATCTCCCGAAAGCGTTATCTCATGCAAACTTGAGCTGGAGCTATTTTATTTTCAGCTGAGTAAAAATGTGTCAGTTTTATATTTATATATTAGGCCACAATCCCATGGGAAATTAATTTGCCCAACAGCAGAAATTCTGTCATCGCACGCATCAGTCAGTCTGGGAATGGGGATCTCCAGACCAAAGCCCTGAAATCAGGGGAATGGCTTAAAATAATAACCACGGGAGGATGCAGGAGACTGAGCAAATTACAAGAGTTCCTTCCCAACTGCACATGTATTTAGGGGCCATTTCGTGGTTGATATATAAACGTAGATTCAGAGGCTTGGTGTGACTCCCATCTCAGTGGGTTCACCGCATGGGGAGGATGGGGCTCAGCCCACACACACCGTGGGATGGGGAGAGACTGCTCTGGCCGAGTGGCCCCTGCACTGCCACCATCCCATTAGCACCAGCCCAGTGGGGTGTCTGACAAACCCCTTCCAGCCATCTGGGTTTCCCTGCATGAATAGAGCAGGGGGCTGTGGTCTGGATCCTGGACATCACTAGATCCACGCCACTTACACCCACAGAATGATTTAGGTTGGAAGGGACCTTAAAGATCATCCAGATCCAACCCCCCTGCCATGGGCAGGGACACCTCCCATCACACCAGGTTGCTCCAAGCCCCATCCAGCCTGGCCTTGAACCCCTCCAGGGATGGGGCCTCTGCAACTTCCCCAGGCAACCCACTCCAGTATCTCATAATTCTTTTTGATATGTAATCTAAATCTCTCCTCTTCCAGTTTGAAGCCACTACCCCTCATGCTATCACTCTGTGTCCTCGTAAGAAGTTCCTCCCAGCTTTCCTGTAGGTCCCCTTCAGAGACTGGAAGGGGCTCTAAGGTCTCCCCAGAGCCTTCTCTTCTCCAGGCTGAATCTCCCCATCTCCCTCAGCCTGTCCTCATGGCAGAGGGGCTCCAGCCCCTGTGGCCTCCTCTGTGGTACAGTAGCACAGGGTTCCATTAATACACAAGGGGATGCCCCAAGGAGGCCCCCAGTTGTGCACCCCTGGGTGCTTGGTGATCCCAGAGGTGCAAGGCAGAAACAGAGCCAAGCCCTCACCTCCCCGAGGTGCTGTGGTGGGCACCCTGCCTGGCAGCTCTGGGATGAGCGGGGCCCTAAAACTTCCCTCCCCTGGTTGATGCTATGCAGTTCTTAGGCACAGGACATCTCCAGCCCAGTGGTACCATCTCAGACCTCTGAGATGAGGTCTGGAAAGTGACCCAGGGACTGTACCCCTATGAACCAGGGAGGCTGTGATGGCTCCAGCCCCACTCCCTGCTCCCAGCACGTCCCCATGGGGTGATGCACACGTCCAGGGAGCCTGTCCAAGTCAGGGGGTGTCAAACCCTGGCCACGCAGCCGCCTCATTGGACTTTGGCAGCCTGGACAGATGGTGCCATGGCTGCCAAGTCACATGGAGGCATCTGCTGCCCAGACGGGTATGTTTGCCTGGAGGGAGGAGTGGGGCACAGAGGCCCGTGATGGCCGAGGGGATGACAGGACATTTTAAGGGGATTCTCTGTTTTCTCCTTTGAGATGGAAGGGAAGGGGAGGGGAGGGAAGGGGAGGGAAGGGAAAGGGAATCAATTACTCTCTCCATCCTACTTTTCCCCTTTTACTCATTCTTCAGCCTAAAATGCCCTCTGGAGGGGGCATCCCACCCTTTGGCAGGGGCTTCCACCTACAGTTCAGCAGGGTCTGGGAGCTGGAGAGATCACCTGGTGGAGGGGGACAGAGACACCCTTTCCTTTGGGGGTGGCTCTCCCCCAGCACCATCTCTGCCTTTCTCTGCTGCCTGGCTCTGCAAATAAATTGTGCTTCCTTCTTCAAACCCACGGGCTTCCTTTGAGCTTCCAAATGTTCATGGGAGCTTTTATCCTGCCCTCTCTGCTCCGGCCATGCAGAACATGCAAGCTGGGCTTGGGCACTATTATCTAGCCAGTTAATAATGCAGCCGAATCCCCCTAGGTTTAATGAATAAATCCAGCCTGTTTTCTCATGGAGACACTCCCACTATTGAAAGCACCCAGGCGGAGTTGGCGGCAGCCTGATTTACAGCCAAAAACACCAAGGCCACACCAGCCTCTTCTTCTCCCCTTGTTTTCGGTTGGTTGTTGTTTTTTTTTTAAAGAGCAAAAGTATTCTCAGGGCTGAAACGGGATTGATGGGGGGGGGGCACTGAAATTTGCTCCTGCAAATAAGGGGGCTTTGTGGGACTCCGAAGTTGAAGTTTCACATGATAAATAGAGACAGGCAGGAGCATGAGGCCGGAGCAGAGCTGGGAAGCGCGCTCCCGAGCAGCTCCAAGGCTGACGTAAGAGCAGCCCTGGAGCTGGCTTGCTCACCACATACCTAATTTTCCCATATAAGGCCAAGGAGAGCAATAACTCTCCTGGCAAGCAGATCAATAAAAACAGATGGTGGGCTTACAATTAGAGATTAAGCACATACCAATCCAGAACAAACAGGCCATAAATCATACGTGAAGGAGGGTATTTATAGTTTAGATCACATTCTTTAATTAATTCAAAATGGCCCAGAAAAGAAAATAATACAAAACTGCTCTTTTCTGCTTTGTTCCTGCCTTGCTTTTGGAAAGCTGCATTCTTTTCTCAGGGGGTGCAGGGGACAGGGCAGACACAGGAAAGATGCCTGCGGGACGATCTGGCCAGGGGAGGAAAGCGAAGGCTGTGGGTCTGGACAGGGGCCGTGGGGCAGGCAGGGAGGCAGAGCGAGCACCTTTGGGGCTTGGTGGTGTGCAGGGATGGTGCTGGAGCACGGCTGAGCGCTGGACTCATCTGCACACCCCTGGGTTCATGGTACGCCTCCCCCCCCAGGAGCACATCACCAGCGCTGTGTCCCTGGGGTGGTGGGACAGGATAATGGACCCTTGGGGTGAAGATGCAGGGGCTTCCTCCATGTGACAGAGGGATTTCCAAGGTGGGGGATGCTCCCAAACCATGGGTCAGGCTCTCCTGAAGGATGACACCAGAGTCTATCCATTAGCTAAGAGGGCATTTGACTTTTACAGCAATGGCCAAGCACATTTTTCTTGCAGAAATTACTGCACTAAATTAATTAACTTGCTCTATAAAATTATAACAAGGTCTTTGCTCTTAAGGTGACTGCCAAGCTAGAGGCAAATGCAATACGACTGAGAGAAAATGCCAGCCAGGACTGATTAACTCTGAATATATACCTGAGCCTGCACTGTGAATGAAAGGTCCCAGTCTTTCCAAAGCACCTCTGTGATTCCAGTCCAGATCTCCAGGACAGTTAGGAGTTATTCATTTTAATGGGAACAAGGTTCCCAAGGGCTCTGGGCAGTCCAGGCTTCAGGAAGCCCCATTTTACTGTAAGCCATAGAATTATAGAAGGATAGAATGCTTTGGGTTGGAAGGGACCTTAAAGCCCATCCAGCACCACCCCCTGCCATGGGCAGGGACACCTCCCACCACACCAGGTTGCTCCAAGCCCCCTCCAACCTGGTCTTGAACCCCTCCAGGGATGGGGCAGCCACAGCTTCTCTGGGCAACCTGGTCCAGGGTCTCACTACCCTCACAGCAAAGAAGTTCTGCCCCAGATCTCATCTCAATCTCCCCTCTTTCAGTGTCAAACCCTTCCCTCTCATCCTATGGCTCCCCTCCCTGATCAAGAGTCCCTCTTTCAGTGTCAAACCCTTCCCTCTCATCTCTTAAACCAGTCCCTCCTTATCTCTTCTGGAGCCCCTTTAGGGACTGGAAGGGGCTCTAAGGTCTCCCTGGAGCTTTCTCTGGCCTGAGCCCCCTCAACTCTCTCAGCCTGTCCCCCCAGAAGAGGGGCTCCAGCCTTCCGAGCATTTCCGTGGTCACCTCTGGCCCCCCTGCAAGAGGTCCATGTGCCAAGGACTCCAGAGATGGACACAGTGCTCTAGGTGGGGTCTCCCCAGAGTGGAGCAGAAGGGCAGAATCCCCCACCTTGCCCTGCTGGCCACACT
>VZRU01001510.1:96639-126621 GCA_013398155.1 Pedionomus torquatus | reverse complement strand
CTGTGGGAAGAGCTGTGTTGAACAGAGGATGGTACAGGGATGGCAGGCTGACTGCTGTGCAGCTCCCCTCTGCCTCCTCCCCCTCCCCTCTGCCCTCCACCCTCTTTCCCAGCACATCCCCATCCTTCCAGCTCTCTTGCTCATCATATCCCACCAGCTGATCCCGCAGCAAACCTGCAGTGACCCAAGTTACTTTCAGCTGTGTCCTGAGGCTCAGCCGAGTGGCAAAGGATGCCAGGACACGCAGCATCAGGAACACCGTGCCCATCACCTGCCCCCAGCCCAGGGGCAGAAGGGCTGTCAGCAGAAACAGTGAAGAGGGAGCAACTCCCACGCTGTCCCAGGCAGGAGAGCAGCGAGCTTGGAGAAGAGAAGGCTCAGGGGTGACCTGATTGTGGCCTTTCAGTATGTACAGGGGGCTTATAAAAAAGCTGGAGACAAACTTTTAGCAGGGCCTGTTGCGATGGGACAAAGGGGATATGGTTGTAAACTGAGAGGGTAGGTTTAGGCTAGATATAAGGAAGAAATTTTACAATGAGTTTGGTGAAACTTGGAACAGATTGCCCAGAGAGGTGGTAGACATCCCATCCTTGGAAACACAAGATCAGGTTGAAGGGAGCTCTGAGAACGCTGATTTAGTTGAAGATGATCCTGCTTATTGCAGGGAGGCTGGACTAGATGGTCTTTAAAGGTTCCTGCCAACCCAAACTATTCCATGGCTCTATTATTCTGTGATTCTGTGGTAGCCCTTTGAAGTTTGTCCTTCCCTGTCTGCCCTCAGAGCACTGTCAAACATGCAGGGCACGAAAGAGGTTGCTGAGCTGATGGAGCTGGAGACCTTCTGGGACAAGGAGGACCCAGAGCTTTGTCAGCTGAAAACTGGGGTAAGGAGACTGTACTGGCTGGAGCTGAAAACGATCCCTTGTTGACCAGCAGTGATTCAGGAAGAGAGCCTGAAGAGTGGTACTGGGTGGGAATCCACGTTTGTTCACACAAAGAAACCCCACTAGCACTGCCCCACATGGGCACATCACAAGGGACAACCCCAGAGGACAAAACAGGCCTCTCTTCAGCACAGCAAATTGTGTAGAGATAATCTGAACTTCTCACTAACACTTGAAGTCCCCCACTGGACTGGGCTATTTTAAAATCTCATTTGTGCTCTCCTCCCATGTTTTCTCCCATGTGAGGGCTGCTGGTGGGGCACCGTGCCCGTCCCCTGATGTGAATGATGCCTTTGCCGATTGCCCTGCCACAACGCTATTTGTTTTCTTGCCACAGCTCTGCATTTTGTGGGCTTGGGGAGGGGGGGGGGATGTTTGCGGACTCAAAGACATGAGAAGCAATCCCAGCCGTGACGCACTTCTCGTGATAGCGATCGTGCAGGCATTCACTGACAAGCAAGTCTAATCAGCATGCAAAATAGCTTGTTAGCTGCCCTCTATCATAACCAATCTGTCGACAACCTAGGCTCGCGTAATAAATCAGGACTTCGGATCATGAGGCTATAATAGCCCTTTGCAAACTGTTGCCATGATGTTTATGGCAGCCCAGCTATCGCGCGGTGACTTTCCAGACTGGCAATAACAACAGGCACAAGGTGGGTGCTGGCGGGTGCCATTGAGGTGCCCTCCTCTCCACGACACGTTACAGCTCCGTGCTGCATCTCAGAGGGCTGCATCGTGAAGGGACTTCACTGCCAAGCAGGTAGAGGATCCCCAAAGCAGCGCTAGAGGCTATTCCATGGGCCAGGATCTTTCCCAGGAACCATTTAATTTAGAAGCAAGGCTGTCACCCACGCACCACTTACTCCATGTGCCGATACCACTTTCTGGGGCACTCTTCCAGCAGAGATAAGGCCACCGCTGTCCTGCTGCAGACACCATGTGCTGCTTGCAGGAGAGTTGACTCCTCATGGTCTCCAGCTCCCCCGCCAGACCCATCTCTCACACACCCCACCACGCTGCTCCATCTTTGCATGTGAAACGCACCAAAAGATGCCTCTGTGCTTGTGTTCAATTGAGGTGGAAGCAAGTTTCCCCTTAAAACACCTCTTTGGTGAAATGGATTAACTTCTTTATTTGGCTCTTAGCAAACCTTTCACATTTTTGCCCCTGAGGCCCTGAATCATATTTTCATTATTTCCATCCTTTTATTGAAACCAAAGGTACATTGAAATCTTTTACACACAGTGTCCAAAAATGTTTAAACTATATGAGGAGGTTTTTCATGGGGGTGAAGCTCCCCCTGAGCATCCCCAGGGCTGGGACAATCCCCATGACCAAAGAGCCCACGGGCATCATTTATTTGCAAGCAATAAAGTCCTTGTAGCCTTGAAGCACAAGCCATCCCTGTTTGTGCTTAGCACCGTGCTCTACACCAAAACCCCTCTGTCAGGTGAAGACTACGGTGCATTTTATAACAGGAAAGAGATGCCACAGGAGGTGCCCATGGTTCCTGGACCTGACAGAAACATCTGGGATGTATCTGGATGGCAGACAGGATGGACAGAGGGGTGACACCTGCACATGTCTTTGCAGGCCTGGTGCCATCCCAGCCCCATCCCCACTGTCTGCGGAGGTGGCTAACTGCAGAGTGAGGAGATGTCAGCAGTCCCCTCAGGCAATATTTAGCAATCCTCAGTACTGGGGATGCAGACGAGGTGTGAAACATTGTGGTTGTGTCTCCTCCCACACCCCCGGAGCAATCCAGGCCCTGGTGATGCCTCAGCTCTGGACCTGCTCCCTGACAGCGGGTGAACATCTCTGTTTTCAGCCTCCTCCACCTCCATGGAGGTTCCCTGTGTTGGCTTTCACTCAGGCAAACTCTGCTGATGGAAATGCCACCCATCCCATCCTCATTAGTCACAGCCTTTCTCTGCTGATCTGGGCACCTGCTGTTCGTGGGCTCAGTTGAGCTTCCCCTGGATACTTCTGGCAAGGAGAGGACGTCCTCTGGTCCGAAAGCAGCCGTGGAGGGCTCGGGTCCAGACCACAGCAGAGGAACCACCTCCCTGCAGGGCAGTTGCATTGGTGTGAAGTCCATCTCCCTGCTGGAAAGCCCATCACCCCCCGGCACGGGCTAGCGCAGAGTTATTTATGGGCTGTGTTAATACGATGGACACCTCGCCAGCCAACACGCAGGGATTAAACCAAAACCCTTCAAATGAACCGTGCGAACTGCTGCGGGGGGAGGAGGGAGCCGCTGGGCTGCCAGGGCCAAGAGCTGCCCATGGCGCTGGACCCATTCCACAGCACCTTGTGCTGCCCCAACTTGGTGTGTCAGCCCTGAGCAGACAGACAAGTCTACCAAATAAAACGCTCCACCAACAGGAACCGTGACCTCATCCATGTTCATCGTACTAGCTGTTGGTGGCTGTCCACTTGCTCCTGGGGAGCAGCAGCTCCTATCTGACTGCTTTCATCTGGTATTAAATCACTCCAGGAATCCTCCTTTAGCAGTTAGTCAGCCTCCTCCTACCTCCTGGAAAAGAAAAAGCTGTTTTGTCAGTAAATGCGATAAAAATCTCCCCTTCATCTACATTCAAGGAGAAGCTAATGAAAATATTTACACAATCCTCATGATACTGCACTCGCCAGGGTTTCTGTGGTGTCCTGGTTGCAGTAGGTCCCCCTTGAGCATTGCCCCAGGCTGGAGGAGGAATTCCCAGGTTGGCCACCCCAGCCCTGGTGCCCAGGGGCACCTCACATTGCTCCTGTGGCCACTTTCCTGGGCTCACTCTCCCCATCCCACCCTGCGCTACTGGGAAAAAAGAAAGCCTTGTACATCCACGTCAGCAGGGCTGGAGAGTGTGTTCACTTGCTCATCTGGCTGGGCTGGAGCAATTAAAAGAGAAGCACGTTAAAACCTGCAGGTCTGCCCAGCACCGGACAGGAGACAGTGTCCCAGACGGACCCTGGCTGTGGTCGGATGGACCAGTGTGTTCATCCCAAAGGCTGAGACTCCCTGGCCCTGCTGAGCTCCTGCCCATCCTGCTCAGGGCGTGGGTACCCAGCAGCCAGCACCCGTCTGGGTGGATGTTGGAATTTCACATTGCAGCATCCCTTGGGCAGGCGTGTGGGCGTTTCTTCCACCCTTCTTCACACCATGAGATTAGAGCAATGAGAAGAGCCACATCTCGGCCAGAGATGCTGGCAGGCAGTGCTCCCCATGTTCCTGCTCAGGAACACCACTTGTGGAACAGTGAACCACTGGACTGTTTGGTAATGCCCAAAGGGACCTGCTTGGACCCTTCGAGCCACCAGTCCCTCTGTGGTCCACCAACTCTCTGTCCATCCTGTCTCATCCCACCATGGCTCTCTGGCCATCCCCCCTCCTCTCACCATAGCAAAGTGCTCTCCATCCATCTCAACACATCCCACACTCAACAGTTGTCTGTCTATTCCAATTTGTCCTACCCAAATGCTGAGCTACTCCCAGTGTTTGCTGCCAAAGACCTTCCTGGATTAAACGCCTGATCTGGTGGCCTCTTCCTCCCAGGTTTGCAGAAGGGCTCGGTCATCTCTTCTGGGTCTTCTCTGCAGAGAAATGAACACGGGCTGCCTCCTGCAACACCCTCCAGACAGACATCATTGTCCACAGGTAGACAGGTGCAGAGATGTTTTCACAAAGCAGTGGCAAATCCTCACCGAGACTGGACCGAGCTCTTGGTTTGCTTTCATTGACGGTTCGCACGCCTCTGTGCTCCACACAGGTTCTGACAACCTTCATCAGCAGAGAGGAGCTGCCTCCGCTGGTACCAGCCTGTGATTTCACCCTGAGAACTGCAGACTGGCTCCTCATTCGGCATCTGCTCAGGAAGGTCAGATGCTTTGTTTCTCCTTTTCACGGCAGTTTGCTTAGATGTCTTAGCCCTGACGGGTGGCCCAGCTCCGGCTCAGCCAAATGAGCCACATCCCCCAGCAATGCATTTCATTTGCATCCTTAGTAGCTGCGGTGGATCTGGGCAGGCTGTTGTAGCCATCTAAGAAAAAGGATATAGAACAAGGTCATCTTCTTGTTTTGGTTTGGTTTGGATTTTGTTTTTTTCAGGCAGTATAAAGAAACCTGTGCTACTTTGCTCCTGGAGATAAGCTTTTCCTGCGCCATTGTTCCAAGCTATTTTCCTTGATGTACTCTATTTTTGGCACGTGCAATAAACCCCAACATCCTTCCCTATCTCTGTGTTCACTGGAGTCCAGTTTAAAATATTCCTGGCCTTTGTCTTAGATTTTCCAGTGCCGAAGCGATACTATATAGACCTTATTTTTGTCCTATGAATCACCAACCTTTTAATAAGATCCTGCCGGGTATAAAGAGCTCCGGCTAGACAACAAACTGTGCCGGGGTAATAACGTAGCAGCTCCCTGCAGCCTCCTCTCCAGCGGTAGTTCTGGCACTGGGTTTGCATCCTGCCGGAGTCCAGACAAGAGTTTTTCATCCAGCAGAGAAGTATTAGTTCATGCTCTGGACTTTGCTCCCACGCACTTTTATCAAATGCTCTTGAAAGCACATTTGAAACCACTAAATCTTCCCCTGTTAACAGCCCATTTGCAGATGGAAAAGGTATTTCTGCAGTCTTGTGGGGGCTGTTTGTCAAGCAGGTTTCGCCAATATTGGCCTCCTGTAAATAAACATGGGAAATATTCCTGTTGGTTTCTCCTTCTCTGGGGATTTTGGGGCTCCAGCACCAAGCTGGTCTCCAGGTTCAACCACACTGTTGGGTATCGGTGTCCTCTTGGAGGACATCAGTGACTGATGACTCCTGGAGGCGTTTGGCTCCCCCTCACAGGAGAACAAAAGGGCATGAACTTGCCATGGAGAAATTCCAACTGGAAAGTTAAAGGGGGTCCCAGCAGAGGCTCTGCCACACTCAGCAGGTCTTCATGGCCCAGGAGGTGTCCCCTAGTCTTGTAGTCCTTTGCAGTTTTATGCTTGTCTTTTATCTCCTGGGGAACAAGATACATTTAATACTTTGTGGGCAGGTTGAACCTCACGCCAGTTGCGCATCTGTGAGATTCAAGCCTCTAGACTGGGGATGTGGTTCCCAACACACCTGACACTCAAAGGTTTCTTGTGTTCCTCTGTCATCCGTGGGGGCTGCTGCCATAGCCTCATCCTTATCTCTCAGACCTCATTGCAATAACGTCTCACTTAGGCACATTATCTCCATTATAGAAGATTCATTCTGTTGTCTTCATTCTTTTGACTGAGCCTTTATCCAGCAACTCTGGCCGCTGAAGAGTGGCTTGGACACATGAATCACGTTCCTTGACTCTTTCCAACTCAAAACATCACCTGTATAACATGAAATGCCCCAAACTCCATTATAAATGGCTTTATTTTTCTGTGCTACCTCCCCCCACCCCCCGCTTCCCCAGCGCTGCCCACCACCCAAACGGCAGGGAGGTCAAGGGATCCTAAGGGAGAGCTCATTGCGCATGAGATTGCTCCTGTTTTTCCAAGCCTACCTGCCAGATCCCTGCTAATGCACACAACGTAAAAATATCTGGCATGAGTCACCTCCCCCTGATCTTTTCCCCTGGAAAGCAGTGGAAATATTCCTCCCACATTCCCAGCACGTCGGGTCTGGGTGTGAGTGGAGCGTTGTGTCAGCTGCTTTCCCGCGGTGATCACTGCACACCTCCACCCTCATGTGGGTGTCCAGGGCGATGTGCTGCCTGGCTTTCCTCTTAGCCCTTCCTACGGGGACAGACTGGGCTCTTGCACCTCTGCACAGAGTTGCTTGTTTCTCTGGAAGGGGGAAGACGTCTTCAAACGCCTCCTCTGCAGCTCTAGCCCTCCAGCTTCCAAACACGCTGCTATGAAATTTGATCTTAGTGCTTTTTACCTTCTTACAGGTTCTGTTCACTCTTAATTGCATATTTTTCAGTTTGCATCTACCTTTGTATTCGGTTTGCTCAACTCCTCGGTGGGGAGGAGACCGCTCAGCTCATTCCTGAGCCAGCGGAACTGCTGCCTGTGCTGCCACAGCCCTGAAAAATGGTCCAGAGTAACCCCCCACCATTTGTACCAGCTATATTTGGGGTGTCCCAGGCAGCACAAGCTCAGAGATGGCAGAGCTTTCTGCCTTGGGTCTCTTTCCCTGTAGCCACTCACCCCCAGGCTGGCACAGCCCCATCTACCCCGAGGGTCTGGTGTGGACCAGGCACATGTGCTTGCCCAAGGCCATCCCTAGGGCTTTGGAATTTTTGCCCCTGGTCTCTGTTGCAATTTGATTTTGTCCTGGGGACTCGGTTTGTCTCCTTACCATATGACTGGCTCTCAGCCCCAATCTGGTCTTCTCCACCTTGCATCTTCCACTTCGAAAGCACCTTCCCCGGCTCATTTGCCTGCTGAGTGCAGGACACCAGAAGCTTCTCCAGAAGCTTTGTTGTTGGCCTTCATGGTGTTACACAAAAGCCATTAAGGGTGTTAAGTGCTGAAATCAGGCTGCCTCCACTTCCCCCTTCCTGTGGCCTCCGTAACCTGCATATGCAGAGAAGAAGCAGTGGTTAAACTCTCTCTCCACACTCATGGAGTTTTGCCGCCAGAGCTGTAACTGCTCCATTCTTCCACTCCATTTTCTTAGCTCATTTTCTTCTGACCCCATGGGAGGCTCAACAGTTTCAGAGCCCAGAGCTGTGGCAGAGACCTGCTTTGGTCTGATGGCTCTGCCCTGATGCATCAGTAGGATGTCGGGCCTCTTCAGGGACCCTGGGCATGGGTTCTTCACCATGCAGGAGGAAGGCAGCACGCGTGGACACCTCTCCAATCACAGCAGGAACAGCCTGTTAGCTCCCCGGAGCTCAGGTTTGGTAAGACCCCAGACCTGCTGGGAGCTGCACCCATCAACCCTCCTCTGGAGACAGTGGACAGCAGAGAAGACATCCCTACAGCATAACATCAGGGCCAAGCTGGCTCACCCAAAAACTCCTGGGTAACCTGCAACGCCGTGGTCTGTCCCATCCACTCACCTGGCTCAGACCCACCACCCCCATGTCCCATGTCCAGCACAGAGCAGAGGATATCAGGGGCAGAGCCAGACCTTGCTCTGCACCTCTTGGGAACACAACAGGTTGGCTGGACCTTCTCCAGCAGTATCTCTACCCTTTGGCAGCAGCAAGGCCACCAGTGGGGCTGCCCCAGTGAGCAGCCTTTGTCCCTAGAACTGCCCCACACTGGGATCTGGCTGGGGCTCAGCACAGATTCCCAGACTAAACCCTTCCCCCCCGGCGATGAAATCACCCATCAAAAGGCGTGCAGCAGTGCTCCCACCGCCAGCCAGACATCTGCCGGGGGCTGCAGGGCAAGGAGCTGGGAAAACAAACACGTCTTCCTGCGCACGTCCTCCGCTGCTGAAACCAAACCCTTCCTCGCTGCCCCGGCTGTGAGCGGGGCCAGCACAGCAGCTCCTGGGCCATCAAATAAGCCCACGTCTCTCGTCAGCGGGTCCCAAATTCATCTCCCAGGCAGGGACTTTGAGGGCCACAGGCAGAACCCGCTTTACCTAATTTTGAACACAGCAGAAACGGGATGTTGCTAAGGTTTGGGGAAGGACAGGACAGGGCAGGGGGGAGAGGAATTGAAGCAATAGGATAAGGGCTTTTATAATAGTTTTAAACTCAAAAAGGAGAGATTGAGATGAGATCTGGGGAAGAAATTCTTCACTGTGAGGGTGGTGAGACCCTGGACCAGGTTGCCCAGAGAAGCTGTGGCTGCCCCGTCCCTGGTCGGGTTCAAGGCCAGGCTGGATGAGGCTTGGAGCAACCTGGTCTGGTGGGAGGTGTCCCTGCCCAGGGCCAGGGTCTGGAAATGGATGATCTTTAAGGTCCCTTCTAACCCATACCATTCTTTGATTCTATGATTCTATAAATTCCTGGGAAATCATGGGTGAGGATGGCTTGAAAATTGCAGACCACTGGAAGATGAGTGGGAGAAAGAGAGAAGAATGAGGGCAAAGGAGGTATAAGATTTGGTCCACCCCTTCTGGCAAGGTCGAGGTCCAGTGCCTGCCTTGGCACTTCTCCCAGCAGCATGGGGACTCCTCATGAAGCCTCCAAGCGCCGTTAGGGTCACTGCACTTACAGCCATCACAGCAGCAGCAGCAGGACACTAGGTTTAACCAGCAAAGGCTCAGCCCCAGCATCCACCTCTAGGGTTGAGCTGGCCAGAATGCTCTCTGCCAGGACACTGGAAAAGAGAGAGGGGTCTGAGAGCAGAAGGACAAAGACAACACTGGGAAAAGCCCAGAAATAAAGAGTAAGAAATAAAGACACTTCCAAGAACCCGTCTTCCCCATGAAAACAGGGTTGCTCATCTCACCCTGACACAGCCTTCAATCCCTGGCTCTACCCAAAGACCACCAACTTCTAGTGCCCAGGAAGGCCCATCGCGTCCCATGATGTCTCTTTGTTCAAGGAAGTGTTTCAGCTCCTGGAAGACATGAATTGGCTCCTTCTTAATGTATTACAACTTAACAAGCTTGGACAAAGCAGCTTCAAGTTTTCCCCTCGGGGGGATTCAGCGAAAGCTGTGATTTATCATGTTCTGCATGTAGCACCTCCCCGGGCCTGACTCCTATTCTGTGTCAAGTGCTGGCCCCAAACGATGCTAAAAAGGCTCCTCTTCCCCATGGTCACTGACCTGCGTGTGACTCACTGAGCAGGGGGAGGACCACAGCATTTCACAGGGATTTTATCCCTTCATCCCAGAACACCAAAGTTCTGTGCAAACATTCATCACCCCTCCAAGGCATGGAAACACCACTGCCATTTTAGAGAAGGAGAAAATGAGTCATGGGACGGTGAAGTGACTTGTCCATGCTCATGCTGGAATGGGTCCAGCCAGCCCCGCAATATGGGAATTATGGGGGGCCCTCACTTCTAAGGTAGGAGATGAAATTTGAGAATTTTTGCCACAATTCCCAAAGGCTTTCCAGTAACGGAGCAGTTCTAACAAGGTTTTTGAGCCAGAGAGTTATCTGAAATCCCTGCCATTGCTTCCAGATATTTTTCTTGCTGATCTTTTACTTGTTTCAGAGCTCCCAGGACGCATCTGCAAAGCACAGTGAAATGCACTAATTGCTAACCTGGAACTGGTTATGTTTAGGATCATTTATGCTGCAGGGTCCTTTCAAGTTAACTGTAACAGCCTTGATTAATTCTTTATTTATAGAGAGCCATCCTGGGTGGAAACAAACAGAGGGGAGGAGGAGCCGGGATGCTCGGGCTCCGTTTCTTGCTCTTTAGCTTGGCCACTCACCCCAGCCACGACTTGGCAGAAGGAGGTAGACTTGGTGGTAAAGCTATCAAATGAGATTTAGGAGATCTCCATCCAACTCCTGGGTTTTGTTGCAGATTCCTTGGGTGATTTCAAGTAAGACACCGGCTTAAACCTAAACCCAAGAGCAGCACTTCCAGGATCAGGGCAACCTCTCTTATCAGGGGTGAGGCCAATGGAGGCCTTCCTGGAATTTAGGCAAGTATCTTTTGGCTGTGCCAGCCCAGAGAGGCTGTGGCCACCTAAGGAGCCCTGCTGCTGAGTCCCTATGTCCAGCCAAATGCCTTCAGGTTGAGCATCCCATGTCCAGCCACAGGAAGCAGGGCAGCGTGAGCTGCTGGAGGTCTTCCAGAGATACCACGCGTAGGTGGCAATGTGGATATATGGCCACCTGGCTTGGGACATTCCCAGTGCCCTAGCAGTGGTTGAGAAGGTCTTGGTCCCCTCTGGTTGCACAACCACAGATCCATGGGTGCATGGTGGTCCCCCCAGTCCCAGGTGGTGTTGGAGCTACAACGAACAAGCAGATCAGCCAGCAGTCTCATCCCACATTAAAGCTGCTGCAAGCAAAACCAGAAAATACAGTTGTCTCGCCAACAACCAGCAAGGCAACGGCCAAACCAGCCAAGCCAGATAGAAACCGGTCAGGTAGCACCGCTCACCCCGGTTAGGCTGGGCTGGGAGCAAGGCAACGGGCAGGTTTAGGAAACTCTCATCAAGCTCCTTCTAGATTTGCACACCCGAAAGTCACTTTCGAAGGTGATGGCTACAGGCGAGGAGGACAGCGTGTCACCCCTCCATCCCAGCCCCAGCAGACCTGGCTGCAGCTCCTGGAGCCATGGAAAGTCAATGTTTCTCCATTTGAGAGCTGCCACTCCTTGAGATGGTGGTTAATCCAGGGGCTCAAAGGTGATGGAGGAGTGAATTTAGGTTGTAGGGCTGCAGGATGAGGAACAGCAGAATCCTCTACATGCTGGACAAGGACAGAGGGACACAGACAGACCCTGTCCTACAGGAGTGTTGGCGTAGACGGTATTGTTTGCAGGGCCTACTCAAGTACTACTTGGCTAGAAGACGTCTCCCCATTTTGGTTTGGCTTTAGTTTTTCTCTCCTTTGGCTTTTCTGAGCTGACTTCTGCAAGAGGAGCAATGCCACTGCAGCCATCAACATGGATTGGAGGTGGCTCAGGCATCTGGAGCGCTCAGAGACCCCCCCTAAAAACAGAGACAATCTGCTGTTCACCACCTTCTCCACTGCAGAAGCCAAGGGCCACTGGATAGAGTGAGCAGCAGCCAAACATAGCTCAAAGGAAGGGTGGTTCATCCCATAAGCCCATGTCTCTTACGGCCACTGTTTCTATTGGATTTCTCTAAAAGACTGGGCGTCAGCCCCTTCAGCAACCATTAAATGCTCCTCTCTTCCCTCAAAGGGATCTTCAGAAAAATAGAAGAACATGATTATGGGGGATGACAAGGAAAGGGAGAGGTCAAATGACCAAAATACTCAAACTGTGGACATAGGGTGGTAGGACCCCAAGCTAAACAGCCCCCACAGTAGCACTTTCAAAGGAGATGGATGGGGGATGGATGGGAGGTGGATGGAAACAGGCTGCACAGTCAGTAAGATTGACCTGATGAGCTCCCTTCTCCTGCCTCTGGAGATGGGCAGTTTGGCCAAGGCCAAAAAGGCAGAGATGATGGTCTGACAGTATGGTGGGAACTCCAATGGGGAAGGTGTAAATAAAGAGGTGAGAAGAGCTGCTAAAACCTCAGCAAGAGGCTCTGGAGGAGTTGGGCCACTGTTGGAGACAAGATATGGGGAAAACAGACATTTAGTCTGAACCCAACATCTTGGACCTGCCTTCTCTCAACAAAGCACAATGGCAAGATCTGCATGTGTCCTCCTGAGGACATAGGTGGGTAAGGACCACAGGTCAGGCACCAGTAGCAGTGTTCACTGCTGGGCTGGGAGGTCTGTGGCACCAAATGTACCCTGCTTTGGAGGCTCTCCACTTCTCTGCTGTGGAGAGCCATGAAAGACTTGACATAGAGCAGGCTCATGGTGGTGGAGCACACCACTCTGTCCTGCCCTGAGAACCCCCTGCACAGTGACAGGGACCTCCAGCAGGGCATTTGCTGCAGTGCGTGGGTCTCCATGCATGAGGCAAAATGCTGGGAGAGAGTGGGACATGCACTCTTTCGTCCCTAACTTATTTGCTTTGTTTACCAGTGTGTGACCATGGCTAATGGGAACCACCCATGAAAACCACTCCTTCCTTCTTTAGTCTTTAGAGGGGCTACTCAAGAGAGAGTGCTGTCACCTGTAATATATTGTGGGGAAAAAAAATCACATCAGAAGACAATCAGCCCCATGCAGCCATCATGGCCAGGGACACAAGTGGGACACGCTCATCCCCACCCGCTGCAAGGAGAAGCACAAAATGATTTGGGATAGTCAAGGTGGAGAAGGGATGTCTCAACCCTTGCTGCCTGGCAGCCACAGGACAAGCAAATGCCACCATGAATCCAAGTTTTATTCCATCTTTTATTTCCCGTTCAGCAGAAAATAAGGGCAAAGGCCACGGGTTTCAGCAGAAGACCCTCTCCCTGCTGTCTTTTTCACAAGGCCATTTCTCTTGCACCCAAGACCACCCCAAGATGCAGGATCTCAGTCCCTCTTTCCAGCTGTAACCTGTCCCTCTTATGCTGACGATGCTATACGCTCTTGTAGCTCTTTGCAGTGTCCCCCCACTGCCACCACCCCCAGTGTCCCTGGGGTTAGCAGGAGGGTGCAGGAGGCCAATGGCACAGTGAACACCTCACGATGCTGAACCAGGAGGATCTCAAAGGTCTGGTGAAGGATGCACACAGAGGAAACAGGGGACCAGAGCCAAGTAGCTCAGGAGGGTTTCTGTTTCAAATGGAGGGACTATTTCACTTCTTGGTCAGATTTTTACAAAAATCTGAAACCTACAACATTTTCTATAAAAGGAACCAAAGGAATAACTTTTGGGGGCAAAATTATTTCCAGTGGAAAAGCTTTTGCTCTGCACTGGAAACTGGAGACATGGCACAACTGGAGGGTACATGCCTATTGGAGAGCAACAGAGCAAAGGGGAGAAGGTGAAAATAACAACATCCAGGGATCCTGACTTCACCCTTTGTGGTCATGTCCATCAACAAGACATCTTCCAAAGCCTGTGGGCAACTGCAGAGGTTGGACTGGAAGGATGCTGGAGCCAAACACACTCTTCTCCCTAAGCTAACCCAATGATTTGGACTGCTCTCTGACAAAGCTGGGAAAGCCCAGGAGCCTGTCTGAAGGCTTGCAGCCCAGTTCAGTCACCCATGGCTTCTCTCACAAGTAGGACACATTTCAGACTTGGCTGCAGACTGTGGTTGTTGGGAAGGAGAAGACACCTCATGGCTGCAAACCAAAGTGGGGAGTGCTGAGCCACCAAGGTGGAAAACGACATGGGAGGGAGGGAGAAGCATTGACAGACGCAATGGGACTATCAGACTGCTGAGAAATGTCTGGTCTGCAGTATCCTGCTGTTGGAGGAGGCCAACAATCTCACCAGAGCGTGAGATGTTCCTGGGGGGAGATCTTGATCATCAGCTGAGAGCTTGGGTCAGGCTAAAGCCGCCTTGGCCAGGCAATGCTCACGTCCCCATGGTGGGGTCCCCTCCCAGGAGCTGAGCACAGCCTGCAGGTCTTGGTCAGGGAGATGGGGTGCATGGTTCATGGGGGGGTCAAGCAGGGGGAGGCTCGTGATAGCTCCTGGCTGATGGCCACTACAATGTGAGGAGAGCTGAGAGGATACTCAGGCATGGATTATCCAGGACCCCCTCTTGCCAGAGTGGTCTCGCTAACCACAAGCATTCAAACAATCATCACTTCATCATAAAAATAAACAGGGGGATCCTTACTATCCAAACCTTTAGGCTGCACTCCATTCTTAATTTCTAGCTGGTTTCTGCAAAGAGCATTTTGTTGGGAGAAGGAATTCAGGACAGTCAGTGTCACAGTTTCTCTTGGATGACCCCAGTGGTGTTGGTCAGCAGGAAAACAGGATTTTCACATCCCTGGGGTTTGTGTGAGCCCCGGGGTCATTGCAAGGCAGGGGGTGCCCAGATGGAAACTCAGTCCTGGGTGTGCAGTGGGGCCATATCCCAGGGAAGGACTTTGGGGGCAGGAGGAGGGGGCTGTGGACTGTGAGAGGCACCAGAAACACCTGATTCCAGGCAACGACGTCAGCTGGGATGTTTTTGAGGTTGAGGAGAGCTCAGCCCAGAGGTAGGACCTTGGGTAAACTCTGTCCCTCCACAGCCTGAGCTGTCTCCCAGCCCTCAGGACCTCTTTGAAGGCCCTTTGGCCATATGCAGAGCCCTCGCCTGGGGCTTTGTGGTGCTGCCCACAGGCCATGGTGGCAATGGAACAGTGCAAAGCGGAGCTTACGCCGCAACCGTTCCTCCTCCTTCTACACTACCATGTGGTGGCTGCACATGTCCGGGATGGGACTGTTACAGGATATCTGAGTCTGTGCATCATCACCTCCTCCTCCTCCTCCTCACCTGTGACCCTCCAGCACATCCTCAGCGAGAATGGTCCCCAGCAGGCCAGGGGAAGCAGAGCGGTAGGTGTTGCCGGTGCAGGGGCGGCTGCTCAGACTTGCCAAGTGCCGTTTATCTCCAGCAGCTCCCTCAACGGCGAAGCGATGCCAGGGCTGATAGGAAACCGCTGAGCGAGCAGGGGTAGGGCTCAGGGCAGGTAACGCTGTGCCGTGACTCAGCCCCGGGCTCCATCCCTTTGATTTTCCAGTCCAGCTGAGCTTAGGGCAGCTACTTCTGATTTGGGATAAGGGCAGGACTTGGCTGTGCGGTCCCATCCCCGGGATGAAATGCAGTTTGGCTCTCATGCCAGTGAGTCAGCTTTTCCCACCTCTAATACCCAAAAGAGGGGAGATTGAGATGAGAGCTGGAGAAGAAATTCTTTTCTGTGAGGGTGGTGGCCAAGGTTGCCCAGAGATGCTGTGGCTGCCCCATCCCTGGAGGGGTTCAAGGCCAGTTTGGACAGGGCTTTGAGCAACCTGGTGTGGTGGGAGGTGTCCCTGCCCAGGGCAGGGGGGGGGCAGAACTGAATGGGCTTTAGGGTCCCTTCCAACCCAACCCATTCTATGATCCCACTCCGCATCCTCCACCCCCAGGGACACCAAGCCAGCAAGGAACCACCAGCTGCTCTCCTGCCCAGACCCGGGTGGGAGCTGAACCACACCGTGAAACCCACACGCTGGTACTTGGCTTTAAGGGCCTTTCAAGTTTCTACCCTTTCCCAGTTGCCCTGCAGTCATTACCAGGAAACATAAGGTCTTCGAGCAGATTTTCCAGCTGGCAAAGGGTGACATCCCCCTCGCCTGCCGGAGCTGTACTGCTTTACACCCATTCACTGTGTGGCCCCCAGACCCGTATTTCTTGTGGGCAGAAGAGCTCCACACCACAGCTCAGCCATTTCCAAATATCGAAGAGACTTCTTCAGTGCTGGGGAGGAAAGAGCTGATGCTGGGAGTGTTGCTGGCAGGTGCCTGGGGAAAGGCACAAGTGATGCAGAATTGTCCTCCTGATGAGGAATTCCTGGAAGGCGCCGGTCACCAATGCAGGAGAGCTTGTGGCCGTGGGACAGGAGGTTGGAGCACCCAGGGTGGGGGTTCTGGAGGATGCTCGGGGGCATTCCCTATCCCCATCCCAACAAGCTGCAGAGCATGGGTGCGTGAGAAGGAGAGATTTCTGATTAAAGCCAGCCTTTTCACGCCACCTCAGCCTGGGATATCAGATGAGTTTGAACAGAACCAGAGCGCCGAAACTCTCGAGGGCTGCTTGGGCAGGCGTGACAAATGTGTGTGTTACAGGCACAAAATGGTATTAAGCTGGAGTTACGGGGCAGCTCAGATATCAGTAGTTTGGGCTAAATAATATTACGAGGTCATTGCTATTAACCCAAACCCGAATGTTATAAATCCAGGAAATTTGGAGCTGAGGTTAAGCGTCAGGGAATTTCAGGCATGTCAGGAATGCAGAGATCAGGCACAAAAACACCTGTAGTGAAACCAGGGCGGGGAGAAATGAAACATGTCTTTAAAAGGGGGTTATATCTAATCCAGCCACAATGGGTGTATCGTTCCCCTGTGTCACGGCGGAGCACAGAGAGCACCTCCAGCAATGCGGAGAAAAAGTGGGGGGAGGAAGATGATTGTGAAATAACAAGCACACCAGCACACAGCTCCCGTGCATGGGTTTGTGTGGTCCAGCCTGGCTGCACATGCCCAGGTTTTGGTTATTCTTAAGTGGGAGTGAGGATGTTTCAGAAAACCAGAGACCCAAGGGACCAAAAAGAGGGGAAATTTAATTTTTGTGCCTATGAAGGGAAGGACAGAAATGTGAACCACTTGTCTGAGCTGTCAGAGAGCCTGAGATGGGTGCTCTGGGGGCTGGGGTGGCAGCAGGAGGACCAGCCTGCAAGGACCAAACCCCATGGCTTCAGCCTGGCTGGATCCATGCCCTTTCCCATCACCTACCTGTCAGGGATGCTGCTGGGTGCAGGGATGAGTTTTTCTGCCACGGGGACACATTTGATCACAGTAGTGTTTGCAACGTGGGGACCAGCCCAGTAAAAGCCAATGGGAACTGGGGTCAAGCAGCCCATGTTGGAGAAGCTGGAGAAGTGGCACGGGGCTGACCAGGCACAGGAGCTGACAAGGGCAGGGGGAGCCAGGGGGTTTGCTGCCAGGCTTGTGTCCAGCCCCCGGGGACATGGGGTGAGCCATCTGGTTGGGGTCAGTGCATGGGAAAGTGCGGCTGTGCCCGCTCACTAACAGCTGAGCTGTTTAGTGGGGAGAATTTACCAACATGCCTCCAGACCCCCAAAAGTGATGCCAGGAGAGCTAAGGGCTCAGTCCAGACTGAGGATGTGACACCCAGCAGGTCCCCAGGGCCGGCGGGGAAGCCACTGGGCAGCAGCATGTCTGCAAGGGGGCTTCGTTCAAGGCCACCTCCCCGCTTCCAGCTGTCACCCCCTGTTTGCATCCAGTGGCTGCTACCAGCGGTGCATCCCAGGAAGCCTTTGGATTTACAGTTAATCCCTGGTGACAGTTTGCTCCCTGGATGCAGGAGCGTTAACCCCTGAGGTGCTGGCAGAACCATGCTGCCTTGGTGGGTGGGTGGGTGGCTGGGGGAGCGCAGAGGGGTTAAGCCAGCAGTGCTGCACAGCACTTAATCAGATTGGAATTCGGTTTAATTGCAGGTTGCCTGTGGTCCTTGACGCCTGCTCTTACCAAGTGATGGAAAATGACAAATATTTATCCCCTCTCTGGCAGTGGCCCTTTATCTTCCCACACTGCCATCAGGCTTTTCCAGCCTGGCTTTGGGGAGGGAAGAGTGTAAGCAGATACTATATAAGGGTAAAAGCTGGTTTGGGCAGCTGTCAGCTTTTGCATTCGCAGCATTCCTGGGAGGAGAGGCTGGGGGAGGAGGTGTGAGACACCAAGGTAGCTCATGGACACCCAGGTGCTGCCACCGAAAGGGCTTCCTGGGGTCCCCACTGCCTGGGGTCCCCTTGGCCTGAGTGGAGGAGAAGGTTGCCCGTTCCAGGGAGCATGGCAGAGTGGGCATCACTGACAAAGGCACAAAATAGTGGGGAATACATGCTCCCTTCCTTCAGGAGTTAGGTGCAAACACTCTCTTAGGTGAAGGATAACCTGCAGTTACCTCTGAGCTAGGGAAAGGTTTTCTTATGGGGAATATGGGGAGGTAGTGAATTGTGCTGGAGCGTTGTCCTCACCCCCTACACCACGCCGGAAGCACGTTAGAGGCAGAGGAAAACACCTTTGAGATGGTAGAGGCAAGCATATGCCTCTATGCAGATGGGGATCCCTCTGTGCAGATGGGGAAAGCAAGGCAGGCGAGGAGCTGCAGCAGCCACACAAGTGGGAGCTACTTCAGGTTCAGTGTCGCTTGTGGCCACGGGCTCTAACGGAGGGCGAGCCCTCACCAAACGAACCGGGATTCCTCCCCAGGGGAGCTGCAGTGCTGCAAAGGGAAAGAGTTTCAGCTGGGGGGACCACAGGGCTGCTTTATGCCCCATCTCCCTGAGCCCCATGACTGTCAACGCACCCCAGTCCCCGTGGTTCTGAGCCCAGGAGCCCTGATTTCAAGGCAGGAGATCAAGCAAGAACCCAGAGTCCTGCCATTCCCCAGCTCTCCTTAAACTCCCTCTTGGTTTCTCCCTGGCTCCCTAAGACTCAGGTGGCCAAGGGGCCATGCCCTGACCCTCCACCCTTTTCCTTGCACATTGGAAAACTTGGGCTGGGAACATGGAGCTCTGAAACCATCTCCCAGTGAACAGGACCAGCACAGCCACAGCTAGTTTGTGGCTATACCAGGCTTTCCAGAAAAGGGTTGTTTCCTCCTCCCTCCCCAGAAGAAAAGAAATAGAGAGGAAGATTTGAAATCTCTCCCTTTGCCAGATGCCTTCGACCAAGCACATTTTTAAATATTAGCAACGAATAAATTGCATCCTGCCTCCTAGGTGTTGAGGGGTCTTTTTGGCTACGAGAGAGCTCCTTGGCCTCTCGCTGTTTATGGATTTCCCTGCTACCGTGGGCTGCCATATTACCCTGAATGGCTTTGTCTCCCAGACATCCTGCAATATCTTAACTCCCTTTCTTTCCTCGGCAGCGCTTGGGGTCTGGAGAGCCGCCAGCGTCCTCTTTAAACGTTACCAGAAGGACTGGCAGGAATTCAGCCCTAAACTCATTACAGGTCCCACGGACCTACGGACCGTTCGGCTAGGGGTGAGGGCTGGCCTCTTTTGGGACCCTGACAGAAAATTTCAATTGAAAAGAGGAGGAGGAGGGAAGGGAAAGAGCCCTATGGAAAAATAAAATTCCCGATGAGGATCTGTATATTAACACATGCCCCTCCTTCCCCCGCCAACGGCCGCATCTCCTGTTGCAAATCAATAGCCCCGTCCCCGCTGGAAATGGCACTGGGAATTGCATGGACATGCTGGTGACGTGGTTGTCCCGTGCATGCTCCAGCTGGGGGTGGTGGGCGCTTTACACACCCTAAAATAGTGGCTTTGATCTCCCCGTCTCCAGCCAGGGTCTCTCTGTCCCCCCAGCTGCCACAGCAGGGTCAAGAGCGTCCCCTGGGTGTGGTGGGATTTGTCCCTGGGGTCTCCTTATTTCTCTGCCGCAGGGGCTGAAATTAGGGGGTTTCCTTCAACTTGAAGCTCTGCTCACCTATTCCAGGCTGTTTCATCCCCTTTGGTGGTGCTCTCACCATCATTGCTCAGCACTATTTAAACACAGTCCCTGCATGAGCACAACCCCCCTGTGCTTATTTCCACATGATTTTACATTGAAAAATCCCTCGAGTCTCTGCCCTGGAGGCACAGCAGCACCTGCAGAGGTTGTTCAAGCAGGAAACAATGCAAAAAAAGAGGGGTATTTTACTCTTTCCCAGAATCATGTTTAGTTTCTGCCCAGGGCTGGGATCTGTTGGTGACTGAATAGCAGCATACATAAAAACTGCAACTAAAAAGAAAGAAACAAACTAATGATTAAAAAAAAAATCAAATGAGATGAGGATTCATTTCAGACTCTTTAGACCCCAGGGTGTAAATACACGTGGAGGAAGGGAAACACCGTTGAATATTCAGCACCAAGATCCTTCAGTGAGGGTGGGGGGGACGTATGTTGCAGCGGCTGCATTTCCAGAGTGCCTTAAATTCATTTGCTAGATAGGTTAATTAACCTGATACAACTGGACTCTGTGGACGCTCTTCAATCAGGTTGTGGATGGTTAAGAGAAGGTGGTTGCAACCGCTCCTCTGCTGATAGGCGAATACCTGAGTCAGGAGCTGGCCCTGGTTGCCCAAACCCAACAGAGTTCAACATCCAGCAAGAGTAGACCTTCCTACGGTGCCCTCCAGCAAAGTCAAAGACGACCAAGGTTAACATCCAGGATAATTAATACCCTGTTTGTTTGTTTTACAAACAACCTTTTTCAGATGCTCAGACCAATCTCATTCATCTTAAAAGGATGAGAAAAGGCACAAGTCCAATTAAAACCAAAATCATTGAATCACTTGCAAATCACCTTTATCTCCATCCTAAGGCTCTACCAAGCATCATTACTTCAGAGCTTGGCCTCCTCTGTGCCTGGAAGCAACTCTCAAGAACTGTGTGTTAGTCCCCCTTCTCTCCATGTTCCTGACATGGGCTGCACCCATGCCAAGATGGGAAATGGGAATGCTGGTTGCATGGGAGTGGGGCGATAGTCATGGGAATGGGGGGATGACCATAAAATCACAGAATGGTTTGGGTTGGAAGGGACCTTAAAGCCCATCCAGCACCACCCCCCACCNGAATTTCTTCCCCAGATCTCATCTCAATCTCCCCTCTTTCAGTGTCAAACCCTTCCCCCTCATCCTATGGCTCCTCTCCCTGATCAAGAGTCCCTCTCCATCTCTCCTGGAGCCCCTTTAGAGACTGGGAGGGGCTCTGAGTTCTCCCCGGAGCCTTCTCTTTTCCAGGCTGAACCCTCCCAACTCTCTCAGCCTGTCCTCACAGCAGAGGGGCTCCAGCCCTCACAGCATCTCCATGGGAAAAGGGGTGACTATGACAGGAATGTGGAGATGACCATGGAAATGGAGCAATGTTTAGAGGAATGGGGAGATAACCATGGGAACAGGGTGATGCTCGTTGGAATGGAGCGTTGGCCATGATGGAAGTATCCTGCTTACCATGATGCTCTGCCCTTTCAACTCTCTATTTCATGAGGCAGGAGAGGCATTTTTATACCTCTGGGAGTTATTTCTGTCGCACCCAAGGGCTTCAAGCTCTTTGCTGTGGTTGTCTCCCACACTTTCCATGCAGTACCCACATTTTCTGCCTGCAGAGCTCAAAGCAGGGTGTGACAAGTGATGGAAGCATGCTAAAAGTCATCCAAGGCTGACTTGTCCCTGCTGGGATTGGTGACGGCCTTCAGTACGCTGTTCTATCCCTGTTCTGAGATGGCCCATGGCGCGTATGAGACTGAAGCTTTCCCCACCCAGCCCAGGCAAGCTGCTGGGGACGCCTTCCCCCCATCACCACTCTGCCCCTTCATCTCTGACCTGGGGACAAGCTACCCCAGCACAGTGTCTGGAGGTGACTAGATGGCTAGATGCTGCTGGTGGGATCCCAGTGCTCAGGCCAGCACCAGTACCACAAATGGGCAAGCAGCCTGACCTTAACAGGGGTGTGCAAGCTCATTTTTCTCTTTGGGATCCAGGGAAGCGCTGGTGCCCATCTGACAATGGAGCTGGGCTCCACGCTAATGTGCTGCGTGGGCTGTGCCAGCGGTTAACTGCTCCTCACCCTGCTCATCCTCACCCACCCCAGGGAGTTGTTCAGTGGGACTGAGCTGATAGATCCCCCCGTCCCCTTTCCCCAGCCCAGGGAAGGGGTTGGCACAGGAGTTACAAACTAAACGACCAGCTGATAGCTGAGTATTGGCTTGCTAATTAAACCAGCAGGGTTCAGTCAATCATTAAATTGGATTGAATTAAATTAAATTAGATGGTGGCTGTGGGCTAACATCCCAGGGCAAACCCAGCTGCCAGGGCTGTGATGGGAACTCCCTGTGCAGCGTATCCGAACAGGCACTCTGTGACATGGATGTGACAGGAGGGTCACCACTACCCGTTGAAGGAACATCCCCCAGGAATAATTTATCTCCCAGCCTGTATGCACTGGGCTCAGCTGCTGGATTTCCAGGGCAGAGGGTTTCTCCAGCTGGTCTTTAACCAGCGTCAGAAAGCTGGTGTCCATGGGGCATGACCCTCCTGCTTTGAAGTCAAAGATAAGCAGCTGTGGAGGAGGCTGGCAAAGACCAACTGGATCCTTTGAATGTAATATGACAAAACAGACTGGGCGTGATAATTGATAGCAGGAGGAGACTCCCCTCCTCCCTTTTAGACATCATTCCTCTTGTGTAGATAGAGATGACCTGGACCGGGACAGAAATCCTTCATGCCTGCAAGACTAAGAAGTGATGTATCAGCGTGAATGGAAAGGATGAGCTGCAGCAGAAGAGACACATCCTACAGCCACCAGATCACTCACACTCTCAGCTGGACGCAGGATGGTGAGAGTGGCTGGGACACGGTCCTCTGCCTCTGCGCTGTCCTGAGCTGGGGAGTGACCAGGACAAGGCAGGCAGCAGGTCCAGCCTGGACCATATCTCCTCTTCCAGAAGCTGTGTTATGTACCCTGGCAGAAACACTTGCATGTCTGGTGAAAACCTCCAAGCAAAAAGCTCGAGGCCAATCTCATGGGACAGAAAAGCCACCAACAAGCTCTGGAGCTGTGGCTGAACCATGGCCATGCTGCTGGAGCTGCTGAGAGGGATGAGCGGCTCCCTGACCTGCCGGGTCACGCTCATGCCTTGGTGTTTGGGCCCACTGATGGATGGGTGACCAGAGAGGGTCCCGCCAGCCCTGCTGGGGAGAGCTATTTATTTAAAGACCAGAGAGGAGCTGTGGTGCCAGGCTGCTCGTGAGTGGGCGGCAGCTATAAAAAGCCCTGCAATTGCCTTCCAAGCTGGTGATTCAATAACAAAATGCAAAAGTAATATTAAAGCTGCCTGCTGTGCCAACTGCTGGCTGTCTGCAGCAATAAAAATGCCGTAAATCAGCTCCAATTAAAGACTGCACAGAGTCTAACAGGAGGCTCCTTGCTGAAGCCAGGAAAATCCCTGGTACACTGAAATGGCTGGGGTAAACACTGTGCCGTTGTTAGCCACTTGCCAGGGACTGGAGAAGGTCAGAGGGTGCAGTACATGGGTTAGGAGAGCTGGCGGTGTCTGTGCTCCATGTCCAAAGACAAGTCAGTGCTCGGGAATACTTTTCCATGGTTTTCCAAGCAGGAACGAGGTCTCTGGGGTCAGCTCCAAAGAAGCTGAAGTTGCTGCTTGCCCTGGAAGCTGCTAGCAGTCTTGGTGGAACCTGCAAGCACATTTGGGCATGTTCATGCCTTCCCTGGGTAGAGCTTGAGAAGCTCACAACTCCTTACAGGGCAAGGAGGCTTCCCAAATGCATTATTTGTCCTCTAGAACAGGCCCTTGGCTCTTGAGGCAACCCAGCAGCTCTCTGCTCTTGGTGGAAGGTTTCTCCCTCATGGTCTGTTGAATGTCATCGTCAGCCCAGTTTTTTGGCCATTTGCTCCTCAGAGTGGGCCCTGAAGGGTTTTTCTTCTCCATGGCATGTCAGGACATTCAAAAAGCCTGCGAGAATGGGTGGAAGGCAGTTGCATGGAAGTGGGACGGAGAAGGACAGGCCTGGTTTCCAGTGCAGGTCCCATCCCCTTCCAGCAGCACATCCAGGGGGCTGGGGAATGCCTGGGACAGACTTGGCCTAAGCATTCCCTCAATTGCCAGCATTCCACCCATCCTGGCATGATCCCAGCATCACCATAGCCCTGCAGAGAATGGCCAGCTCTGCCATGCCTTTGTTCCTTGGCCAATGGGCACAGCTGGGGCTTCCACCAAAGGCACTAGATATGCCCAGATGGGTGCTTTCCAGCACTGTTTCTTCTTTGCTGATCCTCTAATTGAATTAAAGAAAAAAAAAGGATGGTTTTAGTTAAATCTCTCCAAGAAATGAGTGATTGGTCTCAGACGGAGGTTCTGGCCCAAGGAGGGAGGATTTGGTTCCTTCAGCCTGGCCAACAGCCACCGTGGAATGGCAAGAAATGGGCCTGGGCAGCTGCTCCCTGCCTGTTCTCCAGCCATGACAAGGGCTCCACTCTCCTTCCCTGGGGCTTTGGTTCAGCGAATTCTTCCAGGGGCAGCCCCTCAATGTCTACCCAACCTCCCCAGCATGTGACCATTCCAAACCCTGGACCACACAGGGAACTCATGTTCCTCGGCATCACTTTTGTATGTGACAAATCTGAAAAAAAAAATTACCCTGGTGGATTTGCCCAGCTAATTTAGTTCAAAATAGAACATATTCTGTGAGCTCCAGAGTGTGGGCAGAGGGACAGGGGAAGGACAGTGAGGGGATAAATAGGGTTTCCAGCTGGAGCAGCCAGAGCTGGTGCTCTACTGGTACTAGTGCACAAGCCATGCTTATGGGCAAAGAAGATGGGGCAGTTGACATGCTGGAGGGAAGGGATGCCATCCAGAGGGACCTCGACAGGCTTGAGAAGTGGGACTGTGGGAACCTCAATCAGTTCAACCAAGTGAAATGCAAGGTCCTGCACACAGCTCAGGGCAATCCCAGGCTCAAATGCAGGTTGGACAGAGGATGGACTGAAAGAAGCCCTGAGGAGAAAGACTTGGGGTCAACTTGGTGGGTGAGAAGCTCAACATGAGGAGGCAATGTGTGCTGGCAGGCCAGAAATCACCCGCACCTTGGGCTGCATACCCAGCAGTGTGGCCAGCAGGGTGAGGGAGGTAATCTGCCTTTCTGCTCCACTCTGGGGAGACTGCACCTGGACCACCGTGTCCAACTTTGGAGTCCTTAACACAGGAATGACATGGAGTGAGTTGGAGCAAGTCCAGAGGAGGCCACCAAATTGCTCCAAGGGCTGGAGCCCCTCTCCCTTGTTCGGGGAGGGAAGCCATAGGATGAGAGGGAAGAGTTTTAAACTGAAAGAGGGGAGATTGAGATGAGATCTGGGAAAGAAATTCTTGGCTGTGAGGGTGGTGAGACCCTGGCCCAGGTTGCCCAGAAAAGCTGTGGCTGCCCCATCCCTGGAGGGTTAAAGACTGGGTTGGAGGGGGCTTGGAGCAACCTGGTCTGGTGGGAGGTGTCAGTGGTGATCTTTAAGGTCTCTTCCAACCCACACCATTCTGTGACTCTGAGATTCTATGAGAGAGCAGGCTACAAATAAACCCTACATCCAAAATGCAGGGAGGGGAATCTTTCCCATGGGCAGAGGTATGCGTGATGTGCTCATCCTGCTGGCATCCAACCACCTAATCTTGCAGTTGTGCTGACTAAAGGGCAGTTCTGGATGAGGCAGAGATCCCCAAGGAAATGTGTCCTTCACAAGTCCCTCTATGGGAAACTTCCAGCATTCTCTTTATCATTCTTTTTTAAATTTGTAAAATCCTAGTTAGGTTGAACTAGATGATCCGAGGCCCATTCCGGCTTGAATTACCTTCTGATCGTAATATGACTACGGAATATTTCATCTGCTCTGCTCTTTCTGCTACTTAACTGTAAACCTAAACCATTAGGTTTTCTGCTACTTAATGGCTAAATCCTTTTCCCTTAAAAAAAGCCAGAAGTGCTTCTGCAGCGTGAACTGGTGTAACTGGGATGTGAATCCAGCCCGGTGAATCGCAGGCTCCCAGCTAGCCAGAAGTAAAAGGGCAGCTCCCCAAACCTGCCGCACGTGATTTTCCTGGGGACAATTTCCGATCTCAGGGTGTGGTGAGCAAGGCGGGGGAGGACAGATCTTGCAGACAAGTTCCTGCTTTGAGGGGAAAATGGAGGTTCAGATTTCTGTCTGTTTTTTAGCAGAGGCTTGTGAATGAGCTCTTCTTTTCCTTGAGGGAAAAGAAATGCATGCCAAACCCTTGCATGGGGAGCGGAAGGCACAGTTGCGAAAATCCTGCTCTGCCTTCCCAGCCTCTGCTCCTTCCCAACGGGAGGGATGGAGGAAAGGGCGAGGCAGAGAAAAAGCAAGGAGAAGGTGAGCACAGATCTCTGTGCAGTGCTCCCAGTATGATTGCAGCAGGATGATCCAAGATGGGTCTCATCCCAGCTCCTCTGCTTCAAAGAGGCTTGAGGTTCTCTATGGAGTTTCTCAGCTTCCAGCACGTGTTAGCGAATGGCCACGTGGCTGTCGGAGGGAATGCAAATCTTCCGCTCTGCTGCTTGGATCTTGACTCATTTGCTGCAGAGGTGGCTATTTTTGCTGATCTGACATCGGGTTGGCAGCCGCCTGGCCAACCACCTATTGCGCAATCCCCTTTTGTGAGCAAGGAGCAGACTTTCCATTCCTGATTTAGCTAACTTTTTAAACTACCCAGGACTAAAATATATGGTGGGTGAGACAATGAAGCTCATGTTTGGTGCTGATCCCTGTGCGGTGCCCTGGAGAACACCTCCTGTTTCAGAACGTTTCCTATTGACATATGAGACAAAATAAAGGGTGCAGTCCTGGAGGACAGTGTGCTTCAAGAAGTAAGTGCAGCCTCATCTGACTGTCATTTATTACATCTCAGAAAGGTTTGAAACAAAAGCAGTAGGCATGAGGCTTGAATTTCTAATTCCTTTCAAGCTTCTCCCATAGAGATGTTTACTATAAAGTAATTTTACTGTGGAATAATTTTTCTTTTATTCCTACCCTTCTCTATGTTTTGATCCCGTGCAAGAAAGCAGCCAGTTTTTCACAGGAACAATTCTGCCTTTTCCTCGCACCTTCCTTCTGAAGGTGTCAGAGAGCATTATACATCAAACGTGGTCTCACCTCTGAAATGGCAAATGGCATAATGAAGACTCTTCCCTTCACACGATGTACGAGGGCAAGGAAGGTACCATGGCTGCCCAAAGCCACAGCAAATCAAGATTGGAACTGGAAACCAAATCCGCATGGATTTCATTCACGTGTCCCCTCGTCGCCACCAAGCACAGACCGTGCCTGTCCATATGCAACTCCTGCTTTAACACATGGAATTCTAAACCCTGGCTCTTCTGTAACTGAAGTTATGGAAGAGAAAAAACAAATGACCCAGAAAGATGGTAAGTCATCCTGCTTTGCAGAGATGTGGGGCTCCTGAGGGAGGCCAGACCTGGGCCTGTAAATCCTGGAGATGTGCCCAAAACTTGCTGAGGTCCGAAAGCAGGGCAGGGAGGGAGGACGCCAGTCTCGGCAGGAAGCAAAGGTGTCAAATAATCCAGGAAGGAGGATTGTTTGTTTTATTCGTGGATGTTGGTAAGGACATGGGGTAGAACAAACAGCTGTTGGACGTCGGTTGCGTGTCCTCCCCTTGCAGAAGTTCATTCTGCCCAGCGACGTCCAAAGCAGACTGGGGATGGAGGCGCCCATCACCCAGGATGGAGATTAGCTTTCCAGTACATGCCGCTGGCAGTGAGACCTCTACATTAGAAAAGAACGGAGCCTTTTTTCTGCCTAAATTCTCCACACCATTTTAAGAATCTCAAGCAGTGCTTTGAGCTTAAGTGGTTCCTATTTACCTGCTCAGGCTCCAGCTCTGGAAACACCCACGGGGATATGCTTTGCCTTAAGCACACACATGCCCTAGTAGCAACGGTGTCATTAGCCTTCTGTTTAAATGCAGGGAAACAATTTTAGGATTAGGGACTAGCTGAGTTTCTATTTCAAATAAAAATCCTCTACAAAAGATGTCTCTATCTGCTCTTTCCAGTCTAAAGTTAAAAAGATCATCTTTCCTTCCTAGGGTTAAAAACATTCAGTGGATTTGGGGAATTCCTTCCTAACACTGACCTGGATAAAAATAATTGTGTGATAAAAATAATAACTCAGTGCTATAACCCTGACACACTCCACCTGGCATCTACGGGATCCTCAAAGATTTTCCATGGAAATCATTTTCTAAATGAAACTAAAGTCTTCAACCCGCTTGTCTCTAGAATAATGTTTTCGGTGTGGTGTCTATTTTTCTTTTAAAAGACTCTGCATGCCTAAAAATGGAAGTTTTGTGACTGAAGCCCAAAGCAGCAGACATGGAAGTGTTGCCCTGGAGTGTGAGGGCGTTGGGGTGCTGCACCTTTCCGAGGCCTGAGCTGCCCAGAAGGGCGACTGCAACCAGTGCCCGACACTGCTCCTTGGATGCGCCATTTTTCCAAAGGAAGCCAAATACTCCTCAGGCTGCTCCATTGCAAAGCCCTGGTGCTGCCAAGGCGCTGGCATCGCCTCAGGAACGCCACCCAAGCATCTCATGGAGACCTGTTAGAATCACAGAATTGCCCAGGTTGGAAGGGACCTTTCCGATCATTGAGTCCCACCATCAACCCAACACTGACAAAAGCCACCACTGACCCATGTCCCTCAGCACCACCTCTGTCCAGCTTTTAAACACCTTCGGGGATAGTGACTCCACTGCTGCACTGGGCAGCCTGTTCCAAGCCTTGACACCCCTTTCAGTGTAAAAATTTTTCCTAATTTCCAATCTAAACTTCCCCTGGTGCAACCTGACGCTGTCTCCTTTTGTCCCATTGCTTATTCCTTGGGAGAAGAGACTGACCTCCCGGGCTGCACCCTCCTTCCAGGGAGTTGTAGAAAGCGAGAAGGTCTCCCCTCAGCCTCCTCTTCTCCAGGCTGAACACCCCCAGCTCCCTCAGCCTCTCCTCACAGGACTTGTGCTCCAGACCCCTCACCAGCTCCGTTGTCCTTCTCTGGACATGCTCCAGCCACTCAATGTCTTTCTTGTTGTGAGGGACCCAAAACTGGACCCAACCCTCGAGGTGGGGCCTCCCCAGTGCCCAGTGCAGGGGGGCGGTCACTTCCATAGTCCTACTCACAAGAGACCTATTGGCTGAGCAAGGAAAAATTGTAAATCCTGGGAGATGTGCTATGCTAGATGCCTGTATTTAAGCAACCCAAAGTCCACGCAGAGTTGGCTTTGCTCTGCTGCCTACGGTGGCTTGCCACGCAGCTCAGCCATCCCGGCCCCGGGAGTGGCCGTCCTTGCAAAGCAAAAAAACAGCTGGGGAGTAACCAGTTCAGCCTTTCGCCTTTCATCTACCTGCGTTTGCGAGTCAACACCCTTATTTTTTGGTGAAACAGGATGTACGAGACCTCCCACTGAAATGGTAATTAAGAGGGAGACTTTCATATAAAATCCAAGTGCCAGGCGTTGCGCGTGAACTGATTTGTGTGCAGAGATGAGCAGAGACGACCGAGTGGTTTCCAGCTCCATGCCAGTAGCCTCCTTCCCCACGGTTTGCCCTATTGCCTCCCTTTTTGAACCCAGCAACCCATCCAAAAATGCTAAGTATAGGTGCTTCTTTGAAACACTTCCATTCCTGTAGGTAGCCCATAGAAAGTTCTCCTTCCTAAGCACAGCCAAAGCGGGAGACATCCTTAGTCCTGTCCCCAGGTGCTTCCTGATGTCCCCAGCCCTTCCTGGGATCCCCCGCTGCAGCTTTGCCCCCCAATGCCAGGCTCCGTGCTCCTTCCTGCCACTTCTCTCTGCTCCTCACCCAGCCTCATCGGCTTCCTCAGGAGGCTCTGCTGCCAAATTCCTTCCAGCCAAATAACTCCAATTCCTGAGCCACTCGCATTTGCATTTGGTCTGGGCGGAGAAATGAAACCAGCGAGAGGAGAACCCTGGATGGCCTGAGCTCCCCGCTCAGGTGGAGGAGCCGGTTCCCCACAGGCCGAACACACCAGGTGTGATCCCCGAGAAGCTCCGAGCCAGGGGGCGAACTACAGGAAAAGATACGGCAAAAAAACCCACCCAAACCCAACCCACCCAGGGAATGCCACCAGGGTGTCGGAGCTCTCCACCTTGAGATCCCAGGCAGCGGCAGAGCCAGAGGGCACGGCCCAGCAGCCCCAGGAGCTTCTCCACCCCAAACCCACCCAACACCCACGGTCCAAGTCCCTCTCAGCCCACCAGCCTCTTGGAGACACTGAAAAGGGTTTATTTTTCCTTTTTTTT
>VZRU01001510.1:84288-95407 GCA_013398155.1 Pedionomus torquatus | reverse complement strand
CTGGCCTGTCCTTGAAAATCCCCGGGCTGCACCGAGGGATGTGCCGCCCCCGGTGCCCCCCCAGCCCGGCCCCCCTTTTGTTTCCAGGAGCAGAACGTGTGTAGGGCTTTTTTTTTTCTTTTCAATTTTTTTTGTTTTCTTCTTTCTTTTCGGTGCTAGTCTTTCGGGAGTGCTGGATTCCTGCATGATAAATGTGCTCATTTGTATATTTCATTTGAATGCCATTGTTAACGGAGGAGCCCTGGGTAGGCTCAGCCGCAACTTGCTCCGCTTCTGCCGAGGGTCTTTTGTTGGTGGGTTCTGGGGAATTAAAAGCCCAAGTGGAAATTGGGAGCCTGAAACGGGCTGTGATCCCCTGACGAGAGGTGTATTACTCGGGGGCTGCTGTGAAGGCAGTCCACGCGTTCATTTCAGCCTCTCGTCTCTCTGGGGAATGATACCGATTAATTTTTTTGTCGTACGAGTTTCATCTGACCTCAGGGTTTCACTCCCTCTTGGTGTGCGGAGCTGAGACCCAGCTTACCGTGAAGGCGTGTGTCTGGTTCAGACCTGGCTGGGGAGCTCTTGGAGCCTTCACACCGAGAGGTGTTGGCATGTGAGGACAAGCAATGGGGCTCTGGGTCTTTGTTGGAGCATCAGCTGTGGGTCTAGCACAGTGGAGACAAGCAACTTTCTGAATTGGGGTTGGAGGCTCAGATGTTAAATTTGTGGGCTTCTTGAGCCAAATGTAATGTTCTTTGACTAATATCTTCATTTTTTTTTTTTGGCTGAGGAGTCCAGCTATCACCCAAGGCGTCCCCTCAATGATTTCCTCTTTCTTCTTTGTGAATCTCTCTTAGAGATTCTCTAAGAGAATCTCTCTTGGAGGTTCTTCTAAAATACTTCCAATGTTGAGTCATCACTGCTTGATTTGAATTAAGCCTTCTGTAGTAAACGGTCTGCTCCTCAAACCTCTGAAGGGTTCAGTGACTTCATGCTTACTTTACACTATAAAGTTGGACAGTGTAACAAATGTCCATGCCGTAGATGGAGACACAACTATTGGCTTTAATTACATGTTCTTCTGAGGATGGGTGTGTTGCAGAACTTCTTCTATCAGGGTGCATACCATCGTATGAAAGATGACAAACACTATTTGCGAAACCCTGCTTGCTTTGGAAGCTAACCTTTTGGTTACCTGCTGGAAGAGGCTGCTATTAGCTAATGGTAGCTTCAGCAGAAAAAGATCTAATGTGTGGAGAAAAAAAAAAAAAAACAACAAGATACTTAATGACCTGAGTACTAGGTGTCAGCCTTTGCCTTGTTGCTCCCCGGGCAGTTACAAAAGAAACTGCGAGCTCCAGGAATCCTGGATGTGACAGTATTATTAACTGAAGATAGAGTGGCCTCGCTTGGATAGAGTCGGATAAGTAAAATGAGTGTGTGGGAGCTCATGTCAGCATTATTTTTTTTCCCCCTTCCTATTACCCGTAAAGCTGTTGGAAAATCTAACATCAGTCCTTGCTGTGTCTTGAGCCTCAAGGTAAACTTGAGATCAGGAGACATTTTTTTGGAATATGGTAATGCTTGCAACTGAGAACAGAAGCAGGCTGTAGAAATGCAAAGTCTTGTGTTTTCAGGAAGAATATGAGCAAGGTTTAGCCAGCTTAATGGCTTGCAGAAACCCCAAGTGGCCCAAGTTCTTGTCTGTAGTTGAAAATCCACATTTTTAACACCTATTATTGCTGATGCCTCATTACTGTAGCTAGCTAGCTATCCACTGAAAATTGTTTATACTTCAATATATGGTTTTTTGTTTTCTTTTACTGTTCAATTGATGTTAAGTTTACTGCTGAGCTTATATTAAATTTGCTTTCCTTCCTTATTTAAGGACAGAAGACAGATGCGTGTGTTTCCTGCTTGTAGTTCTCGCAGTTGTTGCAATGTCTCTCCATTGTTGGTGCACAATTAGAACCGGTTTATACTGAGTTCCCTGTACTGGGGTCTGGGATTCTACTTGATAGATGATTTTAACTTTTGTGTGGTGGTTGGTTTATTTGGAGAGCTGCTGTGTGAATAGGGGCTCTCGGTTTTATAGCAATATTTTTAGACTATGGAAGAAATTAATCATGCTTATTCATTAAGAGAAGATACAGATAATAGCAACAGGTTGTTTGATGGATGTACCAAAGCTCTGTTTGCTTTTTATTGATAAGAAGATAGTGTATAACATGCTGTTTGCTTTCTTCCTCTCCAATTCACAGAGTAACTGATAGTGGATACCTTCACTTCCTACAATGGCACAGAGATCCGGACTGGAAGATCCGGAGAGATACCTCTTTGTGGACAGGGCTGTAATCTACAACCCTGCCACCCAGGCTGATTGGACTGCTAAAAAGCTGGTGTGGATTCCTTCAGAGCGCCATGGGTTTGAGGCAGCCAGCATCAAGGAAGAAAAAGGGGATGAAGTACTGGTCGAACTGGCAGAGAATGGAAAGAAAGCACTAGTCAATAAAGATGATATTCAGAAGATGAATCCTCCCAAGTTCTCCAAAGTGGAAGACATGGCAGAATTAACCTGTTTAAATGAAGCCTCTGTATTGCATAATTTAAAGGATCGGTATTACTCTGGGCTCATCTATGTAAGTACTAATTATTAGATTCATTATGGGTGCTAATTCAGCTGAACTTATCTGATTCCCATTCTTTTACTTACCTGACATGTAGAAAGCAGGTTTTGGCTCTGATTCCTGTGGCCTAAATACTTGGTATCCCCAGCATTTAGATTAGTCCAGGGTCTCTTTCCATGCTGTGTACAGGTCAAGAACTCTGTTGTCATAAAATATAGAATAAAAAAAAATTCTCCTATGGAAATAATTCTGCAAGCATCTTTCAAAAATAGAATGTTAAATGGCAACTCTGGGTGCTTAGCTCATGCCACTCGTTAGAACACTTGCCTCAGACATGCTTAACTGGTACAGGGAATAGTATCAAATGGCTTGCTTGAGCTGACAAGAGATTACAAAACCGAACTTTGCTGAATTACTGTAGTTTAATTGCTCATATGAATAAGCATATATCTTGTTTTAACTTGCTGAGTATTAAAAATGATAATAAGAGACTATGCTATTATTTAAAAGCTGAAGTTGGAGAGTGCTAGGAATTCAAAATGTCTTTTTGGAATCTAATATCAATTTAGTGTGCCAGGAAAGAATGTGTTTGACCGCTTAAAATAAACCAATATGATAAAGCTTTCTTTTTTCAGTGGTTTTGAAGTGCTGGTTGGGACATCTGGCTTATCACCATCTTGCTATAGTGTTAGCAATAGCAGTGCTGTTGATGCTGCTTTTGAGCTGGTTCCTTCCTTGAGCACTGTTAAACGATGTCTGTGGCGTAAGCTTGAGAGGAGCTCCTTGTCTCTTGGCAAACTGACTGCATAGTGACTCGTTGAGTCAGAGTATCGTTCAGAGCTACAAGTAGACAGTCTATCTTGAAAGAAACTGCAACATCTGCTTAAATGCTTGGCTCATTTTAATAAACACTTGTTCTGAAGCTTAAATGTACTTCATTCATTTCAGCTAGTTAGTTGGCTCATGTTCCCTTCCGTCTAGGTATTAATGGGGTACTTTTTTGCTTGGCCCTTGGTAATATTTGAACTTATTAAAATTATATGTAACTTCAAACATTCTTTGTATTTGTGCTTCTTTGTCAGTTTCCTATGTGGGTTTTTGGCTTTTACCCTTCCCAAGGCCTCACACCAAGATCCTTACAGCAGAGCTCAGCAAAAAACACTTCTGGAACGATTCCTGCAAACTTATAAGTAAACTAATTGGATAATTAGTAAGGAAAGGATTGAAAAATAAAAATAAGTTCATAGGTCAGAAGTTTTCAGTATATGTATCAATCATAATGCTAATTGTTATGAAATTCATTACAGCTTTATAGCTGTATTTCATTATGAAGTTTAAAAGCCGAAGGCCTTAAATGTCAAAGCGAGCTTGGAGTCCAAGGACTCCATACAGTAAATGTGGCCACAAAAGCTTCTGAGGATGGTGTCAAATAAAAAAAAATTCTACTCTGTGGAAGGCTGGCTTATTGTATACATGGAGTTCAAGTGATACTGTATAGGTCACTTACCTTTTTTTCCTTCCCTGAAAGGTACTCTGTTTTCATTCTGCACCTGTTGAGGCAGACTCTAAAACCTGGCTCCTTGGTGCTGGGAATCTGTTGTTGTGCAGGAGGATTACTGCCTCCCTGTGTTACTGGTGACCTCCCCACCCTCCAGCTGGGAGAAGTTGGTTGGGATCAAGAATCTAATGGGTTTGTTGGCCTTAACTGGAGGTGTGAGCTACAGTACCATTGCTGGAAGATGCTATGCCTACCGAGGATGTTTCTGTGCAGCTGTAATAATGACTTCTTGAAGTTGTGGCTCCTACTGGAGTAGAGGCTGAATGCTGGCAAAGATCAACAGGACATAGAGAGGAACTTCAAGAGCTTGAGCTGGTGGGATTTTTAATGTAGTTCTGGTAGGGATCTCTACCAGGGATCCCTAGACTTCTTGCATGTGGCACCGTCACTGCTGCTGAGGGTACAGCCTGGAGCCATTGCTATTGCCTGCATATCCTGCTGGTGTTCCCTAGACCCCAAATTAACTGAGCTGAATGATGGTGGTTTGGCCGTGATGAGTCAGTTTGAGGTGTGTTTAGATTTCCAGATATAATAACCAAACTGTAATCTTGTATTTTGGTGTTGGTCTCAAGGAGCTGAGATGGTGAATCTGGTTTGGCTTCCTTTAATTCACCATAGGCAGCCTGCAGCGTTGCCTTTCTAGGAAGCAGATGTAAGAATGTCAGCTGAGGGGGATACATGTTTCCTTTCAATCCCTAGAAAGGAAACAGTTGAGTTGAGGGGTTTGGGGAGTGGGGTCTAGTCATCGATCTATAACTTACCTCTCCCAGATAACACTGCTGGAGGAGCAGAAAGGGTTGACTAAAGTCAGCTGGTGCCAGCTGGTGTGACCTGGGCAGTGACGTTCATTTCATCGAGAAGAGTTTCAAGTAACATCTAAGTAAGGATAGTGAGGAGTTTCTGGAACTTCTAGTATTTCTCATGTTTGCTAAGTGGCAGGATCTCAGCCTCTTGGCTGTGTTATCACTGTGCTGCAGGAGAAGAACACAGATTGAGAACCTGGAAGACCAGTGGGTTGTAAGAGGTGTAGAAGGTTGTGTTGGTGCTTGGTCCTGTTGTTACTGCTAGTCATATCATGACAGCACAGGAGATAAAAGGTAGCAGGACATGTACAAGAACTGCTGGGAAGAGTGATTGTAACTGTAGCAATCTCAGCTTTGCTTTGGAGATGAAATAACTTAATTTCTTGCTCCATTTCCAACATTGCCTGTTCTGTTTTTTGCCTCGAGGTTTATTTTCAGTGTAACTGAAGAATATGTTAAAATTTTTTCCTAGAGAAGCTGTGCTATACTTGCAAATTCTTCTGAATGTGTATTCAGGCCTGAGGATGGGGCAGATCCTGCTGAATCTTAAGAGTCTACAGTGATCTCTGCTCATACCTGAGGCTTGGTTTTCATCACTGAATCAGGGAATTGTCAGAGTTGGAAGAGACCTCTGGGGATCATCCAGTCCAACTCCCCTGCTAAAGCAGGATTACCCAGAGCACATCACTTGGGACCACATCCACATGGGTCTTGAAAGCCTCCAGAGAAAGGGACTTCATGCCCTCCCTGGGCAGCCTGTTCCAGGGCTCTGCACCCTCAGCATAAAGAATTTTTCTCATATTTGAATGGAACTTCTTGTGTTCCAGCTGGTGCCTCCTGTGTTTTTACTGGGAACCACTCAAAAGTCCAGTTCCATCCTCCTTCAACTCACCCTTCAGGTCCTTGTGAGCATGAATAAGGTCTCACCTCAGGTTTCTATTCTGCAGGGTAAAGAATCCTATCTCTCTCAGCCTTTCCTCATTGGGGAGATGCTCCAATCCTTCAATCATCTTTGTTGCCATATGCTGGACTCTCTACAGCAATTTCCTGTCCTTCTTGAACTGGGGAGCCCAGCACTGGATGCAGTATTCCAGTTGTGCCCTCGCCAGCGCAGAGTAGAGGGGGAGAATGACCTCCCTCAGCCTACTGGCCACATTGTTCCCTGCACAGCCCAGGGTTCAGTTTGCCCTCTTGGTGACATGGGCACATTGCTGGCTTGTGGATAATTTACCAGGACCCCCAGGACTTTCCTCAGAGCTGCTCTTCAGCAGGTCAGCCCCCAACCTGTACCAGTGCCTGGTGTTCTTCCTCCCCAGGTATAGGACCCTGCACTTGCCCTTGTTGAACCTCAAGTACAAGTGTTGGTTCTGTGAAGATGAAGTCATCTACTGCAGGTTTTTTCTCTCATCACTTCTACCTCTGGTATGAGTTTTTGTGCTTCCTTGTGTCTCATAGCTGAATTTTCCTGAATTCTGTGCTTTTCTAGGGATGTCAACATTTCTTATGGCAGGGATGTGTTATTTGAGCCACTAGTACTTCAAACTGGTCTCTGCATCTGTAGTACTGGCAGCTTCTCTTGGGTTTTGGTTACCTAAATGCTCGTTAACTGTCCATTTGTCAGCTTCTTGTAAAAATTTACTCTTCTGTTTGCTCTGCTTTAGAGTGATTGGCTTTAAAATGAACTTCAGACTGTATTTAGTAATATGCTTCGTAGCTGTAGATCAGAAACTGGAGGCAGTTCATTGCAAAGGTACCCAAGGGGAACACCCAAAGGCTTAGGAGGTCCTTTTGAAGATTTGGAAAGAACACAGATCTTTCTGGAGGCAGTACATTAAGGAAGGAACCTAATTGTTGTCTTGGTTTTGGGTCACCAAGGTTTGTAACCTGAGTGAGGAAACGTCTTCATTTTTACGAGACCTGCATGCGAAATAAAATGGTGGAGCCCTAGATTTTGGGTTCTGCTTAAGCCATGTCAGAACACTGTGATTCTATTGGGACCTGTGTATGGAAACAATCTTTGAATCAAGCAATGAAATGGAGATGTGAAGACTACTTGAAGACTACTGAGGTCAAGATCATTGTTGCCATAATGCTTTGTGACAAGCTGTGGTAGCCAAGATTATGGCTCCATTGATTCTCCTTGTCACTGCTTCGTGAGGTTCAGGATTTCTCATGAACCAAGTTCCAAAATCTTAATGGTCTAATCTGGTATTTGAATGCAGGAGATGACTTATTTCAACTTTTGAGCTGCTGTGTGTAAGGTGTAGAGCTTCAGGAGCAGTTTTGTTTGTGGCTCGGAGCTCTGTGGTATTATCTTGCTGCTGGGTGTGTGTGAAGCCCACCTGAAGTGACTCGGGCTGTCCAAGCGGTAGCTGTCTCCTGCTGGGGTCCTGGGGAAAGGGAGATGCTTGGAATGGATCTCTGGTTCTAGTGGGAAGGGGTGGGAGTGGTGGGGCAGATAAATAAAGTGTAGGATTTATTCTGAAAATGAAGTGGTAGGAGGCCAGATGCTGCGTATGGAACATGAAGGGGAGGAATACTTGGGTGCATTGATGGAGGGCTACAAGTGAAGTCTGAAAGTGGCAAAGAAGTTGTGGGTGTAGGAAGAGGCATTTTCTCCATCTTGATCTCTCTGCACTTCACTGTCAGCAGTGTATCAGCTCCAGTGTCTAATCAGAATGCATGTGTATGCGTGTATATATATATAATGTCAGCTCTCTTCAAAATTAAGCTTCTACTCAAAGTTTACTACCCTTTTTGACTTGTATGACTGATCTGAAGGAAAGAACTGTCAGTACTATTTTTTTTAAAGTATTTGAGTTGTTTTTCACCATTTTGTGTTCTCTGCAGTTGGAAGAGAGAATGGCTACTTACTGTGCAGTTTGAAGTGAAAGAAAAGGATTCCCAGAGCAACACGATTGTCTTTATGCATAACAGGTTGCCCAGAGAAGCTGTGGCTGCCCCATCCCTGGAGGGGTTCAAGGCCAGGCTGGATGGAGTTCGGAGCAAGCTGGTGTGGTGGGAGGTGTCCCTGCCCATGGAAGGGGGTGGGAACTGGATGGCCTTTAAGGTCCCTTCCAACCCAAACCGCTCTACGATTCTCTATTTCCCCCCCCGCTTTTATTTTTTTTCTTCTTTTTTCTTTTTTTTTTATTTTTCTTTTTAACTCTAAATGTAAGTTTTGATCTATGCTATACCACTTCTAGAACTGCAAAAGATGAAAAAGTCATGAGTGTTCCTGATCACTCTAAATAATGCTTTGTTAGGCAGCATTCTGGATATAATTTTGTTAGCATTTTGAGTTTTTAAGTCTATTAAAAGCATTTCAAGTAATTGAAATGCATTTGGTTCCATTGATCGGGAATGTTAATACCTCATTTCTACCTAAATAGAAAGCAACTTGTTTTTGCTGTTGCAGACATTGTCTGGATTGGAATGAATAAGCTAATGGCTGTTAATACTTCTAGGTCGGGGATAGGTGATTTCCAGCATTTTAAAGCTCTGCTTTTGGGTCATTTTGATGACCAGAAGAGACTCTTCCATTTCCCTTTTCAATCATATTTTAAATCTTTATAGGTTCCTACATACTCTGTTAATGAACATAAAAACCGGAACCTTATGTTCATCTTGTTAACAGAAATATTTTCTTAAACCAAGATAGGTTTCTTGCTGAATGCACTGGCAGACACTGATAGGATGGATCCTGTAGAGGCTTGACACATCTTCCTTGTTTTCCAGGAAAGTCTGACACCTGAGTTGCAGGTGGCTGCTTTCTAATGGTCTGACTGGTAAGTGCAGGCTGATATCTGAAAAGTTCCTGGACAAATGGCATATCTTCCACTCAACAGGTCCATGAATGTTCCAGTCAGTTATTGTTTCCTAACTGAAAGGAGATGTTACAGGACTAAAAGTCTGCCTTGTGCGCTTAAAAGTTCCCATTTATGTACCCAGTGCAGTAAGGTGGGATGAATCACAGAATGGTTAGAGTTGGAAGAGACCTTGAAAATCATCAAGTTGCAACCCCCCTGCCATGGGCAGGGACACCTTCCACTAGAGCAGGTTGCTCAAAGCCCCATCAAGCCTGACCTTAAATAATTTCAGGGATGGGGCAGCCACAACTTCTCTGGGAATCGCTTGCTCAAGCACAGGCTTCATAAAATTTATTTTAAAAAAAATGTTGCTGTTGCCACATCTGTTCTAGTCCCAGCTCTCCTGGAGGAAGTCCATTGCTCACAGTTGACTGTATTGTTGCTTACAGATACCCTCATAAATCATTGTGATTACTACTTAACTGCTTCCTGACCTCATTCAGTCAGAAGGATTAAAATTAATAGAATTTCTGAAACGCTTGACTTGTGTTAACCCCTGTCGGTATCCAGAGGGCCCCTTGCCTTGGTGTGACCATCTGTAGGATGTCCCCCTGCTGTTGTCTGTTGTTGGTGAGCCCATGAACCTATGTCTGGGTGCTCAGCTAGAGAGTTCCAGGTGGGGACACATGGCATAAGATGTATGTTTGCTGTAGGGGAAGTCAAGCTAGAGATGCCTAGTTTTGCAGTTCCTCGAGGAAGGACCAAAAAAAAGTGGTGAAGTGTTCTCCAGGAAAGGGTTAGGTTCAACTTCAAAGTTCTCCAAACTTTAATGAACTATGCATTATCTTCCATGCTCACTCCTCCACTGGTTTTTGTTTGTTTGTTGGGTGGGGTTTTTTTTTGGTTTTAAGGAAAGACTTTTTCTAAAGGGTTGGAAGCCATTTCTGAAAGGCTGAGAGCTCCTGGAACCTTGCTGTTAATTATTGCTCTGTGTATATACCTACTGCATTTGCTTTCTACCAGTAAAGAAGAAAGCAGGCTTACTGTTGTGCAATTAAAAAGACTTCAGCAACTATTTTTCAATGATTACAAGTGCTACCTCTGTAATTGGTCTGCAGCCCTATGCTAGTTTCTTTATTTTTTTTTTTTTTAAATCTACTTTCCATTTTATTGAGGCAGAAGAGGGAAAGAATGAGAAATATGCTGTAGTCCCCAGTTCCAGAGCCTGCTGTGGGTGGAAGCTCTTATAAAACGGCGCTGGAGGAGCTGTCTATAAGCTGTTTCTTCTCTTAAGCTGCTGCCTCCTGCGAGGCCAGAGCATAACCTAGAACAATCTGTGGTATTATATAAGCATCTGTGTTCTAATTGTTTGGATTTTCCTGCTGGAAATTGGGAATGTTTCACATTGCTGAATGTTGAAGATTGGTATTAAGAAAACCTGTAAGAAACGGCATTTGTTACGCAGTTTCATCTTCTCCTTAACACAAACTGGATCTAGCTGCTAATATGCCGCAGAAGAAATGCTGGGGTTCTAGTTGGAAGGGCTGCTTTGACACAAGAACTTGTTTTCAAATTAACTCTGATTTTTGGAGGACTCATAAATACGCTCAAGCTGAGGGAGTTCTGTGTAGGGTTTTACTTTGTCAAAAAATGTCTGAAGGATTTATGGGAAGTGAATCCTTGCCCTCGGGCGAGCGGAGGTAGGAAAAAGTGTGTGTTCTTGTCAAATATTCTTTTACTATAAAAAACAGTAGCTTAGCAGCCTAAAAGGGTGCAGTAATTTGAATTATGGACTCTTGTTCAAGTGCACAATGGAATGCACTGTGGTGCAAGACACCCCTCAAGCTGCGTGCCTGTGTCAGGAGTCACAGGTAGGTCACCGTAGGCCGTCTGTAGAGGAGTCGGGCTCCGACACGCAGGAGCACTGTGAAGAGATAGAATATTCTCCTGGCCCTGTTGCAACCCAAGATCATATTTTGTGTCTCGGCAGTTGCTGTGGCTGAGGCGGTGATGCTGTCTGAGGGGCTGTGAGGCTGAGCCTGTCTGCCTTGGGGAGTCAGTGAGCTGACCCAGCAGGAGAATAACCTCAACTGCTGATCTAATATTGGGTTTTTCCCTCTTCAAACGCACAACTCCAAGGCGGTAAACATGAAATGGGTTGTTCTTTTTCTTTAACAAGCTGTGTATGTGTCCTGCTCCTTCCCTTTTGTTCTCCTCTTTCACTTGCACAGAGTAACAGTCAGTGGCTCTTGTGCCCCAGCCGAGGTTCCCAGTATTCCCTAGGGAACCCTTGTTGATACCTCTTACTCCAGCTTCTTGGGGGTCAACAGGACTTGGTGG
>VZRU01001510.1:55786-68453 GCA_013398155.1 Pedionomus torquatus | reverse complement strand
TAGGGGACAATTATCTCAGGACAAGAGGTAATGGGTGCAAACTTGAGCAGAGGAAGTTCCATCTCAACATGAGGAGGAGCTTCTTTCCTGTGAGGGTGGCAGAGCCCTGGAAGAGGCTGCCCAGAGAGATGGTGGAGTCTGTGTCTCTGGAGATGTTCAGAACCCCCCTGGACGTGTTCCTGTGCAACCTGCTCTGGGTGGACGTGCTCTGGCAGGTGGCTGCACTAGATGATCTCCAGAGGCCCCTTCCAACCCCACATCATTCTGTGATTCTGTGAGTAAAATCTCTTTTGACCTTAACAAAATGAAGGTCAACACCTTTCCTCCAAAGGAACTGAGATCTTGAAAATATACCTGTGAATTTTTCCATAAAAGCTGAAGGAGGGGCTTATATTGTGCAATTTCAAATTGTGATGAAGTAGTTTGAGAACTCAGTGGTGGTGACTTAGGTGTGAGGGGGGTGGGGAAAGTGTGGTGTTTGTCCTCTGAATTGTTGAACTTCTTCAAAAAATATTCAGAACCAGATCAGAAGGAAATCTGTTTAAAATCTAAGTACCATTAACTTGGGTCCTTTGAGGAAAGGATTTTCATGTTTGAACTGTCTCACTTGACATATCCACCCCCTCATCCCCCACCCAAAGATCATAATTGCAGACAAATGCTTATCTTAAATGCCGTGCAGCATGTGAAGCAGGTTGTGCTGTACCTTCCCGTACTCACAAGGGAGGCTCAGCAGTCTGGCGTGTTAAAGTAGTGGAAGCTCATGAGCTTTTTGTCTCCTGAAATGCCTCATGAGACTGTAACAGTGGCTTTTATGTGTTTTCTTGGGAGACTGTTTTAGAATTTCTTATGGTGTTCAGAGTTTGGAAAAAGTGATAACTTGACTCTACTGCTGAACAAAGCCCCAGGTTGGCATCCAGGGCCGCATCCCCAGCAGTGTGGCCAGCAGGGCAAGGGGGGGAATTCTGCCCCTTTTCTCTGCCCTGGGGAAACATGCCCATGGCACCCTGCCCCAAGTGCTGCCTCCAGCTCTGGGGCCACCAACATCAGAGGGACATGGACCTGTTGGAGTGGAGCCAGAGGAGGCCACAGAGATACTGTGGAGCCCTGCAGCCCCTCTGCTGGGAGGACGGGCTGAGAGCTGGGGGATTCAGCCTGGAGCAGAGAAGGCTCCAGGGAGACCTTAGAACCCCTTCCAGTCCCTGAAGGGGCTCCAGGAAAGGTTGGGGAGGACTCTTGATCAGGGAATGGAGCCATAAGGATGAGAGGGAAGGGCTTAAAACTGGAAGAAGGGAAGTTTAGATTAGACATTATCACAGCAAAGAAATTCTTCCTAATGGCGAGACCCTGGCCCAGGTTGCCCAGAGAAGCTGTGGCTGCCCCATCCCTGGAGGGGTTCAAGGCCAGGCTGGATGGGGCTTGGAGCAGCCTGGTCTTGTGGGAGGTGTCCCTGCCCAGGGCAGGGGCTGGGACTGGATGATCTTGAAGGTGCCTTCCAACTTAAACCATTCTATGATTCTAAGATGTCTATACAGCAAATGTGGACTTAAAGTACTTTTGGATGAACTCATCTAAGTGCTTGTTTATGGGTCTTACAAAATACCCATCAGAAAAATGCTTGTGACTCTCTTGCTTGGCTGTTGCTGGGCGACATGTTAAAATCCCTGGTGTGTATGGCGTGGCTGACCTGACTGGTGGTGGAGTGACGTGATGGGGCTCTGTCCTGGCCTGTGTGGGACTGAGAACAAAAAGCCAAACCCCCCCTGCCTGAGCTGGGTTGGGGTCAGAACGCCTGGCTGCGTGCTGGTGTCACGCGTGTTGTCTATCCAACCGTGTGGAGTTGAGGCGTAATGAAACAATTCGGGAAGAGCCCACTAGAGCGCAAGCTGGTTCACAGCCAGTTTCATGAAGTGATTAGTGCTTGTTTATTTGTTTGGGAAGGAGAAGAGCAGAAGTTAAATGAGTGAGTTTAAATGGCAGATATTGCAGTTAAAGGACTTCCTTGAACTCTTTTTCCAATTGACAATGTAATCTTTGTCTGGACAAAGCTCTACTACATGGGAACTGGAACAGCATTTGCTGATGGAGGGTAGAAGCCACTGTGATGCTGAACAGGCCACAGTCTAAATAAATCTCTTACAGCATGTCTTACCAGCTACTACCAATCTTAGGTTACTTTTAAACGGCATGCAAATAAAAACTGAGAAGTAAGCTTGGGGTGGCCTGTGTAGAAGATCTACGACCTGCTTATTTCTACTGGGCAAGCTCTTTGGCAACCACAATTCAAGAAGGCTGAGAACTCCTTGTCTGTGCCATCTGAAGAACAAGAAGCATAAGTGAGTCCTTGTAGCTCTACCTGGAGCGGTTTAAGAAGTTGCTGCCTTGTGGATGGCTGCTGCCCTTCAGCTGAGTTGTGTTACGCTCTTCCAAGAACAGGCCACTGGCTTTGAGGGTAAATCAGTCCCAGGAGCTGCTGCACTGGCCCAGCTGGCTGGCTGGTGTGGTTCATTGGGAGGTGGTTCCTTCTTTGTGAATCGACTGTTTGTGCATCGCAGCAGGTATGGATTTATAACCACGATCGTTAGAAATCCATACCTGCTTGAATTTGTCAGGGAAAGAATTTGTTACCTATTGCCTTCCCCTCACAAACGTAGCAGCAGTTCTTACTTCTAAGACTTACTAAAGTTTCTCCTAATGCTGGTTAATAAAGGTAATGAGAAACTGCCAGTGAAGACATAAACCATGCTTGAGCTTCTTCAAAGTTGATGAGGACTGAAAAAAATACTTGGGATTCTATCTGGTATGTAGCGGAGAAGCTACCCACAGTCTCAGCAAGTGGGCAGGACGCAGCCTGACAGCTATTTGTTCTCCCCTTTTGTGCTGATTCAGCCCTGGCTTGACGCTTGGAAAACAAATGTCAACTTTTTTTTTTTTCCTTGAGGAATTTGGATAATTTCAAGCCAGTGTTGCAAATGTCAAACTCATGAATTCTAAAATAGCCTCAATTCAAGGTTCAGTTTATTCTGCCGGGGTTTGATGATGCTGTGGTGGGTTGGCCACTCGCGCTATGTCTGGGTGCAGCAGCTCGAGCTGTCTGGGGTGAGCGAGCAAATAGCAAGCGCGGCCGTGAATCCGCTGTAGCCATGCGAGGAAACCCTTGTAGTCAGCGCTACGGCTCACCCTACGCGAGCTGGAGGGTAAACCCTGACTTGGGTTTGACTGACCTCTGCTATGCTTCATTTAATAATAATTAACTCAAGGTATTTAACAGTCAGTCCGCAAGCACAGCTGAAGTATGGCTGCTGTGATTTATCTCAGATCATGCATCCTGTGGATTAAGGGATAGGACAACATTTTGTCTTTAAAAGCTTTTGTTATTTTAACTTCACAAACAGCAGGAGCACCTGTAGGGTGTCTCCATCAGTACTACCACTCTGCTGGGCAGAGTTACTTTCTTAGCCCTTCACTAAAACTTGAAGGTGTCTTGGAGCAATTAAAGTCCAAGAAAGAGGTGAGACTGAAATGCTCAGAGTCAACAGTGATTTGTGGCTGTTCAGCCCCATGACTCTCTCAGGCTGGTTTCTAGGCAGAGGAAATGTGGTGCCCTGCCTGTGTCTTGTATCGTGCTGTATGGGAAATGCTTGGAAAATGGGCAAAGTTGGGGATTGGTAATCGATTTCAAACACTGCTGTTGTATTTGTCTTTGAAGCCGACAGCGTCAGGCTGTAGGGAGAGGTTTGATTGTAATTCTTCATGGACTGTGTCTGAGCCAGCACTGGGGGCTTCCAGTGCTTTGTGGATGAAGTATCTGAGCACTGCTGAAGCAAAATTTGATAAATATTATCTTAAAACTATTAGCTCTGAGGAGTGGAATGCAGCTGAATTTGATCTTCCTTCTAGTATGAATTACAGTGTCAGGTGTTTTAGGGCAAAGAATGAGAACTTCTGCAGGTTCATATCTTAGCAGTTTCAAAGAAATAAGACTTGGATGCAAAAACCCGACCAACAGATGAATAAGCTGATGATGACAAGGCAAGAGGAAAAAGATAAATGCAGTTTCAAGGTACATCAAGTAAGATGTAGGTGATATAAGATGTAAGAATGCTGCTGTCGGAGGTTGCTTCCAGCTTCTAAAATAACAGCGCAAGCATCCTGCTTGCCTTCCTTGAAGACGCCTGTGATGTCTTCCTTCTTTTAGTCGCATGAAACCTCCAAAAGTGAGTACCTGACAGTGATACTGCCCAGCTCCTTTAGCACCAGGGGGTGTTACCGCTTCAGATGCTCTGGGTGTGTGTAGACTCAGGTTCCTTAAATAGTCAGTACTGGCTTGATTAAACTTGAACCATTCTATGATTCTATGAATATCTATGTTGGAAGGGACCTTAAATCCCATCCAGTCCCACCCTCTGCCCTGGGCAGGGACACCTCCCACCAGACCAGGTTGCTCCAAGCTCCCTCCAACCTGGCCTTGAACCCCTCCAGGGATGGGGCAGCCACAGCTTCTCTGGGCAACCTGGGCCAGGGTCTCACCACCCTCACAGCAAAGCATTTCTTCCCATTATCTAATTTAAATCTTCCCTCATTCACTGTAAAATCTTTTTCCCTTGTACTATGGCTCCTCTCCATGTTCAAGAGTCCCTCCCCAGCTCTCTTGGAGCTACTTCAAGGATTAGAAGGGGCTGTATGGTCTCCCTGGAGCTTTCTTTTCTCCAGGCTGAACCCCTTCAGCTCTCTCAGCTTGTCCTCCCAGCAGAGGGGCTCCAGGATCTCCATGGCTTCCTCTGAGGGTATTAGAGCTTGAAATGTCAACTTTTAGTGTTAGAAAATGATATGCTTTCTGAAAAGTTCCCTTGACTCTTTAATGGGTTACTGTTGACAAAATACTGGCTGGGTTCCTGTAACTGCCCGGTCTCTCTGTGAAGCTGCGGAATGGCTGTCGGAGAGCAAATGGCTGAGTTGGACACAGCGAAGGTTATTGCACAACCGAAGGCAGAGGTGAAATGTAGGATAAACAGAAACCTCATGGTGAGCTCCAGCCTGCGAGGGGATATTTGGTCTGCGGGGAGGCAGGTACCCAGCAAACAAACTTGTGCCTGTCAGTCTTCCCGCTCGGCTCGTAGAGATGTTCGTTGCCAGTCGCTTCATGGTGTTAAGTGTTTGATGACAATTTATGGAGTAACCAGGCAACATTTTGAAGATAAACACACAATACAAAGGCATACATCATCTCTGTAACCGGATCTTCTCATGCTTGTCAGTCTGCTAGGATTTGGTTTAAAGAAAAGAAGAAAAAAGAAAAGTTATTCAGAGTTTGGAATTGAAGAATGGCAGATTGTCAGACCACCTGCCTGCTTTGTGAGCACTTGTGACCCATTCCTGCGAATGCTCTGGCAGCAGCGAAACCTGCACTGATGGGGAGGTCTCTTTCCTCCAGGCACTGACCCACTTTCATAAAACTTGTCAGGAATTCAATTTTTAAATGTCCTTGAATAGATTGATACTCGATCCTGTTCACCTACAGTAGAGGGCAAATACACACGGGTCTTCCAACCCTGCCATCCACAACAAACAAAGCTACTGAGGAGGGAACCAGGCTTTTCTTGGTTTATGGGCTATAGCACCCGAGGTATTAAATATTGTCTAAAAATAACCCAGAACCCTCCATTCCCCCTACACCACTACCTCTTTTTGGATAGATGACCATTTCTTCCATTTGAGAAATGTCAAAGAAGCTGACTTTCTCTACCCCAACAAAAGCATCATCTGTTTTAGTTGTGCTGGCTGCAGAAATGAGCCTTGCATTTCATCCCAGCTCAATAGGTATCTCGTGCTCTGGAGAAATAAAAGGATATCACAGAATGATACGGCCTTGGAAGAGACCTCTGGAGATCCAGTCCAATGTCCTGCCAAAGCAGGTTGCACTGGAATGTATCCATGTTGGGTTTGAACATCTCCAGAGATGAAGACTCCAGACTGAAAAGAATGAAGTCCCTCAGCTTTTCCTCATAAGAGAGATGCTCCAAGTCCCTCACCATCTTTGTGATCCTCTGCTGTACCCTCCCCAGTAGTTGTGTTTTAGGAAGGACAACTCTTGATGGACCTGTAGATAAGAACTATGTCCCTCTCCATAATTTCCTGCTGGGTTTGCAGTAGCCCATGGCTTTTTCTTCAGCCTAAGCCAGGGAATCAGATTGATACATCCATCCGTTCTCACTGCTATTCTAGAATTAATCTTTTTATCTCAGCACAAGCTAATTTCATGTTCTTCCCTAGATAAAGGCTGTATGTCGAAGGGAAGATGCTTATAGGAAGGGTGGTGGGATTGTGACAGTCAACGTTTGTATGAAAATCACTGTATCTGACAAGTTGTAGTTGCTGCTGACGTAAGCAGAGTTGTGTTAAATCTGAAAGCAAGTAATACAGCTGTAGAGTTGTTTTCATTTGCATATTTGTGTTAAGCTGAAAAAAATGGCTTTCTAGCTGGGCAGTTCAGTGTGTGGGGTGGCTCCAGAGGGCTTCTCCCACTCATTCCCAACCAAATCCACGAGGGTAAGGTCAGATCTGGGCATTTGCAGTTCTTAATCCCTCAATAAAAGACAGGTTGACAAAGTGCTTCGTGATGTGGTTTAGTGATGGGTTTTTGTTTGATTGGTTTCTTTTTTTTTTTTTTTCAATCAGAGTTAGGTTGATGGTTGGACTAGATGATCTTAAAGGGCTGTTCCAACCCAGACCGCTTTATGGTTCTGTGATTACAGTAAAGGGTATTTGGAGCAGAGACCCACTGAGAGGGTGGGAATTAATTTCCTTGTAAGCTCTGCTCTCTGATAACATTTCTGTGCTTGCAGTGCTGTTGCCTTTGAGTGTCAGCAGGAACTCGAAGACAGATTCTTCCTTTTTTTCTTTAATTATCTTGTATCAATTTATGAATGACTGTAGCGTGACCAAAGCAGAACGAAGTCCTGCTTTTAAGAATAGCTGCTTTGTTAAAATACAGTCATTCTTTTGTAGACAGACTTTTATAGCTTTGAGCTACAACTTTTTTCAGAATGTCTTGCCTGAACCAATTACCCAAGAAATGTGTTTAATGTCTGTCTGGAACCTTCCCAGAGTTAATGGGGGTGTGGGGAAAGAGGGATACTTGTTAGGTCTGCTGTTAGCTGGGGGAAGGAAATCCTATATTTTGGTGAGAGAAGGGATGTGGAGTAAAACGTTCTGTATTCTGAACGTCAAAACTTCATGCATTTATTTATATACACATAGTAAGGTAGACACCAGGATCTGTTCTTAATGAATTTGCAAGCAAGAAAACACGGCAACAGCTTGAAGAGCTGCCCATTACTGTCCCCAAAGTGTATTCCTCTGGGGAGATGAGAGCAAAGAAAATTTAAAGGAGTGCAGGGAAAAATAGCATTCAGAGCTGGAATTTTCTTGTCCTTCTTGTGCTCTGGTAACTCTCCTTGGCCTCTCCTCAAAGCCTTTGCACCGTTCACTGTTGCAGACTGGGTTTCCCCGGTGGCGGCTGCTGCTTCTTGCATTGGTGAGACTGATTCAGTTCCATGGTGGTGCTGGGTGTGAAAACAGCGGCTGATTCCTGCCTGGAGCTGAGAGAGTCAGTCTTTTGGGTGGAAGCAAAAGGAAGAAAGCAAGAGTGAAAGAAATACTTCCATGTCAGATACTTCCAGATGCTAAATATATAACTTGATACAGCCTAAGCCGATCTGACGATTAGCTACGGCCAAAAGAGTAAGACCCACTATGGTTATTCCTCATCTCTCGTGTTCTGGTTGCTCTTTCTTCTTTAGTTTCTTTTTTCCTAATTATTTTAAGAGGATTTTCAATAGCTTTAGAGTGCCCTGATGCCCTGAGCTGGTATAAGAGGTGGTTCTGTTACTTCCTGACCGCTCACTCTGGTGTTGGTGTGGCTGTGGTCTAAACAGGGCGCTGATCCAGTGGAAAATTTAAGATTTCTTAGTTCCATCAATGACGTGAGCCAGCATCGTGTATGGCTGCACAACCGGCTGCTGGGTCCAAGGGAGGAACAGGCTGGTGAAACTGGGCAGGGGAAGTGGAGACATCACTCCAGTGGCAGCTCAAGTGGAATTCTGGCAGTGGGGGAGCTTCAGCCCAAGGCCAGTGTCAGGTTGTATTGCTTTTGGGCTTCCAAATTCTTCCATTCAGAAGGACAAGCTAGTCCATAGAAAGCTGAAAATCAAATTTTGTTTGTATTCATAGGCTGCCTAACTTTGGAAGTTTGTTTTTCGAATTAGGAATATTGCAGTAACCCCTCTCGGTGCAACTCAAATGTTACGCTCTGCAGTGTTGTTTGAAGACCTTGGGATATATTTAAATCTGGATATCTCTAAAGTGAGGTGATAGATTCCAATGGGAGTTTTGCATTGGTTTAAAACCAAAGGGGATGGTCTTATGACATAAATTGAATTAAGAGTTTGATCCTCTTATTTCATCCCCTCCTGGCACATACTTCTCATGCTCATTTTCATCTGAGTGAGCTAAATTGACTTAGTATCTTTGATGAGTGAGCTGAGGGGCTTTAACCTGTGATGAGATGAGCACCAGCGTGTGCTCGGGGGACAGAAGCTGTTGGAATTGATGTACCTTCCTCCGGAGGTCTGGAAATACTGCATTTAGCTCAGCCAAAAAAGACCTGTATTGGGTTATGTGGGAGGAACTTGGTATTTACACTGATAGCAAAACTTGTGTTATCTAAGTCAGCTTATTGGCAATTGTTACTCCTGAAATAGTCTCTTTTCATGCTCGAAATGTAACAAAACTGTTGTGATTCTGTCTGGAGCATCAGCCCGTACAGACCAGTACCCCTTCACCCTTCATAGGGGAAAATGGAGGTGATTAATGTCAAATGTGCCAATGCAGCTCAGGAGAGTCATTTATTTATATTTTATTTTGCAGTTGTTTGAAAGGCCGGGGATGTGGTTTGGCTGTAACTTGGTTCTGCTTCTTGCTGCTGTAGTGTCCTTACAGATCCCAGTTAGTGTAGTCTTTATATATTCCTGCAGATCTGTTTGTGGGATGTTATCTCGTGAAGACTTTGATAGAGAGAGATGGTTTTGGCCTGTTCTCAAGAGTCACAAGACTTATGGAGAAACTTGAGTGCTTTCCAAATAGTTTTAAATTTCTGTGAACAACCACCTCAAAACTCTGTGGCTTTAATAAAAAAACCTGCTATTAAAACTTTTTGCAAAGGATGGCAGATTATTTTTAAGACTTAGGCACATTCTCTGTTGTAAAAACAATCTGTCTCATGGGCTGCCCTTCAGGTTGAAGCTGGGTCATAGAGAATCACACAGGTTTTTTCCCAAGTGTTATTGAGATGTATGTCCAAAGGTGTGAAGTTCAGTGCTTCTTCCCCAGACAACAAATCTGGTAAAATCGATCTTGGGTCTGTCAAAGGACAGACTAACAGAGGCTCAGGTCATGTTCTGAGGAGCCTTTAGGAAGTGGAGCAGCTGTTTGAAATCAAGACCGCAGATAAATTGGGTTATTTGGGGGAGGAGGAAATCAAAACAAACAAACAAACCGTAAATAACTCTTCCATGTTAGTCGCCCTGTCAGAATCTCTTTCAGAATGAGTTTGGAGAGATCAGCTCTTCTTCTTGGGACTAAAGACCTCTGACACGTGACAGTGTTTAAAGCAGCATCCTGAACCTTCAAGCTGTGATTTTGTTTGTTATTGTTGATTGTGCTTGGTGCTGGAACTGGCAGTTAGTGTGAGTGATCGGAAGGCAAAACTTGAGGCTTACTCCCACTTCTGTAGTTTGTGAAGTTCAGAATCAGATGGATACAGAGAAATGGATGTGGAGTAGATGGATAGCAAGATGGCAACCCAGAAAGCCAACCCCAGCCTGGGCTGCATCAAAAGCAGCGTGACCAGCAGGTCACGGGAGGTGATTCTGCCCCTCTGCTCTGTGCTCCTGAGACCCCACCTGGAGTCCTGTGTCCAGCTCTGGAGTCCTCAACACAGAAAGGACATAGAACTGTTAGGACAGGTCCAGCGGAGGGCCACAAAGATGATGAGAGGGTTGGAGCACCTCTGCTGTGAGGACAGGCTGAGAGAGCTGGGGCTGTTCATCCTGGAGAAGAGAAGGCTCCGGGGAGACCTTGGAGCAGCCTTCCAGGATCTGAAGGGAGCTCCAGGAGAGCTGGAGAGGGACTCTTTGTCAGGGAGTAGAGTGATAGGACAAGGGGTAATGGTTTTAAACTGGAAGAGGGGAGATTTAGATCGGATATTAGGAAGAACTTCTTTACTGTGAGGGTGGTGAGGCACTGGAAGAGGTTGCCCAGAGAAGCTGTGGCTGCCCCATCCCTGGAGGGGTTCAAGGCCAGGCTGGATGGGGCTTGGAGCAACCTGGTGTGGTGGGAGGTGTCCCTGCCCAGGGCAGGGGGGTTGGATCTCGATGATCTTGAAGGTCCCTTCCAACTCTAACCATTCTATGATTCTATGAAGAGTACTCAAGTACCTGGTCACTTCTTCGTGAGGTCTCTGTCAGTTTAGGCTCCTGAACATGGGAAATAGAAAAGCTCTGTGGCATTTACTGGAGCTTCTGGCAATGGACAAAGCACACCTCTTTACGTCTGGACTTCTAGACTTTCTCTAAAGCTAATTAGGCAAGAAAATTAATTTACCCAGCATGTCTTGCATGTTGTGGAGCAGTAGATTTGGGTAGGAAATCGACAGGTAAAACATGCCATGACACAAAGCACTGATGCCGCCTTCAAGTAAATGACTTCCAGTTTCAAGGCAAACATTATCTGTGTTCTGAAGTTTTTAAGAAGTGGTAAACCGAAGAGCTGCAGTTTCTAGCTGGCTGTATATTTTTGATGAAGTGGCCTAACTGCAGTGACAGAGTTACAGAGAGGAGTGGCACTTGGCAAGTGAGAAGGGGGGGAGGGAAATCAATTTGTCGCTTTAAAAAAATGACTTAATAAATAACTGACGCTAGGAAATGCTTCCTTTCCACTCTACTCCTGGCACCAACTTGGCGTTCATTCAGCAGTTTCTTCTAAAAGGACAAACGATTTGTACTGTCCCGTGTTATCTTGATTTATTTTATTTATTTTTTTTTTTTTTTTTTTGCTGGCGTATGGCATTGACTGAGAAACACTTGAGTCACTGCTCACCCCTGGAAATGGGTCAGGGTCAGAAAGTTGCGCTTTTTTCCAGTTTATGCTGACAACTGGGCAAACTGTGTGTGTGACTGCTGCTGGAGTTCTGGGGTTTGTCTCCTGCTGGTACCGAAATAAAAACAAAAGTTATTTCTGGTGGGACTTGCAAGACTAGCTACCATATATCAAAAACAGAAGAACATAAACATTTTTAGACTGTTTTCTTAACATTTCTGTTGTTCTTCTCCCACTGCTTTGGGCCACTCTTAGCTTTTATTTCTTGCAGTTACGGGTTTCTCCCTCCCTTTTTTTTTTTTTGGTGTGTCCATCCAGGAGCTGCTCTACATCGTGCATATATATATCTGTATACACACTGCAAATACAGGTTGAGTGGAAAAAGGACCAAGAGCAGCCCTGAGGAGAGGGACTTGAGGGTGTTGGTGGTGAGAAGGTCAATGTGAGCCGACAACGTGCAGTAGAAGCCCAGGAACCACCTGCACCCTGGGCTGTGTCCCCAGCAGCATGGCTGGCGGGGTGAGGGGGGGATTCTGCACCTCTGCTCTGGGGAGACACCCCCAGCCCCCACCCCCAATGCTGCTTCCAGCTATGGGGGCCACCAACATCAGGACATGGACCTGTTGGAGTGGGGCCATGGAGATGATGGGAGGGCTGGAGCCCCTCTGCTGTGAGGACAGGCTGAGAGAGTTGTGGGGGGGTTCAGCCTGGAGAAGAGGAGGCTCCAGGGAGGTCTTAGAGCCCCTTTCAGTTCCTAAAGGGGCTCCAGGAAAGGTGGGTGGGTGAGAGACTCCTGATCAGGGAGTAGAGCCATAGGATGATGGGGAAGGGTTTTAAACTGAAAGATTGAGATGAGATCTGGGGCAGAACTTCTTTGCTGTGAGGGTGGTGAGACCCTGGAACAGGTTGCCCAGAGAAGCTGTGGCTGCCCCATCCCTGGAGGGGTTCAAGGCCAGGTTGGATGAGGCTCTGAGTAATTTTGTCAAATTAAAGATGTCCCTGCTAAGGGCAGGGGATGGGAACTGGATGATATTTAAGATTTCTTCCAACCCAAAACACTCTGTGATTCTGTGAGTCTGTATATATGGACACAGCTCTATTTCAGACCTCTCGAGGCTGTTGGGAAGCTGCCCCTGTGTCTGTTCATCCTGCTGGTGCTGAGCTCTGTCTGTGTCCTGGGAGAACCATCCTGTTAACTGCTCCCTTTGACATCCATCAGAGCATCCTTGTTGAGGAGAAGGGGCAGGGAGTCTAGTGAAGTCCCGAGCTCTAACACTTGAAGAAAAGAAAGCTTGACTCAATTTGTTATCATGTAATCCCCAACAAATTACCCATCAGAAAATCTCTTTGAAATTCTGAGCTTGCAGGAGGCAATTACATTTTTTTTGCATTGAGTGACAAACGGTTGAAGTTTAAATTCCATGCCTTTGCAGATTTATGAGAATGCTGTTTAACTCATTGAAAGCCCTTAAAGATGTTCTCTACCCTCCCAGTAACTTAATGTTTCTTT
>VZRU01001510.1:45187-55735 GCA_013398155.1 Pedionomus torquatus | reverse complement strand
GGTATATTTCATAGAATCATAGAGTGGTTAGTGTTGGAAGGGACCTTGAAGATCATCCAGTTCCAATCCCCCTGCCATCAGCAGGGACACCTCCCACCAGACCAGGTTGCTCCAAGCCCCATCCAGCCTGGCCTTAAATACTTCCAGGGATGGGGCAGCCACAAATTCTCTGGGCAAATTTGAATGTTTTGATTCTTTTTTTTTTAATTTATTTTTATTGTAGGGTGTATGATGATGAAATATATTCTTTAAAGTCCTGTAATTATGAAATGCCTCTTGCAGGGTATAACTGACCTTCAGGTGTATTTGTGAAAGCCACGAGTGTGGCAGTGGGTGGCACAGAAGTGCTGAGTCTCACCGTGCTGCAGTGTTTGACTCACTTCGGTCTTGCCCCGTGTGTCCATTTGACAAGCCTGCAATGCATAAACTAAATTATGCATTTTAAATTATGCACTTTAGGCTTGTGAGTTCGTAATAAAAGAAAGAAAAAGAAGCTGGAGAGGAAAACGCTTGTTTGCTGGAGCTGTTGGTGCTATTTCCATGCGTCTGGTCAATAGTTTTGTGTACTTGAAACTGGGGGCCTGTCTCTTTCCCTTGCTTAATACATAAGATTATAAATAACTTGATTGATCTGGGAAAAGGTGCATACAGAATAAAGGATGTTGGACCAGCTTGGTATGAAAATATGCTTAAAAATATTACTGTATATTATTATTAAGTGTAACCAAAAATGTTGGCTCCGTTATATGAAACAACAGAGTTTTTAGGAATGTCTAAACTGTTGTTTGAGGGCTGTATGTGTGAACTGGAATGTTTAAGGGATATTATTAAAATAGCTTGAAAGTGTTCTTAAAATTGTTAAATTGAAAACCTGATTATTTTTTTCCTTAAATGTTAATTTTAAAAAGAACCAAACTCTTGCAAATCGTGGGACAGTGGAAACAAAAAAAAAAAAACCCAACCTCTAACCTTGTCTGTTCTTGTTTTGCAGACCGTGAGGACCAATCCATTCTCTGCACGTAAGTGGACATTTTTTATTTGGGTGTTTTTGGCAGCCATGTCATTGAAGGGGTCTTGGTTACAGCTGGAGCAGACTAAAACTCAGTTGTTAATTTTGGCAGGAAGTGACTAATGGTTAAGGATGTAGCACGAAGTCATGTTTCATGTTGGGATCTCTTCTTTTGAGTGCTGGAACTTGCTTTATTTAAAGTTCTATGGGAATGTGCTATTTAAGAAAAAGAGTTGAAAAATGTCAGTCAGAGACCTGAAACAAAAAAGCTTTAAAAAAAGTATGTGTCTGTCTGAAATGCTGTGGCTTTACTTCTTGATGTGTAGCCCGAGGGGGACAGGTATCCAAAGCTGGTGTAGGAATCTTCTGAACACCAGCTTTGCTTTGTGGCTGCTTTCAACAGGAGGGCTCTGAACAAGTGTGACACCAAGGTTTATTTCTACTTTCCTCCCCCTGCACCTGAACTTGCCCCCTACAGAATCCCAGCTTGAGCGTAAACATCTCTGGGATGTGGGAATGCAGTGGTGGGGCGCTCAGGAGAGCGTGCATGCACTCCGGTGATACTATTGAGCTGATCTGTCTCTGGGCTGCCATTGAAAGGGATGATCCAGAAAACCAATGGTACCACAAAATGATGTTTTTCATCATTTCTCTGGGCCTGTGCTTGGTGGGCTCAGAGGAGCACTGGCCTGGGGCAGGAGCTGTGAACATGCGGGGGAGAACCTGTCCCTGTTGGTAGCAGCCTGGGGGTTAGGATGTACCACCCCTGGAGGTCTTCAAAGCCCTGTTAGATGAGGCTTTGAGCAACCTGGTCTGGTGGAAGGTGTCCCTGCCCAGGGCAGGGTGGTGGGGCTGGATGATCTTTAAGGTCCCTTCCAACTCAAACCTTTGTATGATTCTATATGGTTCATCTGCGTTGTGAAACCCTCCCTTGGCTCCACTCTGAAACTGCTCACAGCCAGCAGCCTTGGGGTTTAACTTCACATATTCCATTATCTGACGGAGAGGGGGGAGATCCAGTAGCTTGCATGCCTCAGACGGGGTTACGGGATCGGTTGACCACGCTGTGTGCCAGCACATTCCAGCTGCATTGAGGCCATAGTTTGAGAGGGTGCCTGCTTCCTGAAATAGCTCTACGGTTAGATTAATTGCTGGAAAGAGACCTGGGTTCAGTTCCCTTCTTGACACGAAGGGATTCAAATCTTTATCTCCTGCTTCCTACAAAAGTGCCTTAACCCTCAAACTCTGAAAGACCAAAGGTGGGTCTTTTTAAGCCACGTTTTTTTGACTGATGGAGACTATGATACAAGATTCACGGGACCCGAGGCCGGAGTAGCAAATAAAGTTCTATAGCTAAGATAAAAGTTGATCCAGTTAACACAGGTCTGTGGTCCCTGCTCTTAGTAGGACTTCTGTTTTCATATGATGACTACTTCATATGCAATGTGCAACACAGGCCTCAAAGCAGGGCTGGGATCCCGGAGCGAGAGAAATGCTTTGTTCTTGTGTGTTTGTGGATGCTTTGACGGTATGTGCTTGCCTCGGGTGAATTTTTTTGAAGTAACTTCGTGTTTTGTGCCTTTGCGTGAACCTTGTGCTCCTTTACACGGTCAGCTGAGACCACAGAGGTTGGAATGGCAGCGCTATGGGATTTACTGAGTGTCTGATCTGTTCATTTACAAACTGGAAAGCCTTTAAGCTCTCTCACCTTCAATTTTGTTATTCCCTCACTTGTAAGGTAACTGTGAGCTTTTGATCCTTTTGTACCGACTAGACACTTGAGCCCTGGGTTCTATCTGGCATGGCACACTCCAACGTGGAACATCTGGATCTTGTGAGAGGTTCCACATATTGGCCAGGCGGTTGATAAGCTTCTTGCTGTATGTCTGTTTGCAGAGAGGAGCTCGGTTCCAAATGGGGAGGGGTGGGGAATGGAGACATTTCCTGACAGTCGGACCCCAGGAGAATGGGACCATGTGCAGTACCAAAGTCTGGAGCTGCTGGGGACTGCTCTGAGTGCAGTCCTGATATTAAAACTCTCAGAGATAGTCCTGAGGACCTCTTTTCTGTTGGACATGGGAAATGTTTGGTGACAAATGTATTACTCCATGTAAAATTTCAGGAGCTGGTGCTAAGAAGCAGTGAACAGTGCATCTCCAAAGGACTTTACACTATCCTGGAATCACATCGCAAAACTAAGTATTGAAAACTTTAGTACCATGATGCTAGACAAGTTTTGCTTCCTTTATTTCAGAGTCTTGATGGAACCAGTGTTAAAGGCTACACTCAACAGAAACGTGGCAGAGTCTTAAAGCTGAGCAGATTCCAGGCTCTGTTGGCTCCCTTGCAGCTTTAACCTGTGTTCCTTACTGAAGTACTTAGCAGCATAAAGAAAAACAAGGTTGAAAAAAATCAATGCCACTGAACATAGTTTACAAGGAAATACATATTTTGTCACTAAGGTGTCGTATTGCACAGGATACTGCATGCACAGGACCAAAGAACATCCCGTCTAGGTCATATCTTTTGAGAATATGATGATGAGGTGCTTGTGGCATCTTGAAGCTGAACCCCAAAGTTCCACCAGAGCCCAGGAGACCTTGCCAATGCTGTCTAACCATCAGCATGTATCGTTTGAGTGAATGGACCATGAAGATGGCTGTCTGCTGCAGTACCATCCCTGACATGACTTCCACATGGGCTTTGAGGGAGAGCTTTGTCCGTTTGTCGGATTTCCATCACCAACTCAAGACCTGACATCTTTTTGGCCTAGATGCTAGCTATTCTTCATGAATGGGACAGGACCACAAGACTCCCTTGTGTAGCAGGCTAAAAGGAACTCTCCTGTTTTGATGAAGAGCTGGGCAGTGTCCAGAGCCTCTACTGCATTCCTGATTCTGTGGTGAAAAGGTAAACTGGATGTTTCCTGTCCAGGCTACTGGTCATACAAGTCTTATGACCTTAAGGAGTATGTCTCAACTGTACTAGAGGTGGTTTCAGAAACTCCTTTGGCAGCTAATAAAAGGCTTGAGATGTCTTCTTACTCCAAACTTCTTGTCTCAGGACTTGGATGGCCTGATTGACCCTGATCTTTAGTAGAGCTAAAACTCCTCACTATTATTTTCTCACCAGTGGAAGTGGCTCAAGCAAGCCAGTGAGAAAGAAAACATCCCTTGACTTGTGCACCGAAATGAGTGGATGGTTGTGGTGTTCCTGTCATTCTCCTTTCTCTGACCTCCTCGACTGTAGTTGTCTTTATGTATGTCCTGGAGATCAGGCTCTCATGTTGTGCCCAGTGATGAGTGCTGTTCCTCAGAGATCAGTATTGGGACAGTTGCTGTTTAACGTCTTTGATGACATGGACAGTGGGGAGTGATAGGATCAGGGGGAATGGTTTTAAACTGAAAGAGGTTTAGGTTAGATACTAGGAAGAAATTCTTTGCTGTGAGGGCGGTGAGACACTGGCCCAGGTTGCCCATCCCTGGAGGGGTTGGGTTGGGCCTTGAGCAACCTGGTCTAGTAGGAGGTGTCCCTGCCGAGGGCAGGGGGCTTGGAATGAAATGTCTTTTAAGATCCCAACTCAAACCATTCTATGATTCTGCAATTCTGTGATTGCTTGATGAAGGTCCATCTGGTTGGCATCTGCCTACCTGTAGTTGATCAAGTTTTCTAGGTTTTTGGCCTTCCGTGGCCTTCAGAGAAGGGGACAGGTCAGCTCTCAAGTGATAATATTTGAATCACATCATAACAGGTCTTTGGATGCAGCTCCCGTTTCTTCACGGCCAGGAGGGCTGCTCTCAAGGGCATTTTTAGGTGTAAGATTGCTGCTATTTCACACCTTTAGGTTTGGTTTCCATTCTTCCTCTTCAAAGACCACCTCTGTGCTCTTTCCAGGTGCCTTCTTTTGTTGAGCTCTAACTTAGTGAATGTCCCACCTGTTCATTCTCACCTTGGAAAACCTTTCAACTATCTTGTCTTCAATTTTGTTATAACCTCCCCTGCCCTCAAGATTTGGATTTATTTGGACTCAATAGGCAACTGAATTCTGATTTGTAGCTGGTATAGGTGGTATTTGTTACCCTGGGCATGGAAGTGGGTGACTTTAATCAGGGGTTGAAGCTGTTTCGTTGCCATCATCTGTCCAGATGTTGAGGAAATCCCAGTCTGTTTCCCCTGAAAGGACTGTGGTTACCTTCATGCAGTGACTGTTCCAGTAAATAGCTGTGTCCAGACACGTCGTGAAACTGCAAGGGCATTATTTAGTGTATTTTTTAACATAGTTAGACGACTTCTCTAGCTACATTAAAGAATGTAGCCCACCTCTCCAGCCTGTCCAGGTCCCTCTGGATGCCATCCCTTCCCTCCAGCGTGTCAACCATGCCACCGAGCTTGGTGTCATCAGCGAACTTGCTGAGGGTGCATTCTGTCCCACTGTCCATGTCTCTGACAAAGATGTTAAATAGTACTGGTCCCAGTACTGACCCTTGTGGGACACCACTCGTCACTGGCTGCCACTTGGACATTGAGCCGTTGACCACAGCCCTTTGGTTGAGCAGGGCTGCCCACCACCATGGAGAGATGGGGCATTGGATTAGATGATCTCCAGGGCTCCATACTGAGATTCCTGCTGGGGCAGAGCAGAAACCTGAGAAATACTCAAACCCTTCCTGGCTTTGTTGACGTTTAGCAGAAAGGTGAATTTTGGGAAATCAGATGTGAAAAAGTACTGTACTTTTTTTTTAAAAAAAACCCCACCTTAATATATTCTAAATTGGAGAATCTTACCTCAAGCTTATGGTATTTTCAGAACTGAGACTGGGCTTGATAAGCAGTGGTTTAGGCGATGCCTGCAGCCGCAGGAGGATATCTAATCTGAAGGGGCTTCCGCGGGAGCGGAGGGGTGTGTGGGGAATAGAGGCTCCTAATTAAAGGGAAACGGCAGCAAATACCCAGCATTTTTGTATCCAGCCTCTGGCTGGAGGCCAGCTCGGCACATTCTTCACGCAACTGGGGTTGAGGTGATGGGGAAGCATCTAGAGACGAATGAAGGAGTTATAAAGCAGCCTTGTGAATTGTAATGCCAATTAGTCCAAACTATGAGTTCTACCTTAGCCAAGTGATTAAGAGATCCTTTTAATTACAGTCCTTGACTGCAAATATCTGTTGATTTGTAACTGGCAGAAGATTTGCTCAGTCGTGTCTAAGAATAAGTGTCTCCTCTGTTCCTTCCAAATGCTGTTTGTCAGAAGGACAAAAGATTGTTGTTGGGGCTCTTACTTACATGGGTACTTTCTTCTACAAACAATTTAAGTGCAGACTTCCATGTTTTGGTGCCTTATGGCTGCTGTGTGTGAAAGGAGGAATTGCTGCCCGTGGGACCTGCCAGGGTTCCCGTGAAACAGGGTGCTGAGGGGGACTTGTCCAGATGCCAAGGTGGTGATGCCGCTTCTCCTTTGCAGAAGGATCTTCTCCTTCCAGATGAATTTCCCATCCCAGGGCTTGCTGCTCATCAGGAATGACGGAAACAGACTGAAACTCCTAGGGCAGGGAAAAGCTTTGAGTGACTCAGGCTTCCAGCGTGGAAAATACCGCCTTGTTTGATTAGTTTTTCAGTTATTTAAATCACGGAGATGATCTGTAACGGGGTAGATGGCACCAACGGTTTCTGACCATCTGAAGATATTCCAGATGTTCATATTCACCAATGCTAGCTCGCAGTAGGGACTTTGTCTGCCCTTGCATTTCAGAGCTTTCTTCGTACACGTGGTTTTGTGTCCTTTTGTCTTACGTGACTCACGGCACCACGCTTTGGAATGAATGGTTAACTGGGGCCGTGCTGGGAGGGTGCCAGGGACTTCAGTAAAGGACTTCAAACAAATTTGACTGCCCTAAAATCCAGAAATACACTATTCAAATTCAGGCCGGGGCGGTGGTATTGCCTCGTCCTGCCAGTCTGAGTGCTGCAACTGTCACAAGAAGATGTGTAGATGCTTCAGACCTGCCTGACGATAAGGAAAGCAACTGTTTCACTGCTTTTTTTTTTTTTTTCCTTTAAAAATAGGTCTTTCCCCTTAGAACCCTTCCCGGCCTGGTGTTTGACCTGTTGGCAGAGCGATCGCTGCTGTTAGCAGTGGGCTGTGGGGCAGAGCACGTTGCTCTCCTGGCGATCGGGGCACCAGATTCCCATCCTGGTTGGTGCCTGTTGGCTTTGTGACCTGCCGGTCACCTCCTGCTCTGGTGGTTTTGCCTGTTCTCTCGATGGCAATCTGTTCAGCAGAGGAAATGCCTCTTTCTTCAGAGCGGGATTTGGGTTCAAGTTGCTCAGGGGGAAAAAGACTTGCAGCTGGTTGAGAAATCAGTCGCCAGTTTTTGGTAAACAAATTGTAGCCGAGACAAATCTGCCTGAAGATTACTTCCTTCATTGAAAATGACACTACAGCTTTACATGCAATGGATTGAAAACCATGTAAAAATGTAAAATGTTCATGCTGGCTAAGCTTTTCCTATTTGAAATGTGCTCGAAGCTGCTTCAAAGCAGATTTGCTGCTCTAGGGAAAAGCGCTTTTAACTCTAGATACTGCCTAAATTTACCAGGAACCCTCAGATTTTCTTTGGGCTGCCCCTAATGCCGTTTGTACTGGAGAGATCCTTCAGTCAGTCGGTGAAATAACCTTATCCCTTGGACTGGGGGGTATGGCTAAGATGATTTGCTTACTTGGATGAACTATTTGATGAACCCCGTGGCTTGAGCTGATGCAGTGTTTCCATTCACTCTCCAAAGGCTTTGTTTCTACTAAAAGCAGAATTAACTGGCTGAAATAAAGGAGGGTGAAATGATGACCATTCCTGAAGCCGTTAGCGAAGCTGCCATGGACTGAAGTAAGTCCAGGATCTCGGCCAGGGGTTTTAGTTGTTTAATTTATGGTAACATATTAATTAAGTTGTATTAAAACAAGGTTTTCAAAAAGTTAATCTTTAGCTTCGTGATACCATCTCCCTTCCATAAATATTGCACTTCGTGTTGCTAAAAGTTTACCTTTTTTGGGCAGGTTGATAGAGGTAGAAGATTTGAATTTATTTTTATAATTCGTGTGTTTGCGCTCTTGGGAAAGAACTGAAGTATGCAGATGTCATCATTTCTATAAAGGAAAGGGACTTTATCCTAAATCTTCTAATTCTTTTATTGTATATGGCACAGAGCTATCTAACGCCGTATCCTGCAGGAAATATTTGGCATACTTATAAGCTCTGGGGAGAGGAGAACCAGGATGATAACATCCATTAGGGTTGCTTTGCAATGAGAACTTGCATACTGACTTTCTCTAAAGGAAAAAAAAAAAACAAACCAACAAACCCAACCAAAACAACCCTCACTACTAGATTTAAGGGCTTTTTTAGCAAAAGGAATGTATTGCAAGCTTTTGACCTTCCTGTGCCGTACGAAGCTTTACGGGTGCCTATGCCAGGACAGCCTGTTGATTAGAAGACTCTGCTGAAACTCTGTCTTGTCCTTTAGAAAGTCGACATCTGGTCTATATTTATTGTGCTGTTTTCTTTTCACTGGATGGTGTCAGATTAGATTGTTCTGCCTTTAAAATGTAATAAACTTTGTTTTTTCTGTAATCTGACAGAAAAGACTATTTGTCTGGTTTCAAAGGCGCAGCTAAAAATGCCTGCCCGGGCGCAGATGACAAGAAGAACAAATGGTACTGCTTCAAAATGGAAATGTATAGGGTTGTTTCTTTTTCTGCATTTCTTTTCTTACTTCTCATACCTGCTGGAATAGTTTAGCATTAAGCAGATTTTAATACACATCCAGAAACAGGCAGGACCGCTTTTATTATTGCTTATGAATCATGTTATGTAAACGCTGCAGTAAAAAGGGAAGCTAGAAATAAAGGCTAATTGGGAAGCGAGAACTGGCATCTGAGGGTTTGGTTTTTTTTCCCCTGATTATCAATCTTCACATCCGACTTGTATGTGGTGACTTTGGGCCACGTACAGATGGGATTTTATTTTTTGTTTTAATTTTCCTTAAAAATATGTTGCTCCACATGCGGCGGTCCCAAAGTACAGCCGGGTTCTGTGTTGCCTATTGATGGTATCTTGGCAAGAAGGAAACCCAGTTATCCATTAGCTAATTCTCAGAGAAATCTTCTTTGTAACCAGCTTTTCAGGTAATCCCTTCCAGGGTTTTCCAGGTGGGGAGCAAAGCCAGCCCAGTCCTCGCCTCTCATGGGAACTAACCCTCCCTGTCTCCACGGAGTTTGGAGTAATCAAGCCCAGCGATTCCTAATCTTTGATATTCTGTATTATTTTCCAAAGGTGTTTGTCATCTTGTAAGGAAAAATGGGATAAAGATGCTTTTTGGCAGGTTGATGTAGTTGTTCTGAGAAGCTGATGCCAGCAGTGAACTGGGATGCCCTGGTTAACGCTCCAGCGTGGTTTGGTGACTGAGGCTGGGGTGGATTAATTAATCCCCAGGGCTTCTTGGCAGAATCATTCTGATCGGTGTTATCAGTTAAAAGTTTTCCCCTGCAAAACCCAGGGGCTGAGTCTGTTCAGTCAGGTTCCAGGGGCTCATCCCCGGCCTCCTACAAGTTCCCCTTCCCTGGGGGGTTCTGGTGAGTGGCTGCGGGTGAGGATTTTCAGTCCCCATCACTTTATCACTCCTGCTTGGGGAGCGGTACCTGCTGCCATCCCTCGGCCAGAGCTCCCTCCGCTGGTGCCCTTGTCCAACAGAGCTTCTGAAATTTAGGAGAGTTGGGAGGTAAGAAGAAATGAGATTATTTTCCACGAGAACATTCTCTGAAACGTGGGGTGATATCTGTAAAGTTCAAATTTCTGGTGCTGTATTGTCCCATTTTTTGCAGACTTTAAGTGTAAGGCGAGGGCAGGGATGCTTCAAACTGTATCTGATGAAGAAGTGTAGGTCTTGAAGGTAGTAAACACTGAAGTTAATGCAGAGTAGCTACAAACCCGGGGTGTGCAATGTGGTGGAGGAAGGTATTTCTGAGGACTGCAAGAGAATGTGCTTAAATTCTCCTCCTGGTAAATGAACATTGCCGTTAGAAATAACCTTTGCTGAGAAACATGTAAGCACACCAGATGCGTGCTCCTCATTCTTACAAAGTGATTAGCTTCTGAACTTTTAATTTCCAAGTAACCCTTGAATGACAGAAGTGCTCTGGCTCTTTCTGTGCAAATCCCCACAATTAAATCCTGTTTAGTTTCCTGCGCTTCAGAGTTGCTGGTGGCAGCCGTTGTCTTGCTTCTCCGGCATCGTTCTGCGGGAGGTGATTGCCATTGGGTTTGGGGTAACTTCACCTTGGGAATCCCTTCAATGTGGGGATTTATACGAGGATCAGACACAGGTTTAAGGAAAAAAAAAAAAAACCCACAACAAAAAACCAACCAAAAGAGCAGCTGTAGGGACATCCTTTGTGATTGCTGGGATGTGAACTCGCTCACGTTTCCTGCCTGGAGTAGTCCCTATGTAAACCTTGCAATAAATTCTGTCTGAACGTGTTCTGCTTTGA
>VZRU01001510.1:31430-43293 GCA_013398155.1 Pedionomus torquatus | reverse complement strand
CACAACAAAAAACCAACCAAAAGAGCAGCTGTAGGGACATCCTTTGTGATTGCTGGGATGTGAACTCGCTCACGTTTCCTGCCTGGAGTAGTCCCTATGTAAACCTTGCAATAAATTCTGTCTGAACGTGTTCTGCTTTGAATCTGCCCCTCTCTTAAAAATGAAAAGTGTGTTTGTTATCTTTATTGATCTGTGTACTCTGTGTGCTGCACTAATAAATTCATTTCTTAATGAATTCATGGAGCCCCGTGGCCATAAATTACTTTTTTTAACTAGCTAAGAGTCTGAGATGAGTGGTTGTTTAAAATGTGTTTTACTGTACTTTGAAACCAACTTCTAACGTTGCTGAATGTTTCCATCAGCTTGGAAATTCTCATAACCAGCTCCTGGGATGTAAAATATATTAAAAGTATGCTAAATATAAAAGTATCTGTGTGTGTGTATATAGAGATAATTAAAAAAAAACCCCAAACCTATGCTCTGAAGAATTCTGTGTCTGGCCTCGTGATGGAGGCAAAGGACAGGTCTGTTGATAATTAAGGTGACAAAGGGTTTCAGGGATATAGTCAAAAGCTTTTCATCAATCTAACGTTAACGCTTTGTATCAACATCTTAATGCTGAGGAGATCTTTAGGATGAAGCAAGTATTTTAAACAAATACCTTGTAGTTGCCTGCCAGATCACTGCTTGCAGTTTTAGTGAAGGTCTGTTGGATGGTCAAAGCCATAAATGGAATCAAAAGAGGTTGTTCTGAACAAGGGGTTGATCAATTGTTGCTAATTAATGTTGAGGAAAATGTCTGAAATGTTTTGCAGAGGTGAATCTGGTGCCGGGAAGACTGAAAACACTAAGAAGGTTATTCAGTACCTTGCTCATGTTGCTTCCTCCCATAAAGGAAGAAAGGACCATAATATTCCTGTAAGTTGGGATAATTTCTCATTTGTTTATTGCTCTGTTTAAAAACTACCATCTTTGCATTAAAAAACCCACGACTTTTATTTAAAGATAAGCTATGATGTATCCATGTCTCTTCAGTAGTGGCTGAAATGAGCAGTTACATCAAAATTTCTAGTTCATGTCAGCTGTTCGACTTCTGCCAAGAAATGAAAGGCTCAAACGCCGTACCTAGAAATGGTAGCAAAGCTTTTCAGATGTAGTGACCCCAAGTTTTAAAAAAAAAATAAAAATTAATTTGGGCAATTCTTTGTGAATTGAGCTCCCACTGGACGGAGTTTTCAGTACTATGTTTGCGAACGAGGTTTCTCATCTTTTCCAAAATAATGCTTGTAGATGGGGGGAAAAAGTCACCAAGCTTAAAAACTGCTGCCGGTTTGTTATCCCAGCAGTCAGCAGCTCATCAAAAGCTCAAGAGTTTTATTACTTTACAAACAAGACTGTATGCGCTTCATGCCGGAGAGCCTTGGGTTTTTTGGTAACTTGTGTCTGTCTCTGATTTATGTAAAGCTTTCTTCAGATTTACTGCCGGGCTTCAAAATTTCTATTGATTTTTTTAGCAGTTCTCTGCTTTGAAAACCATGAATGGGTTTGAATGTTCGTTATTACAAGCTCTTTGTAACGCGGTGTTAATTCAAGGCAGTGGTTTTCTACAGTCGATCCTGGCATTCACCTGCCCCTCTCTGCTTGGAAGCTTTTGAACAACATCATCAGCCTTAACAGCAACAATTTGGGTAATTTCTAGTGTGTGGCAATAAAAGACATTCTTGAATATGTCAAGATTCCTAGAAAAACAGATGACTTTTGACCAATCTGTGAAGGGAAAGAGAAAAATAAGGCAAGGCTTTCAAGCGGGAGAGAAGGACAGGAGCTCAGCAGGGAGATTTAGAGAGATCTGTCTAAATGCACAGGGAAACTCCAATCTTTGCTTTAATCAAAAGGCAATAAGGTGACCCAGTGTGGTGATGATTACTCAAACTGTTGCTGGTTTATTGCCTAGAAAAGATCAAAATGCTTTTTTCCAAGTTTTTATCGTTGCAGTCTGAGGGTGCTGCAGGTCGTGCCCATGTTAGTTACAGTTCAAAGGAAGCTTTTGTGGCTGGAGCGGTGGCAGTATTGGTGTGTGCCCATGGCTGCCTGTGTGTTGGGAGAACACGTGGCTCCAGGAAATGCTGCTCAGAGTGTCATCCATCAGATTTTGGTTTATGAATATTTTTGGCTTTGTTGCTGCACAGAATGAAACCAGCATTTTTGGTTTTTTTCAAATTCTATAGGAGTAAAATTGCCTACAGGTATGTGGGGAGGAGGGAATCATGTAGAGGAGGAAATTGTGCAGGCTTTGTATCAAGTCGTGCTAAATATGCCATTGACAACTTGGAGTACCTCAGGCTGAACAAGATTCCAGCAAGCCTCTGGTCCAGCCTCCTTCCCTTTGTGCCTGCCTTGAAAGTTGGATAACATTGATCTAGTATCTGCAGGGAGCTCCAGGAGAGCTGGAGAGGGACTCTTGGTAAGGAAGTGGAGTGACAGGACAAGGGGGAACAGTTTTAAATTGGAAGAGGGGAGATTTAGATCGGATATTAGGAAGAACTTCTTTGCTGTGAGGGTGGTGAGGCACTGGAACAGGTTGCCCAGAGAAGCTGTGGCTGCCCCATCCCTGGAGGGGTTCAAGGCCAGGCTGGATGGGGCTTGGAGCAACCTGGTGTGGTGGGATGTGTCCCTGCCCAGGGTAGGGGGGTTGGAACGGGATGATCTTCAAGGTCTCTTCCAACTCTAACGATTCTATGATTCTATGAATTGGAGATAGAAGCTGTGATGTGCTTGCTGTGCTTGATACCCATAATGTGACATATTTCAAGCTGGGCACAGCCTGGTGTGGAACTGGATGATCTTTAACGTCCCTACCAACTCTAACCATTCTATGATTCTAAGACCTTGTTGAGTTTTGACAGTCTCGAGAGAAGGAGATTACGCAAACTTTCTGCCAACCTAATCCAGTGCATAACCATGTAAAGACAGAGTTTTGATTGTTTGAAGAGCACTCGAGGTTTGCCCAGCGTTTTTCCTGCTGCGTTTCCCTGAGCACCCTGTTGCAGATAAAGCCCTGCTGATAAAGCTCCAAACAGAGGTCCTCCTGCCGTGGGAACAGTTCCCATGGCCACTCTCCGGGCTGGGAAACTGGTGCAGGCACAGAATAGCGTTCTTAAAAAGACTATTTGGCTTTACCCGAATCAAGTTTCTTTTGGTGTGTTTATTGCACGGCTGCCTGACTGCAGAGAAGTCAGAAGAGAAAGGGGGCATGGAAAAACTCAGTGAAGGGAAGGAGGAGTGGCCTTTTTTAATGCAGCATGGGCTAATTCTATTTCAGTTGGTGGCTGAACTGCAATGGGATGGGGGGTGTTCATCTCAAAAGAGTTTAAGATGCTTGTTGTAATCAGCTGCTTCATGAACCATTGATAACTGAGACTGTAGAAAACTTTTATTTTCTTTGTACAACATAGTGTAATCACAATAAAAAGCAGAGAGTGATGTCCTGAGTGAAGGTTCAGTGCTTTGATCCTGCACTTCAATCACTGCGGTGCCAGAGCGAGCACTGAATGAAGCAAACTTCTTCTGAAAGGTGTAGGATCTTTGTGGCACCAAAACAGTTCTGAAAATACACACGAGTCTCCCTTTTCTTTAACAATCCCTTGTTATTTACATCTTGCAAACCAAGAATGTCTTAACCCCAACTTGTGTTAGGTGTCTATAGAGGCAACCCCAATTTGTTGCTGTTAGCGTATTGGTTAGGAAACTGGAGGGGCTGGTTGGGAGCCCTGGTCTCCAGCCCTGAACCTGTGTGGTATCCTGCGCGCAGAGAAGGTGCTCAATAAATTGCCACTCAGGGATTATTTTTACCCATCCTCTTACAAACCCCTGTCAGCAACACACACCTTACTGAGGCTGCTCTGAAACCTGCATGAGTTGGGTTGCTTTTTTTTTTTTTTTTTTTTTAGGCAATTTTTACGCTGACGGATGAATCTTCCCAGCTCTGTAGTCCAGGATTAACTCTCTGTCTTGCCTGACAGCGCTGTAAAAGTATTAGAAACAAATACCGCCCTCAATTTGACACCCCAGGCTGTGGCCAGGGAGAGCTGATGTTCTGTCAGGTCACCGAGGACCTTCTCCAGCAGCACTGGTTGCAAAATGCTCAGCTCGTGTGAGGAGCGTCACGTAGGAGCTCTGCCCGTCCCTGAGATATCCTCATCACTTGGCATCCAGCTGCTTCTCCCTCAAGACTTTTCTTTCCTAACAGTCCTGCCCCCTGGCATGTCCTTCTCAGCCGAGGTCCTGAGGGAAATGGAATCTATAATATGTTGTAACCATGGCGGGTGGAATTACAGCTCTCAACAGCCTCAATACTAGCACTTCCTAAATTTTGAGTGTCTTAATCTGTAGCCACACTTTCTCTTATAATTGTGAAGAATATTAAAGGGTGTTGTCTTGGGCAGGGCATTAGGAAGCGTGAGAAGGTGGTGAGGGTTAAAATAAGGAGAGGAGCTTTAGTAGTTGTGAGACTTGGTGGGGTTGGTGAGACTGAAGCGGTCCCTTAAATTAGGAATAGAGATTGGGCTTTCTAGAGGCAGTTAACGGAGGGAGGGAGAGGTGCTGAGCCACAGGTTATAACCATGAACTCTTCTAAAGAGTAAAGGTGGGATGAGGGTCATCCTGGCTTCTCATCTGTAGTGTGCTTGAGTCACAGCTGCCACCTGGACAGTCCTTGTTAGTCCGTAGAGAGGGAGAGAAGGTGGGAGATACCTCTTGTTAATAACCAAAAGCTTTAGCTTCGTGTCCAACAAACCTGAGCTCTGCAGAGTTTGCAGGCAGTGGGGGGGGTGGTGTCAGGAACTTTACCAGTGAATCTGGGTGTTCTGCTTGCACTGAGCGGATTGTGAGATACTCAGTTGTCAACCCTGCTGTGCATGGGCTGGCTTTGTGAAGGCAACCAAAATGTGCTGGAGTTGGGGCATGTCAGCCCAAAGGAGACCAGCACGGAATCCCAGACTGGAAGGGGTTGGGAGGGACCTCTGGAGATCATCCACTCCAACCTCCAAACAGAGCATGGTCACCTGGAGCAGGTCGCATAGGAACGTGTCCAGGTTGGATTTGAATGTCTCCTGAGATGGAGACTCCAGCACCTCTCTGGGCAGCCTCTTCTAGGGCTCTGCCACCTTCGCAGGAAAGAAGTTCCTCCTCATGTTGAGATGGAACTTTGTATGTTCAAGTTTTTGTGCCCCTTGTCCTGTCGCTGGGCACCACTGAAAAACGACTGGCCCCATCCTCCTGACACCAACCCTTTTAAGTCTTTATGAGCACTGATCAGATGCACTCTCTCTTCTGAGTGTCTGTGGGTCTGGTCAGATACCCCATGCTCCTATGCCATATGTAGAAGCCCCTCTCACCTTCCCTATGAATTGTTCTTCTGTAAGTGGAAGAGAATGGACATAGAACTGTTGGAATGGGTCCAGCGAAGGGCCACAAAGATGATGAGAGGGCTGGAGCACCTCTGCTGTGAGGACAAGCTGAGAGAGCTGGGGCTGTTCAGCCTGGAAAAGAGAAGGCTGCGGGGAGACCTTAGAGCAGCCTTCCAGGATCTGAAGGGAGCTCCAGGAGAGCTGGAGAGGGACTCTTTGTCAGGAAGTGTAGTGATAGGACAAGGGGTAATGGTTTTAAACTGGAAGAGGGGAGATTTAGATTGGATATTAGGAAGAACTTCTTTTCTGTGAGGATGGTGAGGCACTGGAAGAGGTTGCCCAGAGGAGCTTTTGGCTGCCCCATCCCTGGAAGGGTTGAAGGCCAGGCTGGATGGGGCTTGGAGCAACCTGGTGTGGTGGGAGGTGTCCCTGCCCAGGGCAGAGGCGGTGGAACTGGATGATCTTTTTGGTCCCTTCCATCTCTAACCATTCTATGATTCTAAGCACAGGGAATTACAGAGGAAAGGATCTGTTGAATATAGGACATTTTATTCCAAAACGTGTTTGGAATAAAAGGAGAGGAAGAGAACAAGGAGAGGGAATGGGTGAGCATGAGGAAGCTGATGTATCTAGAGAGGATTTTGGGCAGGTTGAACAAGGTGGGTAGGGGGAAAAGGAAGGTTCTTTGGCTGCCTGGCTTTGGGCTTGTCGCTCCTGTGTGCAGTAAGTGAGGTGGGAAAGAGAGAAAAGACCAGTGTTCAGGCGGGTGTTGGAGCTGCTTTCATGTGGTTGAGAGTGAGTCTTCATTCTGACTCTTTGAGTTCTGCTTTAGTTTACAAATGTGATTGTTGGATAGAGAGAGGAGCTAGTGCAAAATATAGAAATAATTTAAAGGAAAAATGAAATTCGTATGAGAATAATGAAGACTTTTCTTCCCTTCTCCCCAAACCCTTCCCCTCCGAAACCCCCTTCACTGGCACTAAAATTCATCTTTCAAAGCGGTGCCACTTTAAACTTCAGAAATAGAATCATTGAGGATGGAAAAGACTTTTTAAGATCACTGAGTCCAACCGTAACGTAATTACTGGTACTTTGAGGTTAATGATGGCTTTCAGTGACTGCCTCTGCCTTTGTAGATGAAATACCGAATTGTTTAATCTGCTTTATTAATTTCAAAAGGAACATAATTGGTTTTGAAGTACAGGATCTCGGGTAAACTCACTGAGATTGAAGCTCTCCTAAGTAAGGATTTCCCAGAGGAGCTTTAAGTGCCCTAATTTAAACACAGAAGTTAAAGGTGTATCTGATTAAGCTCAGTTCTGTTTTGAAGCGAGGACAGAAATGGACACCCCGAGAGAGCAGTTCATCTTGGCTGAAGATAAGCAAGTGAAATGCCTCCTAATTTCCTAGATGTGCCTGTCCCCTGGTGGTTACAGAGGTGGGAGTTTCAGACCAAAACATCTAACCTTTTTTTTAGGTGCCTGAGCTGTTTTGACACAGGTCTGCAAAATTCACATCAGTAAGTCTTGTGAGGAGCGGCTGAGAGAGCTGAGGGGGTTCAGCCTGGAGAAAGGGAAACTGAGGGGAGACCTTCTTGCTCTCTACAACTCCCTGAAAGGAGGGTGTAGCTGGGGGGGTGGGGGTCAGTCTTTTCTCCCAAGGAACAGGTTATGGGACAAGAGGAAATGGCCTCAAGTTGTGCCAGGGGAGACTTAGGATGAATTTTAGGAAGAAGTTTTACACCAGAAGGGTTGTCAAGCTTTGGAAGAAGCTTCCAGGGCAGTGGTGGAATCATCATCCCTGGAGTGTTTCAAAGACAAGTTGACATAGTGCTTGGAGACGTGGTTTAGTGATGGTTTTTATCAGAGTTAGGTTGATGCTTGGACTAGATGACCTTAAAGGTCCCTTCTAACCTGGGCAGTTCTACGATTCCGCTGAATAAACCAGACCTTTGCCGGCTGCTTTACAGACCTCTCAAACCCCTGCTGTTTTGCACTAAACCAGTGCTAGTTGTTTAAAAGAGTGGACATAAACAGAGGAAGTGTGCATCTGGCTTGGGCTGAACATTTCTGGGGGGTGTTGGGGTGGGTGTTTCACCACACTATTTCCCCCTGGGCTTTTGGATGTGAAGCTCAAAATTATTGAACCTGCAGCCTGAGCCAAGGAAATGAGAACGGAATTGACAAATTCTGCATTTCTGCTTGAACTGGGCAAGTTTGAATTTTGAGGAATTTTTATTCTACTTTATTACAGTCACATTCCCTTCTTCCTGGCAAAATTTCAAGGTCTTCCAGTTCCTTCAGATTTTGGTTCATCTCCCATGGATGGTCATCCTTGAAAGAAAGTATCGCAGCTTTTGTGCCTCAGTTGTAGATTTGCTTTCCTTAAATGCTCAAAGAACAGTGCAAGCCCAACCCCCTAGCCTCCTCAAGTGCTGCTTTCCCCTTGGTTCTTTCATAACCTTTTTGATTTTAGAGGAATAATTACCATTGTAAAATAGAAAAGCACCTGGCAGTGACTGAGGCTGCGGAGAAAGTGACTTTGTGCTGTGGGTTTGTGTTCTGTTACTGGGGAAAGGCAGTGTACAACTAATTAAACTCTTGCCCTTTTTCCTCGCTGCGGAAGGGCCGTCTGTGTTTTGTGTTTTCTTTGGGATTAATCCTTTGCATAAACACAGGGATCTGTATTTTTCCGAATGCAATGACATACAAATAACTTGTTTTCTGAAATTCCGTTTGAACCGGTTGTGTGAAGTGAGGGTATAGTTAAAGGCAAAGGAACTGGGTGGAATGATTTGAGATGCCTTGCAGCTGGAATGCTCGCTAACATCTGCATTTGTTTGTTTGCAATGAACAGCCCGAATCACCCAAACCCGTCAAACACCAGGCAAGTGTTTTTCTTTCTGCTTTTAAAGTTCTGAAGGCAAACTGATGTATATTCTTCCATTTGCTGTCAATTTGTGTTTATAATGTGTGGGAAATCTTGTGGAAGTATTCAAACTTGTAAACTCTGTAAATACTTAACTGGCTTTCAGAGGGTGATAGTGACCACCTTCCTTGGCATTGCAAAGGGCTTTTGGCCACGTTCAAGTGGTGTTACTCTGTCCCAGAGCAAAAGTGTCCCCCTCTCTCCAACACCCCATGTGCACCTGGATGATGTGTTGGGAAAGAATGCAGAACCCGTTTTTAAAAATTAAACCAAGTACTAAATAAAAGAGAGCGAGTAACTGAAGCTACAGAATCCTTCTGATTAATCTGCTATTTTGTCTGAATATTTTTATAGCTTCTCAGGTAACACGATGGCTTTGATCTGAAGGATTAAAAGCTTGGCGTAACCAGTCATCTCCTGAAATCCAGTGTTTCCCCTGATCTCTAGGATAAATGGTGGCTGTTCGGTTTTGCTGCCCAGATTAATAATTGAGCTTCAGCTGCTCCTGGTACCCACGTTGGCTGGAGCCACTGGGTAGATAACAGTGCCTGATTCCTGCTCTCTCAATCCCTCCCTTCCCATAGGAGTTGTCAGAAATAGTCAGGGATGCTCTGGGCCACCTTCTCCTGCCAGAGCAGGAGCCACAGTCCCTGCCACGGGGGACGCTGCTTTGTCAGGGAGCATGAAGAAGGAGGGTTATGGAGGAATTGAGGGTAAGCCTAAGGAAAGAGAGAAAACAATTGCTGCAATGTGTTAGGCAAGATAAATGCTCCCCTCTCTACCTTGAGATGGTAAGTGATGCCTTTTTGTCATGGGCTTTTAAATAAAGAAAACGCTTTGCACAGGCTCTGTGGGGTGTAACCAGGGCTTGGTAACTGAAGAAGCACCCAGGAGTGAATTCAGCTGGTGTATTCATCCCGTTGCATCTCTCTGAAAGCTGACTGTAGGGCGACTCAGACTACAGTAGGAAGGAAAATAATGAAAGAAGCATCAAGTTGGGTCTGGTATACTGGAAGCAAAAAAGAAAATCCCATGGATGGCTGTGATGCCTTTGCTGGTGTGCGGTAACTTGCTGAACCTCTGTAACCCAACCGTGTGTCTGAGCCCGTGGTCTCATTTTCAGAAGTTATGGACATTCTTAGTATTTAACCTAATCCTCCCTCCTTGCAAACCTCATCCCGTTCAAAGGGTTTTTACTAAAATATTTCTCCATTCCAAAAATAGACGGAGCAGTGTTTAGTTTAACCCTCCTGTTGCTTAGAGTCAGCATGTCAGGGTCGAAATAAACTGTTTGTCAGCAAACTTTGGTAAATGTATCAGTGGAAAGGTGCTAATCCAGAAGTGTTGATATTGTGTAAGCCATAATCATTAACATTTCTGTTTCAATGTCATTTTGAACTCCAGAGGGGATCCCTGTTGTATGTGAGTAGCATGGAGTTGGCCCTGCCTCGCCCAGGCCTTGCCACCAACCCAGGCAACTGGGAAGCTGGTTTTTCTGCAACTGAGACGATACCTTGTCCTTACCTTAATGTCCCCCCTGCATGAAATACTGCATGGCTTCACGTTTTCCCCCCCAGTCCTGCCATACTGCTTTTTCCAAGGTCCATTTCCATGCTGGGCAGGAGATGTGCCCACAGGCCAAATTTACACCCTTTCCAAAACACTGAACCGCTTCTAAAAAAAGAGGATTGAGGTTTTTTGGCTGTAAAACAGTCCAGCTGAAAAGGAAAAGTGCTCCTTCAGAAGCTCCTTCACGTAACGTAGCGTGAGAGAGGTTTGCTGTTTCTCAGTCACGGCTACAAGAAGTCTACTCTGAGGGATAAGCCGTGGAGCCTGCTCTGGCCATCGCTCTGTTCCCACAGTTTTCACCCACATCAGAGGACCCAACTGAATGTTTTCTTCCAGTCCTCAGAGATGATCATAAAAAGTGAGCTACCGAGAACTTTGTGCATTCAGTTGGAGAATTTGAATAAGACTGTTTTATGATGCATTGTGGAAGCTCCTCTGCACGATACCAGGTTAAGGCTGTGGGACATGGGAGCACTTTAAAGCATGGCTGAATTAGCACAGGGATGGTCTGTGGAGGAGGCAAAGCTGGAAGTCTGGGTGCTTTTCTTCTCCAGAGTAGCTAGAAGGCTGGAGAACCTCTGCTAGGAAGATCGGCTGAGACCTGGGGCTGTTCAGGCTGGAGAAGAGAAGGCTCCGGGGAGACCTTGGAGCAGCCTTCCAGGATCTGAAGGGAGCTCCAGGAGAGCTGGAGAGGGACTCTTTGTCAGGAAGTGGATTGATAGGACAAGGGGTAAGGGTTTTAAGTTGGAAGAGGGGAGATTTAGATTGGATATTAGGAAGAACTTCTTTGCTGTGAGGATGGTGAGGCACTGGAAGAGGTTGCCCAGAGGAGCTGTGGCTGCCCCATCCCTGGAGGGGAAGGCCAGGCTGGCTGGGGCTTGGAGCAAAGTGGTGTGGTTGGAGGTGTCCCTGCCCATGGCAGGGGGCTTGGACCTGGATGATCTTGAAGGTCCTTTCCAACTCTAACCATTCTATGGTTCTATGAATTGGAGATAAAAGCTGTGATGTGCTCGCTGTGCTTGATACCCATAACATGACTTATTTCAAGCTGGGCACAGCCCTGGTGAGCAAACTTCTGGGTTTGATGCTTGGTGTCTCAGTGGGAGCTGACGGTGTGCTGGGGAGAGGAGAAGGGAGCAGCGGGGAGAGCGAAGGCTTTCCCGTTCTCTGATACCTTTACATAGGAAGCTTTTAGAATACAACTCACATAGTTGCAAATAGTGGTTCTAATGGGGATCAAGTTTTTCTCCAACTGTGAATTCTTGGTGATTTGGTCAATTTAAAAGTGCTCCTGAGATGTGTAACGTGAGCAGAGCCGACCTGTAGCGCAGACACTGGGGCCTGAGCAGCGGGTGGTGCGCCCTGGGCTGAGACTCACATCTCCTGTGGCTTTAGTTACTCCAGAATCTAGAGAATACGTAGTCCCAAAGGGGATCTATTTGGAAGTAAAGAAGTTTTGAGCAGATAACTTGAGGTCACGTTAAAGAATGAGCAGCCTTTAGTTTCCAGGAGGAGTCAAAATTTGATTCAATGTACAAATTAAGCCTCTTTTAGGTGTTAGTTAACTAACAAATTTTAAAGAGGTCAGTGAAAGAACTGACCTCATATGAAAGCCCTGGAAGATTTACATTTCCCATTCTTTGATGCTCATTCTTGGGGCCTTTATTCATCTATGCTATAAATAATTGGAAAAAGCAGGTTTATGAACTACATTCCAGACAGCTTCATTTTTTTTTTTTTATATTATTATTTTTTTTAAAAACCCATCCTTCAGAGCAGGAAGACAGCATCATTTTTCTACGTCCATACATACCTTCTGGGCTCATGGAAGCAGCACAGACTGGTTTTGTTACCAGGCTCTCTTCACGCACAGCAATTCTACAAGCTGTTGTGCAATTTCCTTAAGAGAAGTGCTTCTACATCCGTTAGCTTGAACTTATACAAATGTTTTTTGGGGG
>VZRU01001510.1:12644-31381 GCA_013398155.1 Pedionomus torquatus | reverse complement strand
GGGGGGGGAAATAATAATAAAAAAGCATTAAACATCCTGAGTAGTGTTGGCTGAGTTGAGCAATTTGAAAAGGATCTTTGGCTTTGGTGTTGCTTGGTTCCCCTGCTGCCCTTCTGGCATGTTTCTCAGGTGCATTGAGGGCAGAGATGGTGCAACCAAGGTCTGGCTGAAAGGCAGTATTTCACTGGTTTGACAGTAAGTTTGAAAATAGATTTTTCCATATTTGTCAGGAAATTGAAGACTAACCTTGCAGTGAAATCTTCAAACAGTTAGTTTAATTTTTCTTCTGAAGTACTCGGAGTCTGTGCCTAATTTCATTAGCCCTAAATGTGAATTTTCTTTGCCATGTTCAATGATCCATTCAGCGGATGGATTCAACATCCATTAAGTCCTATTTGGTCGCTGCTCTGTTTGTGTGTGTATGTGTGCCTGTTTGAAAAAAAAACAACCAACAACCAAACCGCCACCAAAAAATCCACCCAACCAACCCAACCACGTTTTTCACTGGCTGGAGGAGACTGTCAGCGGATTTAGAAGCTAAGCCCCTTCTGAAGGTGGTGCCACCGTCACAGCCTGGGTCAAATGACTTTCAGGAGAATCAGAATGTAGGAACTCCCAATGGCGTCTGCACGGTCCTTATGGCTCTCTGTTCTTTCTCTTTGTCTGGTTTTTAGGGGGAGCTGGAGCGTCAACTTCTTCAGGCGAATCCCATTCTGGAATCCTTTGGGAATGCAAAGACAGTGAAAAATGACAACTCCTCCCGCTTTGTGAGTTACTCCTTTTCTCTTTAGAGTCTGTAAATGTGGATAACTGTCTATGGAGAAATTCACTTTTTTAGTGAATTAGTATCAGAAGCTTTCTTTGTTTCCTTACCCCCACAAATTCAAGTTCTCTTATGGTGCTCTCTCTGTTGTCTTGGAGTCTCCAAATGTGTGTCCTCACTGGCTCTTGGCAAAATTTGCTTTAATTTCATCCAGTTTCTAACTTCAACCATCCTTGAATTCACCGTAGTGTTTGTAGGGTAACATACAATAACAGCAGTTCTCAAGACCAGGTTGGCTGGGGCTTTGAGCTACCTGGTCTGGTGGGAAGTGTTCATGACTGGATGATCTTTAAGGTCCCTTCCAACTCTAACCATTCAATGATTCTATGAAAATTTTCAGCCAGTTATTTCAGGTTTGAATTAAAGACACAGTTAAAGTCTCACCACCCTCACAGCAAAGAATTTCTTTCTGAAATCTCACCTAATCTCCCCTCTTTCAGTTTAAAACTGTAACTCCTCATCCTGTGTCTCCACTCCTTGATCAAGAGTCCCTCCCCAGCTTTCCTGGAGCCCCTTTAGGGGACTGGAATAGGCTGTAAGGTCCCCTTTGGGTCTTCTCCAGGTTGAACCACCCCTTCCGCTGTTCTATGATTCTGTGAAATACAACTGTGCTGGAGAGCTGAACTGTGGCGTGTGTGCACAAATCACTGCTGAGATGATAAAGTATGAAGGAAACTGCCATCAACATGGAATTTGGCTAAACAAAGAGCTTTCTTGTCAATAGCTATGACTTTATCAATTGGTTGGTTTATCAGTTGGGTTTCTATCCATTTTTTTAAAAAAGCACAAAACTTGCATATAAAAACCTGTCTAAATTCCCATGCCCTTCTGGTTGGCTGCTTTACTGCAGGAAAGCCAAAAAGCCCGTTTTGCTTATTCAAGGTGTTGGGTGCTGATGTTTTTGTTGGGTTGGTTCCCACTGTTTTGGTGGGAGATAACCCCTTCTGATGTATTTAATTGTTTTATAAATAGTGGTGGAACTCGGGGTCACTAGCTATTTACCACTCCTTAAAATTTTCTTTCCTTTGAAGAAGAACACCCCACCCCATCTCCTATTTCAGAGGAAAGATGGATTTAGTGGAGCTGTAAAACTGTATAGGAGGTATTAAATATATTTTTTTTTTCTTGTGAGAACAAACTTAAAATTTACAGAACAAATGAAAGATTTCTTGGCTGCCTTGACATTTCAACAGTTGCTTGAATTTATTGCGTATGAACCTCAGCTCCAATGATAAGGGCTCTGGAAAACTGCATGACTGGATCCTGCAGCCCTTTCAGTAAAGAAGGAAGAGCAGAGCACTGGGGAAATTCAACTTGGATAATTTAATAGCTGTGTTATTTACAATATTGTTTGATGCATATATATGTTGGGTGTAGGATTTATAATATCAACAGGTTTCACTGCGCACTAATTCTATTTTATTACGCCTCTTGAATCCATCAAAGATCATACTAATTTAAGGAAGATACTTTTTTTCTTTTCCCCCCTAAAAGATGTTAGCATCTGGTTTGTGTTAGGTTGAAGCCTGCGTTGGCATCCTGAACATAATCACTCAGATGGCTCCAGCTCTATTTTTATAAAGGAACAAGTATAATGCACTCCAGATGGTGTCATCTCATACAGAAAAAATATAATCTTTAGCAACAACCATTTTAAAGCCTTGACTTTAAAAAAAAAAAAAAGTATATCCTCCCACAAAGTCAGGAGGGCTGTTGTTCAGCCTGTAAAGGCTTGACAGGCTTCACTGTGGGCACGCAGATGCCAGCCTGGCCCTGCTGGTACCACCAGACAGGACTGAAATAAGGCTAGTGGCAAATCCATTTTATTTTATTTTATTTTTTCCTTTTACCAAAGGCAGTGTTTTTTGATGTTTCGGGAAATACAGGCTCTAGTTCCTACTGGATGGGAGACTGGCCCTTATTGGGTTTGTATTGCGGAACTAAATGCTTCCTTCTGGTGTGGTTTCCACAAAGCCACGTACAGAGCTCTGTAATGAGAGTGTAACCAGAATTTGGTTGTTAGATGCCACCACTGCAGTCACTAACTGATAAATTAAAGATTTCATAGCAAGTTTTGCCAGTGCTGGTTAAAAGGATATATTAATATCTTGCTTTTAAGAAGCTGACCTAGAGAATTGACCCCTCTGGTACAGACTTCAGTGATGACTGACCTTGGAAGCAAAGAGCGTGAGGAATCACAGAACAGTTTGGGTTGGAAGGGACCTTAAAGATGATCCAGGTCCAGCTCCCTGCCCTGAGCAGGGACACCTCCCACCAGACCAGGAGGCTCCCCTTTTCTCATAGAATCATCCAGGCCAGAAGGAACCTCCAAAGGTCATCTAGTCCGACCTCCCCGCAGTCGCAGGGACACCCCCAACTAGCCCAGGTTGCCCAGGGCCTCATCCAGCCTCACCTTGAATACTTCCAGGGAAGGGGCCTCAACCACCTCCCTGGGCAACCTGGTCCAGTGTTCCACCACCCTCAGAGTAAAGAAATTTTTCCTAACATCCAACCTAAATCTACTCTTCTCCAGCTTAAATCCATTGCCCCTCATCCTTTCACAGCAGGCCTTTGTGAACAGTCCCTCCCCAGCCTTCCTGTAGCCCCCTTTAGATACTGAAAGGCTGATGTCCCACCTCCTTTAATGACTGTGTTTCCTCTCAGTTATCTTACATCATGGAACTGATAACTCAACAGCAGACATTAAATAACTTCTAGTAAGAGTGAAAGAAAGTGGGTTTGAATTCTATCAGAAAAAGCCACTGACTAGACCTTGCCTACTGCTCCGTGTTTGTTTGCACATGTAACGTGGCAAATCCAAGCCCCGTTACCCTGAGAACAATCCGTGTTGCCTATTCTGGGTAAAAAGTTCTCAGCTGCCATTTGTGACGTGTTAGTGCTGCCACATGCGTGTTGTAGCTACTTTATTGGCTGAATTTCAGTAAAATGTCAGTTCATTCTTTGCAACAGTTATAAATACAGCTTTCTGGAGTTGTTCATGAGCAAAAGGTAAGTGCTTCGGTTATGAGCTGAGCTTGGTGTTGTGTTTCTTCATACTCAGAGATCTGGTCCCCAAAAGGACATGTGACAACAAGCTTTGGTCCTTGTCAGGGTCCTTCTAGTGCCACTGGCTTTCCAGCCACGCTGCAGATCAAGCAGCAGGGAGTAACCCTTGATGCTAATTTAAAGTATTCCACCTATTTTCTTACAGCTTGGAGAAATCACTCTGTGTTGAGGATGTGTAACCACAGTCGCAGAGTGGTTGCTTTGCTCTCAAGCTAAGTCAAGTCCAGGCTGGTGGGAAGGTTCATAAGGAACATAAGAAATTCGACCTAAACAGGAGGAACTTCTTCACTTTGAGGGTGGCAGGGCACTCGAACAGCCTGCCCAGAGAGGTGGGGGAGTATCCATCTCTGGAGATATTCAAAACCCATCTGGACATGTTCCTGTGCAACCTGCTCTGGGTGGACCTGCTTTGGCAGGGGAGTTGGACTAGATGATCTCCAGAGATCCCGCATGTCATTCCGTGAAGGTTGTGCCTTTTCCTGGGGTCACTGGTGTGACTGGGAGGAGAAACAGTGGGGAGGGGTCTCATGCACACAGGAATGGGCTTTATCTGGGGTGGTGGTAAGGGCAGGGTTCTGGGGAGAAGGCATGTTAGCTGAAGCAGTTGCCGCAACTGGGGAGTCTGGAGTGGGGTCATAGACCCCCAGTAGGCACTGGGGTGGGCCATTACTAGGGTACAGATGTTGTACGAGCTTGAGGAGTGGAATATTTGTACTATTGATTTTCGTATTAGTCCCTGAGCTGAATGGATCTGCCAAAGAGGAATTCACTTTCATACTAAAAGAATTAATCAGTCAGACTTGAGCTGAGCGAGGATTTAGATTGTAAGAGAGCTGTCAGGAGGCCTCCACAAAGGATATTAGGAAGTGGCTTTGTGCAGGTACCATCTAAAGAAGCATTTAGACAGTTGCTCCCTGATCTCCAGAGCCTGTTTGCGTGGGGTTAGAGGACTAGAAATTGGGTGCAGTGGAAATGGAGAGCCTGTTGGGTGTTCCCACTGGTTCCTTCACTTGTTTGCAGGCAGGGGAACACCCATCGGTTCCATGGGCACAAACCTGAAATGCAGTGATGGTACTGGTAAAAACGTTCTACCTGCAAAGCCCAGGCCTGGTGGGAATGTTTGTAGCCAAGTGACAAATGAAATTCAGGAGCTGATGTGGCTTAAAACTGGCATTGTATCACAGAATCACAGAACTGTGAAAGCTGGAAGGGACCTCTAGAGATCATCCCGTCCAACTCCCCTGCTCAAGCAGGGTTGCCCAGAGCACATCCCTCAGGACTGCATCCAGGTGGGGCTTGAAGTTCTCCAGAGAAGGGGACTCCACACCCTCCCTGGGCAGCCTCTGCCAGGGCTCTGACACCCTCACCCCAAAAAACTTTTTCCTCCTCTTTGAATGGAACTTCCCATGTTCCAGCTTGTGCCCGTTGCCTCTCGTTCTATCATTGGGAACCACTGAGAAGAGTCCGGCTCCATCCTCCTTCAAACCCACCCTTTAGATACTTACAAGCATGAAGAATGTCTCCCCTCAGCCTTCTCTTCTCCAGGCTCAAGAGTCCCAGCTCTCTCAGCCTTTCATGTATCCACTTGCAACCATTTTCTTCCTAAGAGCTGCTCTGTGTGGGGGGAAAAGGGCTCTTTATTTGGTCCTTTGAGGAGAAAAGGAGATAGGTGTGGAAGAAACAGGTGTATCATCTCTCCCAGTCCTTTCTTTACCAGCTGTATCTAGAACACTGGCTTTTTAATCCTCAGGAGAAGCGGTTGTGCACAGCACAACGTGTTCCATCGACGTGACGGCTGAGGACATCGAAGGGAAAAGGTTTAATTTGAACTCGTGTGCTGAATGCTTGCTAAATGAATGCAGATAGGATTATGTTTTTAATACAGACAGCACTGCTGCCTTCGTTTAAAAGAAACAAATCTCTTTCCTTTGCAGGGCAAGTTCATTAGGATTAACTTCGATGTTACTGGTTATATCGTTGGGGCCAACATTGAGACCTGTATCCTTTCAAATGCCCCATCGTTGGAAAAAAATGCCAGTTTCCTGCTGTGTTTTGCTTTTAACCCTAGAATTGGTTGGAATGCAGTGGAAGGTTACCCCAGCCCTATGTTCCTCTGCCAACAGCCGGCTCGCCCTTTGTTTCAAAATAGCTGATCAAATATCAGAAAGTCAGCGGGCTCCCTCGTGCCTGGAAATCAGATACCCCAAAGTTTATCACTCCGCAATCCGCTGGATTTTCAGAGTGGACTTAAAACTAGAGTTTTCATTAAATAGACAAACCCTTTTAAAGGCTTGCTCTAGGAATGTTTCTAGAAAAAAATCCCCACCTTCCTGCTGAGCTGCTTGTGTGGAGCTGAAGGTTTGGTTTGCCCTTGGCAGCGCTTGTGCCGACAGAAAGCGCCAGTGCTGGGCGTGCTGGGACACCTTCTCCTTCTTAGGTCTGCTGGATACCACCTTAGGTTCGTTAACACAAAACCTACTAGTAATTAATACTGAAGCCTAATTCAGTTTTAGCTTTAAGGCTCATTTTATTTATGACTGAGTAAGAGCAAGGAAAAATACTTGCCCTGAAAGCCCTTCTCTAAAGTTGTTTTCTTAGTACTAAAAATGTCTGTGATTTTTATTTATTTATTTATTTAGTCTGTTTTCTTGGGGGAATAGCAAAAGGGTGGTCATAAAATTACAAAATCAGAAGTCTTGGTAAACAATATCATGCGAGTACGAAATGTAAGCGATGCTGCAGTTGAGCTTTCATTCTCTTGCTGTGAGTTAAGCTGCTGCATCTGAAGCGCAACAACGTTTTGGAAATGTCACAAAATAGAATTTCCCAATAAAGCTGGGAAAGATCTATAGTTATTCCAAATATGCTTTAAAGATACATGATTTTTATTTTTATTTTATTTTTTTTTTTGCATTCAGGGCAGTTTTTGCTTTTGTGACAGTTCAGATGAATTGTTTTGCCCAAAGCTTTGGGAAATCAGGCGGACTTGACTCTTAAGAAGAAGGAGAAAATTCCCTCGCAAGAGCTTGTCCTTGCTCGTGACCTGTGTCACTTCAAATCTCTGCCTCATGTCTGTTTTACAACATTGATAAGGAAGAAGTAAAAACAGAACATTATAGCTTAGGGCAGTTCATTAGGCTGTATCAGCTGCACAAATCGAATTTGGAAGCTGTTTAAAGGCAGGGAAGGGTTGTGTGTAAAACTGCAGTGAGAAATGACACATGCATTTCAGAAAATGCCCTTTGGAGTTCTGCAGCTGCTGGGATTTTGGGACCAAGAGGCAACTGTGACCTTAGAAGTCGAAGGAAAAGGAATGGCTGGTCGATCACAGACCATCGTCCTCTGTATGAGGCAGGGATTGCTGGAGTTAAATGTGGGCTCCTATCAGCCTGAATTTGAAGTCTCTCATTTAAAGTTACTAAAAGTCCATACTGGCCATAGTCATTACTATTAAAGTTCTGTTTGTTCTTAAAGTAATTAGATGGCCTTCTTTGAAAGTTTTGTTTGCACTGGATGTTTTTTGCACACCCCCCCTCCAATATATATATATATAAAAAAAAATGTAGAAGATCCTTGACTGATCTTAATCAGACTTGTTGGAAAAGTCTCGGGCTGTTCGTCAGGCTAAAGATGAGCGGACGTTTCATATCTTCTACCAACTTCTTGCTGGAGCAGGAGAACACCTGAAGTGTAAGTCCAGAATCTCATTTCCTAAACCTGGTGCTTCTTCTCCTGCTGTTGTTATTTCAACCTTAACGCCGTCGGGTTTTGAGCTATTTGGTCTTAAAATGGTGAGTTTTAGAGGAAGATGGAGGAGCCAGGGGGCTTTGTTTTGCAGCGAGCTCTGGGTTTTATCAAGAGCGCTGTCAGGCAGCTGCTGGGATTCAAGCGAATGGCTCCTGCACAGCAAAGTCCAGTTTGGGCAGTCTCTGACTGGGAATTGCCGAGTTGAAGCTGCAGCGCTCATTAATAACAAACCCAAGGGGCAGTGACAGTCCTGCCTTCAAACTGGGGAGAAAACCAGCTGTTCTACCAAAACGGAATGAAAGCCCGTGGCTTTCTTCAGCCATTGCAGTACTATGTGGANCCCCCGCCACGGTAACTGGGAATTTCTGTTAGGCTGTGATAAATGAAACTACGTGAAGGTACAGACTTCAGAAAATTGATCCTCTCTTTTTCCTCCCGTCATAGATAAACTTGGATTTGATGTCCTTGATGTGCTTATCATCAATTCCTAGCTCCCTTTCTGCCTGTCTCTGTTACTTTTCAACAGAGAGATTTCTTTTTGGATATTCCAGATAGGGATATGAGATTATGTGGGGTAGATCTGAGTCAGGTAATGCTTGGTTTAAAGGCTTTAATATGTTAAAGGATTCATGTAGGTTGCTACAGAGAGATTCGGGGAATTTGGCTTCAGCTTTTAAGGTACCTCTGTGTTTTTAGAGTTTGGGAAGCTTTTGGGTAAATGAGTTGTCTGTAAGGAACTGATGTTGTAAAGCAGAGTTTGAGCGTTTAGTGAGAACAGAGCATGGGTGGCTGCGAACAGCATTTTTTAGCTTATTTTGTTTCTCTCTTTTTCTCTTCCCCACCCCCCCCAACACAGCTGACTTGCTGCTTGAAGGATTTAACAATTACAGATTCTTATCTAACGGCTACATCCCCATTCCTGGGCAACAAGACAAGGATAACTTCCAGGAGACTATGGAAGCCATGCATATCATGGGGTTTTCACATGATGAGATCTTGTGTAAGTTACTGAGCTTTTGGGATTTTTCAAGTGTACTTTTTTCCCCCCTTGTGTGTTCACGGGCACACACGTGCTGTGCTAATTTAATGCCACCAAATTTAATGTTGCCTCACTGTCTTGACCACCTGCAGTGAATGTTTGCTCACTATGAGCTAGGGTTGAATTAAAGCCATTTGCCTAAAAAGTGCAATACGAGCTCGTATTTCCTTGCTGAGCCCTGAATACTTGGAATGTGGAGGAAAAGTAACACAAGTAACAGAAGAAGGGTTTGTTAAGCTGAGCCCTCTTCAATTAAACTGTTGCACGTGTCTTTTGTTAACACAGCGATGCTGAAAGTGGTGTCTTCAGTGCTACAATTTGGAAATATTTCTTTTAAGAAGGAGAGAAATACTGATCAAGCTTCTATGCCAGAGAATACCGGTGAGTTGATTGTGTTTGTGTGGCTTCCTTTACTTTGAGCTGTAATTTTTTACCTTCCGTTGGTTCAGTGCCATTATCTTGAAGTCCAGAGCATCTTCTGAGCTTCCCTGATAGTGTCCTTTGCCTAAAAGGGGCCAGGACTGTTGTAGGAGCCAAGGGGGCGATTATTAAAACTCTCCTCTTCCATTCTCCTAACGCAGACAAATTTAAATACCCATCAACAATATTTATGCTGTTTGCTTTGCCTATAGACTTTGAGCAAGTGTTTCATCTGTAGTCCTGTTTATTGCTCTCTACAAAGACTTGAGCGCTCTGAAAAAGCGCGTGCTTAAATCAGTTTGTTTTCTTTGGTTCTTGACAGCAGTTTTCTTGCCAATGATAAGAGCCCTGAAGGCCAAGCACAACTTCCATAGAGAAATGGCTGAAGAGAAGAATGCTGGTTTTAGAAAAATGTGATTTCTGAAGTGCCACGGTAGTGTGGCTGAGATTTAGTTTTATCAGTTAGTGCTTGCAATGCAACCAGCATTTTCAGGGGTGTATTTCTTCACCAAAAAAACCCCAAATAGCCACTCAAGCAGAGCTCAGGTTTTTGCTTTAGCACTTCAGTACCAGCCTTTTAAATGCTCTCGCGGAATCATAGAATTGCTGAGGTCGGAAGGGACTGATCAAGTCCAACCATCAACCTGATACTGACAAAACCCACCAACTGACCCATGTCTCCAAGCGCTGTGTCAACCCGGCTTTTAAATACCTCCAGGGATGGGGACTCCACTGCCCTGGGCAGCCTGGTCCAAAGCTTGACAACCTTTTCTATATAATTTTTTTCTTAATATCCAATCTGAACCTCCCCTGGTGCAACTTGAAGCCATTTCCTCTTGTCCCATCACCTGTTCCTTGGGAGAAGAGACTGATCCCCCCAGCTACACCCTCTTTTCGGGGAGTTGCAAAGAGTGAGAAGGTCTCCCCTCAGCCTGCTTTTCTCTGGTTTGCTGATGTGTAGTTTTTATAGCAAGGAAATGCTCCTGCGGTTAACTAAAATGCAAGGAGTGCTGGATTTGTGATGCTTCCCTAGTTTCCCCGATTCAGTTGTGTGCTGATTCATGAACCCTTCTAATGACTATATGGCCAGAGAATCTCAACATTAAGAGCAAACAACAGTGGTTTTAATGCCAGCAAGAAAGAAAAAAAGGTGCAGAGGAAGCTCTTACATACTGGTGTTATCTAATGCTGGTTTGTAAAAATAGCCTTTTTTTCATTTTGACGGAAAAACACAGGCTGTCAGATTACAAAGATAAGGGCCTAAAGTACTTTCTGGATTGTGTGGAGCTTCCTGTGAAAGGGCAACACTTACCCCGACCTCAAAATACCTTTAGTGTCACTTTCATTTTTAGCCAGATGGAATCCCAATTACCTGACCTCTTGGGAAATTCATTTAGAAAAGGGGGATTTGTGCAGCAGGAATGTGTAATGATGGGGGGGGGGTAGGGTAGGGGTAACCCCCCCAATATTTCAAATAGTGAATGTGATACCAGGAGAGTTCATGCTGTCTAAAGCAAGTGTGCTGCTGCTTGCATTGTTACTCTGTATAAAATATTACAATCTCATGTTTTAAACAGTTTAAATAGCGTATTTTTATATAGTCTGTAATAGACACTGTACACTGATGCATCTGTCTTCAACGGAAACAGCTTTTAAGCAACCTGTGGTATGATGGAGTTGANCCTGTGGTATGATGGAGTTGATGGGTGATGTCCTGGCTTTATTTCTGGTGATGAGAAAATGAATGTTCCCCATTCAAGTACCAAAACGAGCTCTTGTACATGGGCTGTGGACTGTTTCATTACATGAAATCTCCTGGTTTCCACACTCCCCTAAGGCCATTCAGTGGTGGGGTTCTGTAGAGCCTCCATCAGCCCTGGAGATGCAGAGTCCTGCGTGGTGGGGTGATGTATTCACAGGACTTCTCTGTAGCTGCTGCAGGTCAATTTTGAAGCTGGCACCCTGTTGCCAGCAGCTTGTTTCACCCTGGTTGGTACTGCCTGTGAAGGGTTTAAGTGTTCCTTTTGTGACTTTGCTCCTCAGTTGCACAGAAACTCTGCCACCTACTGGGGATGAACGTGATGGAGTTCACCCGGGCCATTCTGACACCGCGCATTAAAGTTGGCAGAGACTACGTTCAGAAAGCTCAGACCAAAGAACAAGTAAGTTTTGGTGCTTTAAAGATGAAGTGCTTCATCCTGATTAGCACTTAATAAAGATAATTGGGATTAAGTATGTGCTGCCACTGACTTTAAGCTTGCCGTCTTTATTAAATATTCTTATATGGTAAAAAATCTATGGTAGAATAGAAGAAACCTTTCCCTTTCCCTGACCTTCTGCTGGTTTCATCCTTTAATATCATTGTTGTATGTGTCAAACATGCAAAGAGCTCTTGGGATTTTTATGGAACAATTTAAAAACAAGTTTTTCATAACATTAATCAAACTCTATACTGTTGCTAGCGCTTGTTTTCATTCCTCAGTGGAATTAACTCTGTTAAACTTCTGTTATTTGTTTGTGACAACATCCGTGCCTGTGCTCCTTTGATGACTTCTCCAGGGTAAATAAATCTTGTTGCGATTTTCAGGCAGACTTTGCAGTGGAAGCTTTGGCAAAGGCCACCTATGAACGCCTCTTCCGCTGGCTTGTGCACCGCATTAACAAAGCTTTGGACAGGACCAAACGTCAGGGAGCATCTTTTATTGGAATTCTGGATATTGCTGGATTTGAAATCTTTGAGGTACTTCAAAACACTGCTAATCAGATTTCTCTTTTCCCAAGAAATGTGTGCTCAGGACTAACTGTAGAGCCACTAAATGTTATGTATGTTCCAAGGCTGCTGGAAGGTTTTAATTACAGTGGCTAAATTAATTACTAAATTACAGCGGTGAAAAGTCAAACTGTAGTCTAAATAGGTCTTTTACATGTGATGGGTTCTCCTGCTATACGTTAGTTTAATTATAAGTAACAGGGAACATAAGAGATTTGAATAATGAGTTTTCTAATTTTCTTTACATTATGTTTGGCTGTTGCAGGGTTTTTGTGAATTGCCTTGGAAGGTCAAGTTTTTGACCTCCAGGTACGTGGTACATCCTGTCACTGAGTTATTCTTCCTTTTTAATTTTATTCTTGCAGTTGAACTCCTTTGAGCAGCTCTGCATTAACTACACCAATGAGAAGCTGCAGCAGTTATTCAATCACACCATGTTTATCCTGGAGCAAGAGGAATATCAACGGGAGGGCATAGAATGGAATTTCATTGACTTTGGACTGGATCTGCAGCCTTGCATTGACTTAATTGAGAGACCTGTAAGTTTGTGCGTTAATGATCATAAAATCATAGAATGGTTTGGGTTGGAAGGGACCTAAAAGCCTGACCAGTGCCCTCCCCTGCCCTGGGCAGGGACACCTCCCACCAGACCAGGTTGCTCCAAGCCCCTTCCAACCTGGCCTTGAACCCCTCCAGGGGTGGGGCAGCCACAGCTTCTCTGGGCAACCTGGCCAGGGTCTCACCACCCTCACAGCAAAGAAGTTCTGCCCCAGATCTCATCTCAATCTCTCTTCTTTCAGTGGAAAACCCTTCCCCTTGTTCTATGGCTCCCCTTCCTGATCAAGAGTCCCAGCCCATCTCTCCTGGAGCCCCTTTAGGGGGAAGGCTACTTTAAGGTCTCCCCGGAGCCTTTTCTTCTCCAGTGCTTTAAGAAGAAAGTTAGACTTCTGAGTTTCTTTTACCTCCTGCAGATTGTAGGACTGTGCAGACATTTCATGCAGAGCTGTCAAAAAACTCGAATTCACATGAATGCTAAAGTCTAGAATAACTTGGCAAAAGGGTTTATCCTTATGGGATCTTACCCTGATGTTAGTGTACAATGCTGAACTACGGATATGAAACTACTATTTTAATACTATTTTCATAGCATTAATGAAGTCTTTAGTCTCATCACTCCCCTGCTGAGCTGTGACACTACCTTATGGGCTGTAACGCTCTGGAGCGGTGGCTGGGTTAAAAAGCTTTTCAAGGCCCATAGGAAACTTTGTCTCATTTGGAATCAACAGCAAAACCCCTGAAACTTGATTGAGGATGGAGTCTTCTTCCCATAAATCTGCCTTACAAATAGGAAAGCAGTTGTCTTAAAGGTGACTTTACTCGCTGTGCTTTTTAACATATTCTTTTAGTTGCTCAATATATGGGAGTTGGGGAGGGCTCCAAAGAGCAAGGGGAACAGTTGGGCTGGGGGAGAGCAAAAGTCATCGTTCCTGACGTTTATGGTTCCTCACCCCTCAGAACTTAGCTGTCAACATTATTTTATGACCTTTTAAATTAAACCCAGGGCATTGCAGTTACTGCTGCCTACACAGAAGCTGCCGATGATGCTGTGCATCCTGAGGAGCGGAAAAGTCCATAAACCACGTTCTTGGTTTTTTTTTAGAGTAGGAAAAGGGAAATCTTGTTTCAGTGGAAAGATTTCTACTTTGAGTGTGGAGCTTCAGAAAGTTCTGCCTCTTTGGGAGTTAAAATCTTTGTGGAAAAGCCCGGTGAGGGTAAGTGTGGGTGCTTCCAGCTGCAGATGGTTCCGTGAATATCCTAAAAATGCATCAAATTACTTGATTTTTGTTTTAAACTTTTTTTCCTGAAAAGCGAATGTCAGTTCCTTAATAATTGTTCTGTAAATGAGGTATGTGATGCCGTGCAGTGGGCACATGGAAACATCTCCCTTCAAATGTATAAACTTTACATTCCCTAGAAACTTCTGAAGTGTAAAGTTTTAGGAACTATTTTTTCCACTGCCTTCCTATGTACATCAGTCTGTCTTCCCTGAGGAAAATGATTCTGTCAAACAGTTCTAGAGTTGTTAGAGACATTGCTGGTTCCAAACTTCATTTTAAGGATAAATAAACCTTCAGGTGGAGTTCTTATGCTCCCTCTCTTTCTATATGATTTATAAACCAATGTTGGCTGCTTGAGTTGACCCTTCTGAATCTCTTTGGGTATCAGCAGAGGGCTTGGCAAGGGCAGTCTCGCTGATGGCCAGGAGGGATAATTGTCTTCAGTTTAGCCCATTAAAAGCATGACATGCGCTACTGCAGGGATGCGGATGAGCTGCTGTGTATGTGCACGGTGCAGAACTGTTGGGAAGGTAACTGTGGAGGTCATCTGTTCCAGGCTCTGCTGAGAACAAGGCTGTGGACAGCACTAGATCGGGTCACAGAGTCACACGGGTTGGAAGAGACCTTTTCAGGCCATTGAGTCGATCCATCAACCTAACTCTGACCACTAAACCATGTTCCTCAGCACCACGTCTGCCCGGCTTTTAAATACCTCCAGGGATTGTGATTCCACCACTGCCCTGGGCAGCCTTTTCCAAGACTTGACAGCCCTTTCTGTGAAGGAATTTCTCCAAATATCCAATCTAAACCTCCCCTGATGCTACTGGAGGCCATTTCCTCTTGTCCCATTGCCTGTTCCTTGAGAGAAGAGACTGACCTCCCCTGGCAGCACTCTCAGGGAGTTGGAGAGAGCGAGAAGGTCTCCCCTCAGCCTCCTTTTCTCCAAGCTGAACCCTACCAGCTCCTTCAGCCGCTCCTCACAAGACTTGTGCTCCAGACCCCTCACCAGCTCCGTTGTCCTTCTCTGGACACGCCTCCAGCCCCTCAATGTCTTTCTTGTTGTGACGGGCCCAAAACTGGACCCAGTACCATGTTTGGGTCCGTACGTTGGAACGACTGTTTGAACCAGTCCTAATGTCACTCGTTGAACTGAACTCTTCCACAACTTGTATTAATTTTAATCAAATTTGAAGCAGTTTAGACAACTTTTTACTGTGGTGTTCAATGATATGTTTTAAATGTGTTTTTTTTTTCTTAAATATATGTATCTATTAAATATAAACACAGCTCAAATTCAACTCTATTTCAGGCAAACCCCCCTGGTGTGTTAGCATTACTGGATGAAGAATGCTGGTTCCCTAAAGCTACTGACAAGACCTTTGTGGAAAAACTGGTCCAAGAGCAAGGAACCCACTCCAAGTTCCAAAAGCCAAGACAGCTGAAGGACAAAGCAGATTTCTGCATTATTCACTATGCAGGGAAGGTAAGGGTTAAACGTTAAATACTTGATTAGAAACCTTGGGTTGGGGCAAGCACTTGGTGGATGAAACCCGTGTTGGGTGGCACAGAGCTTTCAACTCCTGAGCTATGGTTTCATTGTAAACCACAGAATTGGTCCTGTCACGGTAAGAAATTTGTTTCCTCAATAGCACAAAGTGTTTTAAGTGTAACTGCTGTAGTGAAATGAAATGAAAGAAGAAAAATTCAGGATGTGTTGCTGCACATCCTGAATTTACTGTTTAATGACTTAGATAAAGGAATTGGGATCTATACTCTAGGCTTTTTTACATCTTCACCATGAAGCCTTATTTTGGTAATAATACTAGGCTGGAAGTGTATTCCAGCTATTAGGAAGCAAAAAGAGTGCTAAATTTTTAAGAAAACTCCCTTTCATTTACTCTTTCAAAGGAGTAATAACTTTCCCTGTGGTACTTTCAGCTGTTCTGAGGAGACACCCAAAAACTCATAGCAAGCACAGATCGAGAAGAGAATAGGAAGAAAACAGCAGTATAGTGTTTCAAAATATACATATATATTTTTTGTGCTGTTAAATTAAAATCTGAAGCTGGTAGTTTATCTGATCGTGGGTCACTTGGCTGCTCTGCAGGTGGACTACAAGGCGGATGAGTGGCTGATGAAGAATATGGACCCCCTGAATGACAACGTGGCGACGCTCTTGCATCAATCTTCTGACAAATTTGTTGCGGAGCTTTGGAAGGATGGTAAGAGATCATGCTCTGAGCACACAGCTTGTTAGCAATTCTACCTCACTGGATGAGCTGGTGGTGGTGGTGGGATTTCCTTGTGCGCCTTCCCTCCTCACCTCTACATTATAAATATCTACAGCATTTTTTCTCTGTTATTTAGCCCCAAAGGCACAAGGAGGAAGCTGGATGCACCTCTGGTCCCTTGCACATGTACCATTTCTGAGTAGTTGCTTCTCATGTTCATTATTTGAACTGCTGGTCACTTACTACTTGTTACCCTGTGTCAGATTTCACCTGTAGAATCTCGTCCAAAAACTTGTAGTTTGAATTGCAGCAGTTTAAGTCCTGACTGGAAACAGCTATAGCAGTCCTTGCTGTTAATGACATGTCTTATGCAGCAGTTATTTCTTGTGCAGTGGTGAGTCGTATCCTGGAAACCTCCATCTCCTAAAATTAAATTCATTAACAGCCGAACTAGTGCTTAGATACTGCATATTAAAATCACTATATTCCTATTTTAAGTGTACAGTGCTGTTTAGCTCGTCTGCCTGCACGTAAGCTTAAAGTACATTTATCAACATTTTTACCAAAATCCCCCAGTAAGCCAAAAATCACCAAATAAATACAAAGGATTTTTCTGTTCTGATTTTTAACAGCACAGTAAATTAATCAGAGTATATTTGCATGCCACAGTCTATAAATCTTGAAGTTTCTTATTCCAGGAGGAAATGAAGCTTGTGATACGGATGATGTTGTAGGTTAATCCTGAGTTTCCCTCTTACCCTCAGGAACGCTGACTTGGCTCAGCTACAGAGAGCAGTTTTAATGACTATATAAAGAACTTTTTGGTTGAGCATCTGCTCCTTTTGAATACACACGCAGAAGCAAAAGTATTTTGGTCCAAATATGCAAATACCTGCCTCCAGAGCTAACAGAAATGTGCATGGAATATTGCTTTTGTAGCAGAGTGAAGTCTATTTGCCATTGATAACCCTGTTCTGTCTGTACTAACTGAAGTCTCTTGTGTATCTGCTCTTCTGTCTTTCTGTTTCTGCTGTTTCTCTGCCTTAGAGATTCAGAATATTCAGAGAGCCTGTTTCTATGACAATATTACTGGTCTTCATGATCCACCAGGTGAATGGCTATAAAACCAGTAGGCCTACCAAAGGCAGGGCTGTTGTATCTACAGGAAAACCATTTTTGCTCGTAGGCTTGCATGAACTCTTCATTTCATGCTACCCTTAGGTATAAGTCCGCAAGGCCAACGGGCTCCGAGTGCGTACCTATCCCTCGCTGCTGCACACATACAGCATCTCTATTTTATGCATTGCATTTAAGCATTGCAGATAAAAAGGTTTGTCGCTTCCTAGTTCCATGTTGAGATGCAGAATTGCTTCTGAAGTAATAATTCTGGTAGCTCCAAGCATTTGAGAGAATGCCTAAGCTTTGTAACACTATCAAGCTTCTTTCTGCAGTCCAACATTGACTAAACTCTGGAACGTTCTAGAACGTGGATGTATTTTTGGGGACTAGAGCTGAAGAGTGTATAGAGGTATCAGGAAGAGCTCTGCGGTTATAGCGGGTGTAGCAGGAGAAAGAAACTTCTTCCGGACTGGCTGGAATTGTTCCTCTACATAAAAACATCTCAACTTTAGTCTTCCCTTTTGTAGAAGCTGCACATGGGGTTTTTTTTGAGATGTAAGAAATCAACAAATCCATTTATTTGAAATGTTTCTGAAGATGCTTTAGATATTTTATCCAACCTTGTCCTTGTCCTCCCTGTCCTCCTCTCCCCAAGAGTAGAAATACAACTGTATGAAGGTTGCACCTTCAGCCTTTCACTCATTACTTAGGTTTCTCTTCCACCACTCCTGCTGGATCACATGCTGGAGGAGGCTGGTGGTGTCTCCTGAATTAATTACCAGAGACCTGGAGTTTGAGGCTTTAGCTCTTCAGTGACTGCTCTCATACTCGAGGGAAAGCTTATATTTGACTTCAACAATCCTCCTTGAAATATAACTACTCATTTATAGTGGGAGGACAGAGGGGAGCCAAGGACATATTAACAGATGTATTAGTACTTATACGAAATTTTTGGAATTAAGTGGCCCAACAAGAGCTGAATGGTGCCCAGTCACTGGTGGTGTCTGGTGGGTCCCTGTTTCTGAGATTTAGAAGCTGTTACATTCCTCCTCTGTAAAGCTGATACCCAGGAGTCTCTATCCCGTTGCTGGTTTAGAACTGAATTCTGCTGAAAATAAATATTTGGGATATTGATCTTCTGAGCAACTTACCACCCACTTATTCTTCTAACTTTAATGGGTTGCTTAGATTTTTGTGGTCAAAACTGTGGGAACAATCTGGGCTCTGCTCTGTACTACGTCCAAGACTTACAAGGGATTATTTAAAATAGTTGCCCTGTATTTTTCTGCTTTTATTTTTCCTTTTTCTTTTTTTTTTAATAGACCTTTGAAAACCAGTTGAGTATGAAATAAAATATCATTGCTTACTTCTCACATGTAAAGCTAATTCTGGTAAAGGTGAAACTAAAGGACAATCCCTTGTGCTTTGGTTTGAATTGTACTCTCAGCAAGTTTGCTGATGACACCAAGCCTGGTGGTGCAGTTGACACGCTGATGGGAAGGGATGCCATCCAGAGGGACCTGGACAGGCTGGAGAGGTGGGCTACTGCAAATGGCATGAAGTTCAACCAAGCCGAGTGCAGGGTCCTGCACCTGGGACGTGGCAATCCCAGGCACAACTACAGGTTGGGCAGAGAATGGCTGGAGAGCAGCCCTGAGGAGAAGGACTTGGGAGTGCTCCTGGA